>WOXC01010621.1:0-249542 GCA_011680675.1 Gymnobelideus leadbeateri
GCTTCAGAGAGGCCACCCAACTAACACCTCCGGAAGTTGACAAAACCCCAACGTTTGAGATGGAAGCTCCCCTATCTGGTGGCAGAGTCCTACTGTGGCAACAAGCCCAAAAGTCAAGTAATTAAGTGGCAACATGCCTAGGCAAAGGAAACAAAATAAACAGAAAAATTCAACATTAGACTCCTATTTTGGGGGCAAAGAGGATCAAAGCATGGAACAGGAGGAGGACTGTGAGGTTAGAAATCCTGCACCAAAAGCCCCAAATGAAAATATGAGCAGGTTACAGGCCATAGAGGACCTTAAGAAGGATTTTAAAAACCAAATAAGAGAAGTGGAGGAAAAATTGGGAAGAGAAATGAAAAGGATGCAGGAAAAGTATGAAATGAGAGTCAACAGCCTGACTGAGGAAAATAACACCTTAAAAAATAGACTAACTCAAATGGCAAAAGAGGCTCAGAAAGGCAATGAGGAGAAGAATGCCTTAAAAAGTCGAATTTGCCAGATGGAAAAAGAATCTCAAAAGCTCACTGAGGAGATTCATTCCTTCAGAGTTAGACTGGAGCAAATAGAAGCTAGTGACTTTATGAGAAATCAAGATGCTGTTAAGCAGATCCAAACAAATGAAAGAATAGAAGGCAATGTGAAATATCTCATGGGAAAAACCACTGACCTGGAAAATAGATCCAGTAGAGACAATTTAAAAATTATTGGACTACCTGAAAGCCATGATCAAAGAAAGAACCTAGAAATCACCCTTCAAGAAATTCTCAAGGAAAATTGCCCTGATGTTTTAGATCCAGAGGGCAAAATAGAGGTTGAAAGAATCCACAGATCACCTCCTGAAAAAGATCCCAAAAAGAAAACTCCCAGGAATATTATAGCCAGGTTCCAGAATCCCCAGATCAAGGAGAAAATACTACAAGCAGCCAGGAAGAAACAATTTCAATATTGTGGAAACACAATCAGAATAGCCCAGGACCTGGCAGCTTCTACACTGAGGGATAGCAGGGCATGGAGTATGATATTCCAGAGGTCAAAAGAGCTGGGATTGAAACCAAAAATCCCCTACCCAGCAAAACTGAGTATCTTGTTTCAGGGGAAAATATGCTCATTCAGTGGAATAGAGGACTTTCAAGCATTCTTGAGGAAAAAACAAGAGTTGAATAGAAAATTTGACATTCAGACACAAGAAGTAAGAGATGCTTGAGAAGGTAATTAGGGAAAAGAAATCAAAAGGAACTTATCAAAGTTGAACTATTTACATTCCTACATTGCAAGACAATAACTGACTGATGAAACCTTTCGCAGTATGAAAATAATTGGAGAAGGATATATGGACATAATGAATACATATGTGAATGTGTGTATTTATGTTTACAGGTATACATGGATAGAGGGCACAGGTCGAATTTGGTGGGAAGGGATGATACTTAAGGGGTGAAGTTAAGAGGTGAGAGAGGAAAGTGGCAAGAGGAGATGGGGAGAGACAGGGTAGGGTAAACTATCTCATGTAGAAGAGGCAAGGGGGAGTGGTTGCAGGGGAGGAGAAGAACAGGAAGGCAAAAAGGCAAAACCATATTCTCATTGAATCTGGCTCGGAGAGAATGATATACTTGTAAATGGGATATCTCACCCTGCAGGAGAGTAGGGGGAAGGGTGATGAGAGGGGGGATGATGGAGGGGAGGGCATTCTGGGGGGAGAGGAGGTTGGAAGTACCCACTTTCAAAGAGGGACAGGATCAAAGTAGGGAATGGACCAGTTGGGGGGTGGGATGGGTGAGAGGGAAATATAAGCAGTCTTTTACAATATATCTACTATGGTAATGTTTTGCATAGCTATATATGTACCACACATACTGAATTGCTTATCTTCCCAAAGGGAGTGGGTGACAAAGGAGCAAGGGAATGGATCTGAAATTCGAAGTTTTAAAATTAAATGTTTCAAATATATATATAAATACTATTATTAATACTATTTTGCATGTAATTGAGAGATAAGATGTGCAGGCATTGGGGCACAGAGATTCACCTTGCCCTAATGGTAAAGTCAAAGGGGGTATGGGAGAAGATATGGGAGAGAGCAGATTGGATCTTGTTGGACTGCTAGTCTGGGGTGGTGGGTAGGGGAAAAATTGTAACTCAAAATCTGGCAGAATTGAATGATGTAAACCAGAAGTTAATAAAGTGTTTGTTTAATTAAAAAAAAAGAAAGAAATGCTTATGCAGAATCTCTTTGGACAGTTTATGGGGAGAATCTAGATTAGAATTACAGGGGTGTGGATAGGTTGCATTACCCATATTATTGAGTTCAGGGATCTATTAAAGTATGTATTTAATAATTAGCAGGATTTTGTTAAAATCGAAAAATTTACTCGCTACCTTTAATAGCATATGAAAAAGTTCTAGTTACCTTTTTTGTTGTTGTTTCGCTTCATCTTTTTTTTTTTTTAAAGCAATTGGGGTTAAGTAACTTGCTCAAGGTTACATGGCTAGTCATTATTTATGTGTGGGTGCTCGTTTTCTGAGGCTGGTTTCGATCCCGGGTCATCCCAACTCGGAGGCCGGCACCCTTACTCACTGTGTCGCTTCATCTTTTAAGACAATATTTTGCCCCTACAATAATTTTTGCATTATGTTCTTTTAAGACAACTCTGCTTCTGCTGATACTCTTCCTTTTACCTTCAACTCCTCTGTCTTTGTCAGCCCTCTCCACCTAGGTCTGAGTATTTAATTAATTACTTTATTCCTTTTTTCCTTATTCCATTTAGTTAGTTATGTAGTTCTCTCTTCCTTTCTCAGGTAATGTTTAATTCAAAATCCTTCCTTCTGTCTTCTCCAGTGTCTTTTCAATACCTTTATTCTAAAAAGGATTTCTTTTACAGTGTTCCCTTCATTAGCCCTCTTCTCTTTCTGTCTATAATAAACTTTTAATCTTTGATCCATGGTCTTTATATTTATTCCTTTTTTAGTGCCTTTCTGTTGCTCATGGAATCAAAACTTTTAAAATACCAAATTTATGTACATTCTTCTAAACAATTTCTATATTATTATGCCTTAGATTTTGCTCCTTCATTCTTTTTTTCTGGTGTGCTTCATTGTTAGAAGTATTAATTCCTGAAGGAGGTTGAGGACAGAAGTAGTGTCCCATTGATAGCATTTTCCTCATGTCCCTAAATGTTTGGTCCAGTTCTACCTCTTGCCTTACACATGATCATTTTCTTTTCTATTTGTCATGAAATCTGTTCTCAGGATCCATACATTCCCACCCTTCTGTGTGTAGTTGCCCTCAGAAGCTCTGATTTTTTTCTTGAGGCAAGAAGCTAGTGTGTCTGTGAACCAAATCCTTGCAGATTAAATCCATGGTAAGGTCTCCATTTCCTTCTGCTAGAGTTTAGCCCTCACTCCATTCAATAGAGATGTTTCCTTTTCTTTCTTTCCCCTAGTTTTAATCCTCCCTGCTTTTGCTGCTTCACGAATTCTCAGGTAGCCCCTTTTCCTCCTGCTCAAAGGCCATAAGAATTATTTCCCCTTCTTTGTTTACCATGAACTTGGCTAGTTTACAGCACGAATTCTGCTCTACCTTCCACCTCCACTCTCCCTTTTCATATACTCTCTCACTCTGCAGTTCCACAAAATGTATTGATTAGGGAAGGACAGTAGCTGGGTCTATGTTGATTCAGGCCTGCTCTTCCACCATCACTTCTCCAATTTCTTTACATTTCCCTTCCACAATCTATCTTTGCGGATTTTAGAAAGAAAGCTCTTAATGAATCCTCTGTGTTTTTTTTTTTTTTAACCCAGTAAGTGTCTTTTTCTTTCTAGGTTTTTAATCTTTTTTTTTCTATTTAATAGTTTCTAGAATCTGTAGATATTTTGTTGGTTTTTTGTTTTTTGTTTTTTGCTTTATTTGGTAGTTGTATATTTGCCTTTCTTTTATTTGTTTGTGGTATTTGTAAGTCAAAAAATGTGTTCATGAATAAATTTTTAAAAAAATTTTTCTTGCAAGAATACTTCATGTCTCTTTTATTGAAGGCGTATTTTTTCACTGGTGATAAAAGTCAGGTTTGCAGGGTATACATCATTTTGTGCTGCATCTTTAGTTCCTTTGTTTTTCGATATACATTATTCTCTTCCTTCTGTGATTGCTAGTAGGTACAAAATAGTTTGGGGGTTATTCAGATTTGCTTTTCTTTATGTTTTAAGGTGTTTTTCCTGGATACTTGCAAAATTTGTTGTATGTAATTGGAATTTTGAAATCTAAACACAGTGTACCTTGGAGTTTGAAACATTGGGTAGGGTTTGTTTTGTTTGCTGGAAATGCTTTGTATATTCTTTTGATTGTTGAAGAGGATGAATATATAGTGCCAGACAGAGTTTTAAGTGCTTTGCAAATATTTCATTTGATCCTCAAAACAACCCTTTGAGGTATGTGCTGTTATTATCTCCCTTTTACAGGTGAGGAAACTGAGGCAGAAGTTCAGTGACTTAGGGGTCACACAACTGTTATTAAGTTGCAAATTTGAACTCCCCAAATCCAAGTTCAGCACTCTATTTACTGTACCACCTAGCTGCTTTGTTGTCTGTATTCGCTGGTTTAGGCAGTTTTCTTATAGTTAATCTTTCATTGTTGTATTCAAATTTTTTGACTAGCTCTTCTGGGAGGCTTGCAGTCCTTAAGTTGACTTTGAGAACAGTATGTTTTGCTTGTATAGAAATCATTTCTTTGAACATTTTTGCTTTTCCTTTCTCTTCTTCAAGATTGTCCTTCACTTCAGCATATATGTATTTCCAATCTGTTATTCTCCCTTTTTACTTCTATTTGCCACTGGTGATCCAGGTTTTTCTATTCTGCTAATTATTTCTACTGCACTGGCCATAAATTATGCAATTTGTTCTCATCAAAATTCTTCTCTCAAGGTTATAACATATCTCTTTGAACCATTCTGGAACATCCTGCTGTGATTCCATGCTATCTTGGGAATCCACGGGGTTCTGAGTTTCATCATTTTGGTTTCCTTTGACCTGTGATATTTACTTAAAAATATTTGTAGGCTTTTAAAATCTTGTTACTCATCTTCCCATATGATTTTTATATTTTTTCTGTTGATTTTATCTACTTGTGCTCTAGATTTTTGACTGAATTTTCTTCTGCCTGAGTTTATGGGTAATTTTTAGATTATTTTTTCCTTTTCAGTCTAAACATTTAATAAGCACATACTGTGTAATAGTCTTATTCTGCTAAATGCTGAGGATATAAAGAACTGCAAAAGACAATCCCTGTTCTGGAGCTTACAGTCTAATAGGAGAGACTACATGCAAACAAAATAAATAAACAAGCTATATTCAGGAAATAACTGAGGGAAGGCACTAGAATTAAGAGGGATTGAATAGTAAGCAGAGATAAAGAGGTCTTGAAAAGAGATTGGATATGGGAGTGAGAGGTAATGAGTACAGAATAACTCCTATATCGTGCGCCTAAGGGATGGGAGGATGGTGTTACCCTCTACAGTACCAGGGAAGACAGGAGGAGAGGAGAGTTTAGGAGCAAAGATAAAATGATCTTTATTTTGGACATGTCTACTAGACATTCATCCAGTTCAAGATATTTGAAAGGCAGTTGGAGATATGAGATTGGATCAATAGAGGTTAGGATAGAATAAGTAGATTTGAGAATCATAGGTTGAGAAGTGAGAATCATAGAGATGGTAATCAGATATTTGGGAGCTGATGAAATCACCAAGTGAAATAGATGAGGGAGAAGAGAGGACTGGACAGAAAAGAACCCTGAGGGATGCCTACAGTTAGAGGGTGTGATCTGGGAGGGGATGCAACAACTGAGACAGAGGAGAGGCCATTTAGGTAGAAGGAAAACCAGGAGAGGTGTCCCAGCAACCTAGGGAGAAGAGAGTATAAAAAGGAGAAGGGTGAACAGGCAGAGAGTATTTTTGGTGTAAAGGAAAAGTTAGGAACTGAATTGTATAGGGTTAGGGGGAAGGTAGAGGAGAGGAGAGGAAAGAAGGGGAGTGGCAAGGTGTAATGTTAATGGGATTTAAAAATCCCATTAATAGGCCACATGTGGATTCCATTAAGGGAAGCTTGCTTAGGGGAGGCTTGTAGGAAGGCTTTCACATCTTTTGCTAATTTCTAATTAGGCACTTGAAGAGGGTTGTGATGCCTTCTGACTCCTGAGAAGTGTATATATACTTTGAGTTGGTATTTTGCTTTGGAGGCTTGCTTATGAGAAGGATCTGGTGATTTTCTGGTCGAGATTTGGAGTTCAGAGCTCCCCACCTGCTCAGATATAAAGACTCTCTTGATCCAGATATGCATGTAAAGTGTATAGTTGATTCAGGCAGTCAGAACTGTGTCTGTTGGTCTTTAGTTCTCTGCTTGTATTTTTTCTGTTGTATTTTCTCTGAAGTTCAAGGTGCTGACTTTTCCCTTGGATAGAAAAAGATTGTTGACCCCTTAAACAGCTATCTTTCCTAGTAAAGCAGATCTAAGAACCTGTGCTTGTAGCCATGCTGGGTATGCCAGTGTGGTTGCTGCTATACCCGGACTGGACTGGACAGTCAGGATGAGATGAACAGAAGGGATGGGATGGGGAGTACAATGCAGGGAAGGGGAAGAAATTAGAGGAAGAAGGAAGATAGTGGAGGTACCTATTGTAAACAGCTTTTTCAAGGAGTTTAGTCACAATCATATACAGGGCTATAGCAGGGATGCAAGGATCAAGTGAGAGTTTTTTCAGGGTGGAGGGAATGTACAGACATGTTTGTAGGCAATACAGAATGAACCAACAGACAGAAGAGATTGAAATTAAGTGATTGTTTACTGACTCCTTCCCCTTTGATGGTTATTTCCAGAGCTGGACCTCAAAATTCTCAGCCTCCATTGTCATTGGAGAATACTTTTTACTATTCTAACCTTGTCACAAGTAACTTCCAGGGGACAGGACTGACTCCAGTCAGATTCCTTTTGGTCAGGCCCAAATGTATTTTCATTCTCTTAACATCCTGCCCAAGTATCTATAGACTTTTCAGTCTAGTAGGTGTTCTGGGGAGTATTTTTGGGAATAATAGAATTAGGAAATAGATTACAATTTAAAATTTGTTTATATTATCCTTACTATGACTTAAAAACTGATTAGTAAATAATCACCTTCTAAGTAGTTTTTTGGATACCATGTTCCTCTCAGATTATCAGTTAAAAAAAATGCATTATCTTCTGGTTCTGAAAACTCTGCCTCTGCCTAGGATGAAATAGAGCTTTGGAAAACATTTCACACACACACACGCATATGTATATGTATATGTATATGTATATGTATATGTATATGTATATGTATATGTATATGTATATGTATATGTATATATAAAACTCCAGACAAGTTACTTAGACTCTGTTTACCTTAGTTTCCTCATCTGTAAAATAGGAATAGTAATAGTACCTACTTAGCAGTCATGAAGGTCAAATGAGATGTAAAATGCTTAACAGTGCCTGGCATAAATTATATGAATGTTATTATTACACTTGGTTACCTCATCTTTCCACTTGACAAGGAAGGTCAAGTATTTTGGCAGAAGATATTTCTAGACTCTTGATCTCTTTATTGTGATAATTGATTTGTTTTTGTTTTCTTTTTTAAAGCAATTGGGGTTAAGTAACTTGCTCAAGGTTACATGGCTAGTCATTATTTATGTGTGGGTGCTCATTTTCTGAGGCCAGATTAGATCTCGGGTCATCCCAACTCCGAGGCTGGCGCTCTTACTCACTGCGCCACCTAGCCGCCCCGTGATAATTGATTTGTAACAGTTAAACTTCTTTAGGGAAAATTGAGATTCTAATTTAATATATTCCCTTATCTAATTTCCCATTTTGGGGGGAGGGAAATCAGGCTAATTATATAAATTAGAGTTGCTTTATATGAATACTGTTATTCTGTCATAGTCTTCTCATTTGATATTGATTATTCTTTGCTCTAAGAAGTTTGTTGTCTGACAGTACAAAAATGATTTCAGCATCAATAAGCAGTTGTTTCTGTTAAAAAAAAAAGCCAATGAATTTCTTTATTA
Source organism: Gymnobelideus leadbeateri (assembly GCA_011680675.1). Lineage (NCBI taxonomy): Eukaryota > Metazoa > Chordata > Mammalia > Diprotodontia > Petauridae > Gymnobelideus > Gymnobelideus leadbeateri. The sequence continues at coordinate 8,076 of WOXC01010621.1, forward strand.
AGTGCTTACTATACACAGTAATTCCTAATTCTCTTAGTGAAAAAGTCATTCATATTTACATGCAGAAGGTTTTGGTGTAGTTCACAAGCCCAGTTGATCTTTCTACTTTCTTGCTGTTGAGCAGTGCTTTTACCATATTTCCACCTTTCTCTCCTATTGTGTTCTTTGTATTGAAGTTACTGGATATTATAGTATTTTTTATTTAATATGGAGTCTATTCTCATTGCAGCATGGCATAGTGGACACAAGCCCTTCTCCTGACCTGTCCCACTTGGCTGAGCAGAGGAGAGTAACTTAACCTTTTCATGCTGCGGGCAGCTCTCTAAGACTATATTGCATAGGTGGCATGAAGTTTAGTCACCTGTATTTCCCTACTTGGTGAGATCACAGATCCTGACCAAGAGAGTAATGGTTACTGGCGCTGAATGATTAGGGGTTCATCCACAGTCATTGCATCTTCATCTGTTTTCAAGTAGGCGGTGCAATGAATAAATTGTTGAATTTGATGTCAGAAAGATCTGAGTTTAAATTTTCAGATTCTCATTAGCCACAAGTCCCTTCACTTCTCAGCCTCATTTTCCTCATCTCTTTTGTTGTTCATTTATTTTTCAGTCATGTCTGACTCTTTGTGACTTCATTTGCATTTAAGACTTTCTTGTCAGAGATACTGGAGTGGTTTGCTATTTCTTTCTCCAGCTCATTTTACAGATGACACTGAAGCAGGAAGAGATAAATGATTTGCCAGCGAGTTAATGTCTGAGGCTGGATTTGAACCCCAGGTCTTCCTGATCCCAGGCCCAGCTGTGCCAGTTGCTCTCTTCATCTCTAAAATGGAAATACTAATAGCAGAAATAGTATCATGGAGCTGTTGTAAGGGTTAAACGTTAACATGGAAAGGGCTGTGCAAATATTAATGTGCCATATAAATTGTAGCTATTGCTATGATTATTAAAAACAACCTCATTTCTCTTTTTGTTTAGTTTTAAAGATTTAATACTTTTTTCCTGGGGACTTGCTGTGCTTTTATTGATAAATTGTGATTAAAATGTTTTCCTTTCTCCTTACTGCCCTTTTCATTAGTAGTCAGATATTGGGTTCTTCATTTTAAACGAATATTTTATTAACTTCTGTTTTACATCATTCATTTCCGCCAGATTTTGAGTTACAATCATTTTCCCCCCATTATTCCCCTACCCAGCCTCCCAGAATAGCAGTCCCACAAGATATCGCTTCCTCCAATCTGCTCTCTCCGATACCTTCTCCCATACACCCATCGACTTTTCCATTAGAGGAAGATGAATCTTTGTGTCCCAATGCCTGCACATCTTATCTCCCAATTATAGGCAAAAGAGTATTAATAATAGTATTTATATATATATATTTGAAACATTTAATGTTACGACCTTGAATTTCAGATCCATTTCCTTCCTCCCTTGTCACCCATTCCTTATTGGGATATAAGTAATTCAGTATATGTTGTATATGTCTAGCTATGCAAAACATTATCATAGTAGATATATTGTACAAGGCTGCTTATAATTCCCTCCCACTCATCCTACCCCCCACCTGGTCCATTCCCTACATAATCCTGTCCCTCTTCTATAGTGGGTACTTCCAACCTCCCCTCACCCCAAGGATGCCCTCCCTTCCATCATCCCTCCTCTCATCCCCCTTCCCCCTATCCTGCTGCAGGCTGAGATATCCCATTTAGTATGTATGTCATTTTCTCCCTGAACCAAATTCAATGTGAATGTGGTTTTGCCTTTTTAGCCTTCCTTATTCTCCCCCTCATTTGTACCCACTTCCCCTACATGAGATAGTTTACCCTACCATGTCTCTCCCCATCTCCTCTTGCCACTTTCCTCTCTCACCTCATAATTTAATCCCTTGAGTACTCTCCTTTCCCAACAAAATCAACCTATGCCCTCTATCCATATATAACTGTAACCATATACACACACATTCACATATGTATTCGTATGACCACACCCCCTTCTTCCATTATTTTCATAGTGGGTAAGATATCATCAGTCACAGATATTGCTTTTCCATATAGGAATGTAAATAGTTCAACTTTGATAAGTTCCTTTTGATTTCTTTTCCCTGATTACCTTCTCAGGCATCTCTTCCTTCTTGTGTCTGGATGTCAAATTTTCTATTCAATTCTGGTTTTTTCTCAAGAATGCTTGAAAGTCCTCTATTCCACTGAATGACCATATTTTCCCCTGAAACAAAATACTCAGTTTTGCTGGGTAGGTGACCTTGGGTTCATTCCCAGTTCTTTTGCCCTCTGGAATATCATATTCCATGCCCTTCGATCCCTCAGTGTAGAAGCTGCCAGGTCCTGGCTATTCTGATTGTGTTTCCACAATATTGAAATTGTTTCTTCCTGGCTGCTTGTAGTATTTTCTCCTTGATCTGGGGATTCTGGACCTGGCTATAATATTCCTGGGAGTTTTCTTTTTGGGATCTTTTTCAGGAGGTGATCTGTGGATTCTTTCAACCTCTATTTTGCCCTCTGGATCTAAAACATCAGGGCAGTTTTCCTTGAGAATTTTTTGAAGGGTGATTTCTAGGTTCTTTCTTTGATCATGGCTTTCAGGTAGTCCAATACTTTTTAAATTGTCTCTCCTGGATCTATTTTCCAGGTCAGTGGTTTTTCTCATGAGATATTTCACATTGCTTTCTAATCTTTCATTTGTTTGGATCTGCTTAACAGCATCTTGATTTCTCATAAAGTCATTAGCTTCCATTTGCTCCAGTCTAACTTTGAAGGAATGAATCTCCTCAGTGAACTTTTGAGATTCTTTTTCCATCTGGCAAATTCGACTTTTTAAGGCATTCTTCTCCTCAATGTCCTTTTGGGCCTCCTTTGCCATTTGAGCTAGTCTATTTTTTAAGGTGTTGTTTTCCTCAGTCAGGTTGTTGACCCTCATTTCATACTTTTCCTGCATCCTTCTCATTTCTCTTTCTAATTTTTCCTCCACTTCTCTTATTTGATTTTTAAAGTCCTTCTTAAGGTCTCTATGGCCTGCAACCCGCTCATGTTTTCCCCTGGGGCTTTTGGAGCAGGACTTCTGACCTCACAGTCCTTTTCCCGCTCTATGCCCCCAAAATAAGAGTCTAGGGTTGCATTTTTCTGTTTCCTTTGCCTTGGCATGTTGCCACTTAATTGCTTGACTTTGGGCTTGTTGCCACACTATGGCTTTAAGGCCAGATAGAGGAATTTTCGTCCCGAACGTGTGGGGGGCAACTTCCGTTTCTGGCAAGCTGTAAACCCACCCACAACTTCCACCCTAGATCCCAATCCAGATCCAGGGAGGTTAAAGCAAGAGCGATTACCCCCCAAGACTGATCGCTTGATCTCCCCACGATTTGTAGGCTGGGAGCCGGAAATGCCTCTGAAAACTACACAGTGGCGTGTCTCCTCAGCAGCTTCTAGCCCCCAGGGGAGGGAGCTGACGCATTCCCAAATACAGGTCCCAAAGTCCATAGGACACTAACCTCTTACTTTGTCCTAGGCAAGTCTATGTTGATAATTCTGGCGTCTCCACAGTTCCTGGTGTTCTGGGGTTCCTCCAGCCGGCTGCTGGCCCTGCCGCCCTGGGGCTAAAACCTCGGCTCACGTGGACCTGGGCTCGGCTCGGCTCCTGCGCTCTGCACGCTGCTGGCTCCCAGACCGCTGCGCTGGTCCTTCCTGCAGGGTGCTGGGCTGTCCTCAGCGGGAGGTTAGCTTCTCTGTGTCGTTCTGTGGGTGCTGGGGCTCCAGAAGATTTTCAGAGTCCTTTTCTACATAGTTTGTGGAGAATCTGGGGGCAGAGAGGCTTGGACTAGCTGTTTCTACTCCGCCATCTTGGCTCCGCCCCTCTGGGTTCTTCATTTTAGAAGCTATGTGGGATCAATTCTAAGTCAAGCTACTTCCTGTTCATAAGTAGGTCATTTGGAATTTTCCACTTGAGATTCTGCCAAATTCCAAACTCTATAACCTATATTCTTAAATGACAAGAGTTTTGATGTGACTGCTTCATAGATTTTAGAAATTGTTTATAGTAATTTGTTCTTCTTTGAGATGTTTTCACTGAAAAAGTGTACATATATGTTAAAACAATTTTTACTACAGTAGATTGGTAATTCCTATGTCATTTTTTTTTTTGCTTTTCTGAAAACCCTGTCTTGCATAGATGGTATACTCATCTGAAAAATGGGACTAATATTTTTACTACTCACAGGGTTGTGATGAAGCTACTTTATAAATTGTAATGGAATTTGTAAGTATAAATGACTGTGGTTCTTCAGCACATTTGGAGTAACTAACAAATATTTATCAAATTACATCAAATGTTTAATAGTTTAAGCCCTTGAAAGTTGCAACAGATACTTTTTTATTTTATTTTTTTTTCAAATGTTTTATTAACCTCTGATTTACTTCATTAATTTCCTCCAGATTTTGTGTTACAAATTTTCTTCCCGTTTTTCCCCACCCACCTCCACAAAATGGCGGCCCCCCAGGATATCCGTTCTTCTTATTTCCCAATTACATGTAAAATAGAATTAATAATATATATATTAAAATATTTGGTTTTAAAACTTTGAATTCCATATTCATTCCCTTCCTCCCTTGTCACCCACCCTTACTGGGAAGATAAGCACTTCAATATAGGTTGTTCATGTGTAGCTAATGCAAAATATTACCATAGTAGATATAGTATAGAAGACTGATTATATTTCCCTCCCTCCTATCCCACCTCCCACTTGTTCTGTTCTCTACTTTGGTCCTGTCCCTTTTCAAAAGTGTGTACTTCCAACTTCCCTCCCCCCCAGCCTGCCCTTCCTTCCATCATCCCCCCTCTCATCCCCTTCCCCCCTACTCTCCTGTAGGGTGAGATACCCTATTTAGTTTGTATGTCTTTCCCTCCCTGAGCCAAATTCGATGATTATAAGATTGACCCATTCCCTTATGCCTTCCTGTTCTTCCCCTCCATTGTACCCATTTTCCCTTGCCTCTTCTATATGAGATAGTTTGCCCCATCTCTTCTCATTATATTCCTCTCTCACCTCTAAATTTCACCTTTTAAGTATCATCCCTTCCTATTAAATTGGCCCTGTGTCCTCTATCTATGTATACTGTAAACATATATATACACATTCACATGTGTATTCATAAACCTATATACCCTCCAATAAAGACTATGTGTGTGTGTGTGTATGTGTGTGTGTGTGTGTGTGTGTGTGTGTGTGTGTGTGTGTGTGTGTTTATTCCCTTCAACTATTTTCATACTGAGAAAAGTTTCATCAGTTACAATTATCGTTTTTCCATGTAGGAATGTAAATAGTTCAACTTTGATAAGTTCCTTATGATCTCTTTTCCCTGTTTACCTTCTCATGCTTCTCTTCCTTCTTGTATATGAATGTCAGATTTTCTATTCAACTCTGGTTTTTTCCTCAAGAATACTTGAAAGTCCTCTATTTTCCCCTGAAACATGATACTCAGTTTTGCTGGGTAGGTGATTCTTGGTTTTAATCCCAGCTCCTTTGACCTCTGGAATATCATCTTCCAAGTCCTTTGATCCCTCAGTGTAGAAGCTGCTAGGCCTTGAGTTATCCTGATTGTGTTTCTACAATATTCAAATTGTTTCTTCCTGGCTGCTTGTAATATTTTCTCCTTGATCTGGGAATTCTGGAACCTGGCTATAATATTCCTAGGAGTTTTCTTTTTGGGATCTTTTTCAGGAGGTGATTTGTGGATTCTTTCAGCCTCTTTTTTGCCTTCTGATTCTAAAATATGAGGGCAGTTTTCTTTTTTTTTTTTTTAATTTTAAAATGGAATTTTTTTATTTCCCAGACTTCCAGTTTCTGTTACTTTCACTGTAATTTTGTCATATTATCATCAGGTGGCAGCAATATACCATGGTCATATAGTCCTAAGCTACATGATGTGTTTTTCCTGTTGTTGTTTGTTCCAGAATAGTTCAGAAAAGAGATTTGAGTAAAGATGTAAAAGAAATGAGGACCCAAATTATAGCTGTAAAAAAGAAGCAGCAGAAAGTTTAAGCAGAGACTAGGGAATTTAGAACAAAAGATCTATTCTGTGTCAGTAGATTCTCAGAAAAAGAGAATTATAGAATGAGAATGCAAAAAATGTAAGGGAAAAAGGAGAAACAGTGAACTTAAAAAAAATTGAGTTTATAAGACTATCCAAAAGCAGTATGTGGCAAGAATAATTTCGTTGGAAGATAGGATGTGAAGAGATAATTTAAGGATTATATGTCTTCCAAGAAATAATAGTGGAAAAAAACCTGAAAGTATCAAGTAATCATACAGAAAACTTTTCCAGCAATATTGGAAACATGTAATAAAATACAGATCCTAGGGGATTCGCAGAGCCACAACATATAGAAAACCCAAGTTAACTCACCAAGAAACTTTGGAGTTATATTTCAGAATTTTTTTTCTTTTCTCTGTACCCCTTTCTGTGTTGCCATTTTCCTTTTCAACCTTACTCCTCCTTCCTCCATTCAATTCTCTTTAAGCTTTGCCTTTCCACAACCCAAAACAAATTCTTAACCTTAGTGGCAAAGAGGAGTGACTCAAATTTCCTTTTTGAAGATGATCTGAAATATCTGCTACCCAATACCTTAAGCAGAGGTTTGTATTTTTTTTTGATATTCTAAAGACCAGAGACAATTTTGATCCCAAATTAGATTTTTATAGAACTGAACTTAAGCATAAAAGAAACAATTACACATTTGATATAAATGAAGAATTCAGATTATTCCTTCAAAACAACCTATAGATAAGTAGGCTATTCAACTTGCAAACTAACAAATCAATAAAAAGTTAAATACTTTCAGACAGTAATGGAAGACCAAGAAGTAAAACATTGCTTTTCATTTGGCTAAGACCACATACCTGGGTTAGGGGGTAATTTTAAAATTGTTTTATTTTCTATTGAAACATCAGTGTTACACATTGAGAGATCACAAAACCAGCTGTGGAGACTAAAAATACTGACTTGATGGGTGAGGGAGGGGGTGTGTGTATTTAATGGAAGGAAAAACTTTAACAGTTATAACTCTAAATATGAATGGATTAAGTTCTCCAACTAAAAGAAAAAGAATAAAGGAATAGATAAAATTATGTACTAAGTGAAAGACTTTTGTGTATCTCATCCCAGGACCAACCCAGTTAAGTAAATAACCCGATGTATAGGCCAGAGCACTGACTACTAAGGTGATAAGTTTTTAATCCATAGAAACTTGTTAGTGATTTGGTGAAGGCAAGCATTTATGTTGATGAAATCATAGATTGTTCAAAGTATCAAGAGCAGGATTCTTAACATGAGCTCCATGAACTTCTTATTTTAAAAATGTATTTTGATAACTGTATTTCATTGTAATTGGTTTCCTTTATAATCCTGTATGCTTTGTTTTATGTCTTTTAAAAAATTTTATTCTGAGGAGGTCCATAAGCTTCACAAGACTGACAGAAGGTTCATGTTATAAAAAAGTTTAAGAACTATTCATCTAGAGAAAAATTTTTAGCATGGGGTGGGGAACCTGTAGCCTCAAGGCTACATGTGGCCCTCTATTTCCTCAAGGATTCAGTCAAAGGGCCTCACTTGAGGGGGGTTTCCCAACCTTGCTTTAGCAGATCAACTACCAAATATGAATTTTGTTCTTTTTAATTTCTTTTCATTAAATTATTGTATGTTGGGTTTATGTCATTTAGAAAAAAATAGGTCATTTAGAAAAAAATTTCTTGATATTTTTAGAAAAATATTTTATATGCCTTTAATTACTTTTTCCATTTATTGAGCACCTATTTTTTTCCTCTTCCCCCCCCTCAAAAAAATCCTTTCTAACAAATAAGCCTAGTTAAACAAAATACATTTGGATATTGGTCATATCCAAAAATTTGTATCTCATTCTGTACAAATTTTTAATCTTTACTTTGGGTAGTCTACATTGTATCGTACTTATTTGTATACACATTATATCATTACTTATTAGGAAGTAAGCTCTTGAAGGGCTGGGGCTATTTTTTCCTCTTTATAACCCCAGTGCTAGAATAGCACTTTAAATATAATACAAACTTAAAAGTTTCTCGAGTTGTTGAATTGAGTTCCCCTCTGGTTATAAGTATTTGATGCAGGAAAATAAAATCAATCTGACTTGATCCTATATCTCATCCAATTTCTATACTTCCTTTCACAGCCATGCCTAGAAAAAAGGCCATATGCATTTGTTGCCTTTACTTTCTCTCTTCTTACTGCCCAGTCCCTTGCTACCTGTCCTCCAAAGCAATTCAACTGAGAATGCTTTCTCTGAAGTTCCCATTAATTTCATACTTGTTGAGTCTAATGGCTTTTTCTCAATCCTTATCCTTCTTGACCTTTCTGCAGCATCTGCACTGGTAACCAACTTCTGCTTCCTGATAGTTCTCCCTGGATTTTGATGACACTGTTCTCTCATGGTTGTCTGTCTAACTGTCTGACTGCTCCTTTTCTGTCTCCTTTGTTGGATGCCATCCAGATTCTGCACCCTATCTGTGGGGGTGCACCAAAGCTCTTTCTTGAGTCCCAGTGATCTTAGTAGCTCCCATAGTTCTCACTTTACAAGATGACTCCCAGATCTATCTATATAGTCTCTAGTTTTTTCTCCTGAGTTTTTGGTTTCATGTCACCACTTACCTATTCGACACTTCTATTTGCAAATCTCATAGGTATCTGAAATTCAGCATCTACAAACTAGGACTCATTCTGTACTCTCCCCAACCCCTACCCCCAAATCTGTCTTTTTTCTCAACTTCCTTATTTCTGTCAACAGCACCACCCTTCATTTATCTGGACCCCAGACTTCTTCTTGACTCTTCACCCCAGTTCAGTCAGTTGTCAGATATTATTGATTCTACTTCTAGAACATCTCTTGTATCTGGCCCCTCCACTCACACAGATGCCACATTGGTTCCGTTCTCATCTTTACTCTCCTAAGCCACTGCAGTAATCTGGTCTCCCTGCTCAAAGTGTGTTTCTTCTCAACACAGTTGACAAAGTGATATTCCTGAAGCCCAGGTCTGACCATGTTACTCTACTCAGAAAGTTCCGGTGGCCCTAGTGTCTTTGGAATTAATTGCAAACCCTTCTATTTGGTTTTTAAAGCCCTTTGCAGTATGTCTTATTGCCCATAACCCTCCTTCACCTGTTCTTTGTTCTAGCCAGTGGTCCACTTATTCTTCTTCTTGCATGACATTCCTCTTCCTACATCACTTTCTACTTTCACCTTCAACTCTTAGAATCCCTGGTTTATTTCAGGGCTCAGGTTAAGTCTTCCTACCTCCCCACACTTTCCCGACTTTGAACACCAGGGGCAGTCTGCTTCATTACTTTCCATTTACTTAGAGGTGGTGCAGTAGAGAGAGTACTAGACTTGGAGTCAGGAAGACCTAAGTACATATTTGGCCTTAGATAGTAACTATGACCCTGGATGAGTCACTTTACCTCTGTCTACCTCAGTTTTCTCAGTGGTAAAATGGGGATAATAATAGCAACCACCAAGATTATTGTGAGGATCAAATGAGATGTTTGTTCAAGCACTTAGCACTGTGGCTGGGACAGAGTAGATGCTTAACAAGTACCTGTTTCCTTCTTTGCTTTCTTTGTACATATTTTATACTTATTTGTACTCATATATGTTGCTTCCTTCAATTCAAGGTAAGTTCCATGAGGGCAGACACTTTCATTTTTGTCTATATATCCCCAGCTTTGTAGGTACTTTTTCTCAAACAAGAAACATCCTTACATTAAAAAAAAAAAATTCTTCTCAAACCTAGACATCATGATTCTTTTCAAGTGCCACACTAGTTCTTGATTTTCTTTTTCTTTTTTTTTTTGCCTTTTTTTTGGAGGGCAATTGGGGTTTTAAGTAACTTGCCCAAGGTCACACGGCTAGGTTTTTGTTTGTGCGTTATGTGTCTGAGGCCGGATCCGAACTCAGGACCTTCTGACTCCAGGGCCGACGCTCTACTCACTGCGCCACCTAGCCGCCCCTTTGATTTTCTTTTTAAAAATAAATTTTCATTGATCATTTTTTCAGTGAATGCTTTTCTACCTTCAAGAGTGCTATTTCTTATTACAAAGAATTTTTTAAAAGTTCAGAAAAACTAACCAGCATATCAGAAAATTCTGACATTCAGAATGTTCCACCCCAGAAGATAGCATTTGCCAGACTGTCAAACCGCTATCACTGCTGACCAACTGCCACTGACAGCCCAGGAGCTTTAGTCTAAAAACCCTGGGAACTATACCACCATCCCCTCCCCAACCACTGGCTCTGCTTCCCACCTAGGCCTTTGGCCATTGTCCCAGGAATCTTCCCTCGTGAGGATGTGACCTGGCAACTCTTTTTAGGTGCTGTAGCCACAGCTTCTGAAAACTCAGAAAAAATAAAACAAAACAAAACAAAGCATTTGGTACTGTCAAATGATTCATCACTAGAAATGGATAAGGTTTTATCAACGGAAGTAACACTAGACAAGATAGATTGCCATCTGGCTTGGCACTGTACCTTAAGAACCAATGTACCTTTCCATCAGATACAATCCCCTATGTAGGTTGTCTTTTCCTTTAGAATGTGAGCATCTCCAACCCCTAGCATAGTACTTTGCTACATAGTAAATTCTTAATACTTTTTCATTTATTTCCTTATCCATGAAATGAAGGGGTTGGGCCAGATGACCCTGTTTGCCTCAGTTTCTGTGTACAAAAAGAGCTGGAGAAGGAAATGGCATGGATCTTTCTAGTTACCCATCCATAATCCTATGGACTCCCCAAAAGTCCACTGCTCTCAGTTCAACATTTCCAGTTACTTAGGCTGGTAATCAAATGGTATTGTCAGGACTTTTCCATCTTGGTTGCCTGTCCTTGAGCATTCACTAGTTTGTCATGTCCTTTCCTCACAGTGGCATCCAGAATTGATAAAGAAAAATTATCTGTGTACCCACTAAGCTACAGTAGAGAGAAGTTTTGTACCATAAGATCTCTTTTCCTTCTGAGTTTGGATATTAATTTACCTCAAAATGATTTGCTCACAGAAATATTTGAGACTAAATATAGAAGATATGAACAGGAGACTAATATTTCTATTTCCTTTAAGAAAAAATCTTGTGGTCCTAGAAAAGAATAGGTTATTGTGCTAGGCTAGGGAATAAACTAGGTAATGACAGCAGAATGGAAAAGAAAGGATGAATACAAGAAATGTCATAGAAGAACAGAATTTAGTGACCAGATTTTTGAGGCAAAGAAGAAATAGTCTGAGGTATCAATCTGACTAATTTGGAAATTGTGAGTAACGTGTGTGTGAGTATGTAAGTCAGAAGAGCTACTTTTAGAGGAAATAGGCCAATTTATTTTAGTTATGACTTTGAGCTGAGAACTAAGAAATGACTAGTAGAGGGACACACACATGCTCGCTCTCTCTCTCTCTCTCTCTCTCTCTCTCTCTCTCTCTCTCTCTCTCTCTCTCTCTCTCTCTCATTCTCTCACTCCCTCCCTTTCCTCTCCCCGCCCCCCTTCTCTCTTCTGCCTTCCCAAAAATCAGAGTGTTTAACTAGCACAGTCTCTTTGTTTCGAGTGATTGCTTTGGTATTGAAAACCATAACCTACCTCCTCTGGGTTCTTATCTAAATACTTACTAATCCCTCTTCTCAGCTAGGAACAGAATCAGGATAGTAGACAAGTAGCTTCTGCCTTACAGTCTTATTATTCTACTGGTTGCATGAACTTTGTAGCCTACCTTAGTAATTTTTCAGTTGTGTCTCACTCTTTGTGACCCCATTGGGCGTTTTCTTGGCAAAGATACTGGAGTGGTTTACCATTTCCTTCTCCAGTTCTTTTCACAGATAGGAACTGAGGCAAACAGGGTTCAGTGACTTGCCCAGGGTCACACAGCTAGTTAGTATCTGAGATCGACTTTGAACTCATGAACATGAGTCTTCCTGAGTGCACTAGCCACCTAGCTGTGCCACCTAGCTTCCCAGAGAGTGTAGGCTTCATTATATTTATTGTTTTTTGTTCAGTTGTGTCATACTCTACATAACATAGCCCTCTTCCACTATTTCCCAAAGTCTGTCCAAGCTCGTGTTTGTCGTTTCAATGGCACCATCCATTTCATCCTCTGCTGTCCCCTTCTTCTATTGCCTTCAGTCTTTCCCAACATTGGAGTCTTTTCCAGTGAATCCTGGCTTCCCAAAGTATTTAAGCTTCACCTTCAGTATTTGTCTTTCCAAATAAAATGGTCTGAATTATTTCTTTAATTAATTAACTGATTTTCTTGCTTTTTCCAATTTATTTTCATAGTTTCATTTATATAAATATGTCATATTTATATCAACATAAGTTAAATATAATAAAAATAAATTTTATTTAAATTTGCCAATTAAATTTTAAATTGCTAATTAAATTTTACTTAATTACAATCTAGTTTTTAATCCAGAACTTACTCTTTGAAGTTTTGCTTTCATTAATGTGATCCCTGTCTCCTTCCAGTCTTCTCTTTCCCAACTAAATCACAAAATCATTGAGTTTACTTTTATTGCTATTTTCTCTTTTACCTTTTCCCTTTTTCACTTCTGAGTATAATGTTGAATCCTTTCCTTCCATCCCTTACCCTCATGGTTTCATTTTTGATGACAGATGTTTTATGTCCTTTTCTAAGATCTGCTACATAAAAGTAATTCCATATTTTTCCTTCTTAACTATCTTTTTCTTGTATACTGTCAGCTGTTATTATGTATATGACCTTTGTCAGTCAAAAAGCACTTATTAGCTACTTACTACGTGTCAGGCACTGTGCTAAGGGCTGGCTGTGCAAAGGAAGACAAAAGATAGCCCCTCCTCTCAAGGACCTCTCAGTCTAACGAGGGAGACAACAAACAACTATGTACAAACTATACACAGGAGAAATTAGTGATAGTTACCGAGGGAAGGCATGAGCATTAAGGGGTCAGGAAAGGCCTCTTGTGGAAGGCAGGATTTTAGCAGGGAATTTTTATGCTTCAAAGTTCCTTCTTTGTTCTCATTATGACCCTCTTATTGGTTGGGGCTTGTGGGAAATAAAAGCTTTGTTCTTTCTTCTTAACAGTCACACCTGTTGATTCTATTAGAGCACTCTTCCTTGCCTTCCTTTACCTTTTTTTTTTTTTTTCTTGTTGAAGGTTCTTCTGAGGAGCATTGTCCTCAGGTATATTATTTCATGAGAGGTAATGGGGATCTAGTGGGGAGCTTTTGGCAACAGAAATCCAGTGTCTCTTCTGTTAATTGCCTTTTCCTTCCTTGTCTTTTCATCTTGGTATAATATCATCATTTTGGACCTTTGATGCCGCTTCTCTTCTCTCAAGACCCCTTCCCTGCCTAATGAGCTCTGTACTCTTGGGATCCCAATTTCTCCCTTCCCCACAATATAGGGAGTCGTCCTGGAAAGCACAGTTTCTGCTCTCAAGACGAAGAGCTCTTGGGGTGGCTAGGTGGTGTAGTGAATAGAACACCAGCCTAGAGTGAGGAGAATCTGAGTTCAAATCTGGCCTCAGGCACTTAACACTAGCCCTGTGACTTTGGGCAAGTCAATTAACCCCAATTGCCCTGTCTTCCCCCCTCCAAAAACAAAAAAATAAATAATAATAATAATAATAGAAGAAGAAAAGGGCTCCTGGTTTTTTTTTTTTTTCTGGTTCAATTAATCAGCTGACACTTAGTGATTACCATATGCCAAGCACAATTCATAGCCCAGGGGCTACAAAGGAAAAATAGTAGTTTCTGCCTTCCAATAACTTTCATTCTCATGGCTAAGGCAACTTAGTTGTACATAATTTGCCGCTTTCATTCTTCATTCGGTGTTACGCCAAAAGTTGGGAAAAGGACATAAAAAAATGATACAGATGTTCATCTTCCATTTTGGAGGAGTGATAAAAGTGTTAAAATCCTGGGAGGAGAGGGAACAGTAATATTTTTTAGACACCTAATATGTGCTGGGCATTGTGCTAAGTGCTTTACAAATATTATGTCATTTGATCCTCACAAGAATCTGTGGGGGAGTTTACTTGTGAGGAAAGTGTTATTACTATTCATACATTGCAATTTACAGATAGTCATATCTATATGCTCATGTAAGCTTCAAACAGCTGTCTGTGTGCTGGGCAAATCTGTCATCTTTAGATGTTCTGATTACATTAAGAGGAAAGCCTCCTTAGGTGCTAATAATCTTGGACATGAAATGTAGTGTTCATAATCATTCTTTATGTCCATTCTAACAAAATAGTTTACTAAGTCCTAATTAATGTCAGTTACACTTTCTGAGATGTTGGTTTCAAATATTTAAGGGTCCCAGCTCTTAAGATAAAATTTCAGGCTAAAAGCCCAAAATCGCCTATTAAATGACATCAAGATTAAAGGATGAACAATTGGGAAAACAAAACCATTAATTTTTTATATCTAAAATCATTCTCAAAATGGAAAAATATGTTATATGGAAAAATTTTAAAACACACAATTGTCCCAATAGTTAATGAAAAGGCATTTGACAAAATCTTAACACCTGTTTATTGAAGTACACTATAAAGCATAGGAATAAATGAACCTCTCCTTAATATAATAAATAATGTCTATTTAAAATCAAGAACAAACAGATATATTAACAAAAAGCTAGAAACTTGATTAAAACCAGAAGTGAAATATTGATGCCTATTATTACCACTACTGCTCAGCATAAGGCCAGAAATATTTTCTTTTGCAATAAGACCAAAAAAAAAAAAACCCAAAACTGACGGAATAAGCATAGGCAAAGAGGAAGCAATATTATCCCCTTTTGCAGATGATACGATTTATTTAGAAAGTCTTAGAGAATCAGCTGAAACTAATTGAAACAATAAATTCAGAACACTTACATGGTATAAAATAAACATGTAAATCACCAGTATTTCTTTTTATTATCAACAAAACCTAAAGGAAGAGACAGAAAGTGAAATTCCATTCAAAATAAATACAGAATGTATAAAACATCTGGCAGTCTGTCTACCAAGACACCTAGAAACTGTATGAATAAAACTGCAAAACTCTCTTTGCAGAAATATAGACTTAATTTATGAAATGTTAATTTGGTCATGGGTAGATTGAGTCAGTATAAAAGAATAACAGCATTATCTAACTTATTCAGTGCCATACCAGACTACCAATGGATTATATTATATAGTTAAAAAATAATAATGAAATTTATACAGAGGAACAAAAAGATCAAGAATCTCAAGTTCAATAATGGGAAAAAATAGGAAAGAAGGGGACTTAACAATACTAGTTCTTAAACTATGCTATACTGCAATAATCATTAAAATGATTTGGTGCTGGTTAAGTAATAGAGAAGTTTAGCAGTGGAAAAGCTTGGGTATATAGCACAAAGACAAAAACCAGCACTGTAGTATAATGTTTGATAAACCCAAAGACTCCAGTTACTGCAGTCAAAACTTATTTGACAAAAACTTCAAGGAAAACTGAAAAACTATCTTAGGTATAATTAGGTATAAATCAACACCTCACACCATCTGTACCAAGATTAAATGCACATGGGTAAATACTTAAGACAGAAAAGGTGATAACAAATAAAACAATTTTGTTTACATGAAATTAAATTGTTTTCACACAGACAAAACCAGTGCAGCTAAAAGTAGAAGGGAAACAGGTAGCTTAAAAGAAATCTTTTTAGCAACTTTTTTCTAGTTAAAATCCTATATTCAAGATATAAGGAATGAGTTCAAATCTATAAGAACTATTCCCCAGTTGATAAATGGTCAAAGGATATGAACAGGCAGTTGTAAGGAAGAATTAGTAACTCTTTTTCATAGTATCCAAAAACTAGAAACAAGAGTGTCCCTAATATTTGGAAGATGTCTAAACAAATTGTGGTACAATGGAATATTAAGACTATTAGAAATGACACAGTGAATGGTTTTCAAGGAAATTGGGAAGAAAACCTCTGTGAATTGGTACAGAGTAAAGGTGATGACAACTTTGAAAGACTTTGGAACTCTTTCAGTTAAGTGATTAACCATGTTTCCAGATGAGGGAAGGTGAAACATGCTGTTTGCCTCATGCTAAAACGATGATGGACTAAAATGTCAAATGAGACATAAATTTTTTATGGTCAGTGTAGGAATTTATTTTTTTGGACTATGCATATTTTATGAGGTTTTATTTTTATTTTATTTTTTTAATTTTTCAGTGTCAGGGAGTGGTTAGCATGTGTAAGGGGCATATATTCAATATAGACTAAATAAAATGGGTAATAAAATAACAGTACTAGAACTGTAGTCAGCATGTTAAGCTATCTAGTGCTCTAGAAGGTGGCCTTAAAATGCGGCAGTGAGATGGTGAGAATGGCATTAGGTTAATTTTAGGGAGAGCCTTTAAGCTCTGGTTTTCTTATTGATAATAGTATTACCATAGGCATTTGGTTGGCATAAGCCAGAATAGTCTTCTAAATGGGCAATTGATAGAACTGTGGGGTTTAGCAACTTTTTGGTTATGTTTGTCTTACATTATGTGAAGTTTTTTGTGTATAATATCTTTTTTGTTATTATCAAATAAGATATCTATGAAATTATTTTGTAAAGTGCAAAGCATTATACTGGTAATGAAGTACTGAGATAACATTTTCTTAAAATGTAGCAAAGTCCTAAAGCAGGGAGAATTTCATTATTACTAATTGTTTCTGTTAGGTTTTAGACTGCTTCTGCATCAGCACATTCATTATCTAATATCTTAGCTATTAGGAAAAATTTGGCATGAAAATATTTGTTAAAAAATTATTCACCTGTTTAGAATCTGCTTTTTTATGTAAAACACTGATTTCCTAATATGTGGTCCATATGTCTAAAGACCATTTAAAAATCAAAAGTCAGCTTGACCTCATATTTTGGGTATTCTGTTGTATTCAATATGGCAGTGCCAATAATGTGTAGAACAAATGGTTTCCATAAGAATGAATTTTGTTCAAAGTTAATTCTTGTGAATTGTGACAATTTGATTGAGCTAAATATAATCTTTAGGGGCGGCTAGGTGGCGCAGTGAGTAGACCCTGGAGTCAGAAGGACCTGAGTTAGGAGCCGGCCTCAGACACTTAACCCACACAAACAAAAACCTAGCCGTGTGACCTTGGGCAAGTTACTTAACCCCAATTGCCCTAAAAGGGGTGGCTAGGTGGCGCAGTGAGTAAGAGTGCTGGCCTCGGAGTTGGGATGACCCAAGATCAGATCAGGCCTCAGAAAATGAGCACCCACGCATAAATAATGACTAGCCGTGTAACCTTGAGCAAGTTACTTAACCCCAATTGCTTAAAAAAAAAATAAAGATAATCTTTAGTCGTTGAATGTTCTGGATCATTGAAATCTTTTGCTACTTTAGCCTCAGGAAACAGCTTTTTCAACAGCTTTTTTTTAAGATCATATATTTACTACTACTACTTCTACTAATAGCTAGCATTTCTGCAGTGCTTTAGAGTTTGTAAAGCACTTTTTTGTTCACTTGTTTTTCAGTCATGTCCAATTCTTTGTGACCACATTTGGGGTTTCCTTGGCAAAGATACTGGAGTGATTTGCCTTTTCCTTCTCCAGCTCATTTTTATAGATGAGGAAACTGAGGTAAGCAGGATTAAGTGACTAGCCCAGAGTCACACAGCTAGTAAATGTCTGAGGCCATATTTGAACTCAGGAAGATGAGTCTTCCTGACTCCATACCCAGCATTATATTATGCTGGCTAGCTACCCAAAGAACTTTATAAGCATTAATTCTTTTTATCCTAACAGCAACTCTGAATGGTGAGAGACGTTATCATTCTCATTTTACAGTGACTAACCCAGTGTCACAAAGTTAATAAGTGTCTGAGGCCAGATCTGATCTCAGGTCTTCCTGACTTCAGTTCTAGCACTCTGGTAACTGCACCACCTACATGATTATATTTAGGATTGGAAGTGACCTTAGAGAAAGAAAACAAAAGCCTAGAAAGGTTGACTGTCATAACTTTTCTAGATAAGAGTTAAAATTCAGGCATCCAGCTCTTGGGTCCAACACAGTTGTACTAAGTGGTACCTCATCTTAATGTAGTTAGGGGTAAAACTTAATAAAAAGCAGTTTTCATTTGACTAAGAATTGTTTCATTATCTCAGTGGTAGTTTTATATATTTATATATATATATATATATATATATATATATATATATATACCAAAGTTATTATTTGAATAATTAGTATCAAATGATTATCTTTTCTCTTCCTGTGAAATCACTTAAAGTACAGAGATTATTTGTTCATTCCTACTATGTACCATGCAGTATGCGAGGTGCCAGTAGGAGATGATGTTTAGGTAGGACAGAGTTCTCCAGCCTCACTGAACTTATATTATAATAGGGTGATATGACATATAAACAGGTGACTGTCATACAAAATGATATATAAGAAATGCAAAGGAAGGTACTGTGTTATGCTTGAGAGAGAGGCTTCTTACTAACTGGGCATCAGGGAGCTTCTTTGAGTAGATAAATTTTTGATATCAATTTCAAAGGTCACACCATGATAATAATAGCCCAGTAATAGTCTAACTTGGCAAGTGCAAGGTGCATAGAAAGGAATAGGAAGTAAAGCTAGAAGGGTAGGTTTAACTCTTTCTTTTGGGTGGCCTGGAATGCCAAACAATAATCTTGAACTTTCCCTAGAGAGAAACAGAAGATTTCTGAGCAGAGGTATTCCATGGTTAGACCTCATTCATAAAGAAGTGTTATCTTGTGATATGTTAAATGAATTGAAGGAAGAGACCATGGAAGCAGGACCTGTTGGATTATCACATACAAACTTGTAAAAAGGTGGTTGTAGCAGCAGTAGAGAGGGATGGAATGGATTCTAGCACTGTAGGACTTGGTGACTAACTGAATAGGAAAAGTGATGCAGAAGGAATAGTCCAGGGAACCAGCCGCCTCCAGGCCACATGTGTCCTTGGGTACAGCTTTTTGACTTAGTTCAAGTTTTACAAAACAAATCCTTTTATTAAGGGGATTTGTTCTCTGAAGTTTAGATTCAGTCGAAGGGCCACACTTGCTGACCTAGAGGGCTACATGTGATCTCTAGGCCACAGGTTCCCCACCCCTGGCAGTCAGTAGTCAAATATATGCCAAGGTTTTGATCATGGGAAATTAGGTAAATCTAGTAGATAAAGATTAGTCATATATGTTTTGCACTATTTTAGAATTTAGAAAGTCTATTAGGTGTTTCCCTGGATCTGTGATCTCATTAATATGGCTGTGCCCTCCAATGCAATCTAATTTATAACTTCTCAATTAGTGTGACTTTTGTTTGTGTTCCCCCTAAATCCTTCAAAGAGGTTCAACCCAACATCCTGGGAGCACTACTCTTCACTCTCTTGACTTTGTTTAGATAGCACTAGATTATGTAGGCTTTCCCTTTCTTGCTTTTGTGGCTCCTTCCTAAAATTGTTAACATTTAATCTTTCCTAATACGAATTCCAATTTTTTTTGTCACTTGTATGTTACTTTAGAATTGGAAGACTTTTCGGGAAACACAAAAATAATTGAAGATGGTAGGAATGTAATGATAGTTTAAGAATAAATATTAATTCTTTATTGTAATTACATAAACCACATTTCTTATTCTTCAGAATTCAACAGTTGGATCTTGTTTATTTCATTGTACTTTGGCACTTTGAAATAATAATTGAGGTTTGTTTGAGAGAATCACAGCTCTGGGAACTCAGCCATTTATTATTGAATTACTGTTAATTCCATTCATTGTTTCTACAGCAATAATATGGAGCTTATAAATTATTTTCAATGACACCAATACAGGTTAAAAGATAAGTGACATTTACTTAGCTGTTTAATTAAAATAATTTTCTTGCTATTACCTGTATGAAATCCCTATGTATAGAAAAGGGACATGAAGAAGAATAGATATGTGAGTACAGTTTCCACAAATCTGAGATGAGTACTCCACCGTATTCTCACAAAGTAAGTCCATTTGATTCTTTGATCAGGCAAGCATTTAGAAAAAAAAAAGAAAAATAGAAAAACAAAACCCTATAACAAATATGCATAGTCAAAACAAATTCCTAGAGTAGCCATGTCCAAAAGTTTCTCTCTTATTCTAAACATTTTTAGTCTGTCACCTTTTTCAGGAGGTACATAACATTTTTCATTTCCTTAAATTAGTGATCTTCTGGAATTATGAGTGGTCATTGTGTTATGTTTTAGATTTTTCTGAAACCACCCCCCCTTTACCATTTCTTACAGTACAGTAGTATTCAAATACATTCATATACCATCGTTTGTTCAGCCATTCCTCAATAGATAGGTACCCCTTTAGTTTTCAGTGCTTTGCTACCACAAAAAGAGCTGCTATAAATATCTTTGTATATATAGGATGTTTTCTTTGTTTTTTGGGATCTAGGCCTAGTAATGGTTTTACTGAATCAAACGCTAAGGACACTTGTGAATATAGGGGCATAGTTCCAAATTGCTTTTCAGAATGGCTAGACCAGCTCATAGCTCCATCAGTGTTGCATCAATGTGCCTGCTTTCCTGTAGCCTATCCAATGTTTGTCATTGCCAGGGGAGAGGAGAGAAGTAACTTTGAAGTTCTGATGGATGTGAAGTAGAACCTCAGAGTTTTAAAATTTGCATTTCTTTAATTGTTAATAATTTGGAACATTTAAAAAATTGTTATTGAGAGCTTTGCTTTCTTTCCTTGAGAAATGCCTGTTCATGTTTTTTGATCATTTATCAGTTGCAGAATAGTTCTTTTCATAAATTTGAATTCATTTCTTATGTAAATGAAATCTTTATCATAGAAACTCACAAACAATATTTTTCCCAGTTAACTGTTTCCCTCTTAATTGCATTGATTTTGATAAAAAAAAAAACTTTTCAATTTTTGTGATCAAGTATCAATTTTAACCTCTGTGACTCCTATCTCTTATTTACTCATTAACCCTTCCCCTGTCCACAAATCCAAAAGGTGATTTCAGTATTTATACTTGAATGAATCTGGTTCAGATTGCTTAGTGATGGTATTGAGAAGTGGCAATAGGTGACAAAGAGCATTACAACTGCCTCCAGGACCAATGAGTGTTGGGGCAGGGGATGGAGGGAGAGTAGAGATATAAGAAAATGCAGCCAGTACCAGAAAGGATGACCTTAGGATATAGTGTCATACCAGAGAACCTAGATCTTAGCTAGTTTGGTAGTTATATGGAGAATAAATATTGGCTAGAGAAGATCAGTTGGAGGCTATTGTAATTGTCCAGACAAGAGGCAAGTGTGGTCTTCTGCTAGGTGGTGGCTATGAGAATGGAGAGAAGTGGATGGATGTGAGGGTTGTTGTAGAGGTGCAGCATGCAAGACCAGGCTAACTGGCTACATTTGGTGGTATGGAAAAGTCACAATGGGCTATCAGGTCTCTGAATCTGAGTGACTTTAAGGACAGTGGTAAGTTTGGAGAAGGGATGCGTTTGAATGAGAGTATTCTCCTTGTGATATGTCATCAAGTAGTTTGCCCATTTATATTGGCACTAAGGACTTAATCCTGTGGTGTTGTTTTTTTTTCCTACTGTTTTAGTCATAAAAAGATTCCTCATCTCTAAAATGAGAATTTACTAGCTACTACAAGATCGTTTTGATTCTCGACTGAGAAGGTTCCTAAAGTGCTTTGCAAATGTTAAAGCATTTTATAAATATTAGTTAATATTATTTTGCCCAAAAGCATCTGTGATCTTCCATTTGTTTCCATGAAGCAGATCCAAACTAATAATTTAAAACCATATCTATCCATTTTGTGGCACTCTTTCCATATCCTTCCATAAATTCATCACAAAAGATAAACCCAACATCCTGGAGGCCTTCCTTGCTTTTGTTTTCAGTGTTGAGAAAGTTGAGGATTCATTTCTCAAGATAACAGAAAGAAAGAAAAATTAGCAAAGATGTGGGGGAAAATTAGACTTTATTACTGTACAAAAAAAGCAATTAAGAGAATACTAATAACTGCTGACCAGTATACTTACTTTCTTACTTAATTTGTAATTTTTCTGTGAATAATTAATGCATATATCAAATCTGTTCTTGACATGGGTATTAGATGGGAATAGGCAGGAATAAACAAACAATATTCAGATATACATAGTTGAAAGAAGTAGATTCTGAGTGTGTGTGTTTGTGTGTGTGTGTGTGTGTGTGTGTTTGTGTTTGTGTGTCTAAATACATTAGGGAAAAACCTGGACCCTGGCAAAAGAAGATGATATTTGCTCATTTATCAGATCTAAAGTATCCAGGGAATAGACTATTATGTTCCACCAAAAGGGTGATGAGGATGTTGGGTTTGGAGACAGAAAGCATTTTGTGGAGACAGGCACCAACAGATTCAAGATGTTTTCATTATATTGGTTACTTCTCTTTCCTCTTTAAGATCCTTCTTAAGCAGGGGTGGCTAGATGGTGCAGTGAATAGAGCACTGGCCCTGGAGTCAGGAGGACGTGGGTTTGGATCTGGCCTCAGGCACTTAACACACACACACACACACACACACACACACAAACACACACAGAGAGAGATAGCTGTGTGACCTTGGGCAAGTCACATAACCCCAACTGTCCTCTAAAAAATGCAAAAAAAAAGTCCTTCTTAAGCTATGGGGCTTAGAACTGAACACACTATTCAGGATGTTATCTGACCAGAGGAAAGTAGAGTGGTATTATCATGTAGAAACTAGTCCTTTCTGAAAGCAAACCAGGATTGCAATACTTTGTTTTGGTTTTACGGGGTAGAAGTGGCAGGGTGGGAAGGTGATCAGCTGGCTGCCATATCACACTATTGATTAATTTAACTCTCAATTCACTGCCCTCAGATCAAATTCTGTGAAAATGGTTTTTTTTTCTTACTCAAAGTAAAGTTTGTCCTCAGTGAAGTGCATCTTGTTTGATCCCAATATTCTAGCTTGTCCAGACTTTTTTGGATCCAGATTAATTCAGTGTGTTAGCTTTCCTTTTTAGTATTGTGTCTTATGCTGATTGAGTAAGCACACCATCTATCTATGCCTTCTACCCATAATTTCAATAAAATTTAAACAGCATAGGGTCAAATACAGATCCCTAGGCCATTACTCTAGAATATCTTTCTGTGTTGACTTTGAACTTTAATGATGACTTTTTAATTCTACTCATTCAACCATTTTGAAATCCATGTAGGTGTACTGTTGTCTTTCCAGCATCTCCATAATTTTTTCCGAAAACATAAACTCTGCACTAAAATCTAGCTATACCATACTTACAGCTTCCCCTTGATCTTATCAGTTTAATAACCTTTTCAAAAAGAAAATAAGGTTGGTCAGATATGACCTGTTCTTGATAAATCTAGCGTGACTTTGTGATGGTAACTTCTTTTTCCCATACTCACTGGCTTTTAATAATATGTTCAAGAGCACAAAAGAAAACAATTTGGAATACATAAAATTCAAAAGCTTTTGCACAAATACAATCAATTTAGCTAGGATAAAAAGGAAAAACCATTAACTGAGAAAAATATTTATATCAAATATCTTTGATTAAGGACTGATATCCAAGATGTTTAGAGAATTAACACATATATAAGAACAATCGATATTCCCCAACAGATAAGCAGTAAAATAAATATGGATAAACTATTTTCTTAGGAATTGGAAACTATTAAATTGCTCCAAATCACCTGTAATACAAGAAATGCAAATCACAATAGCTTTGAAGTTCCACTTTATACCTAACAAATTAGAAAAGGTTTTAAAAATAAAAATATTGAAGAGTTTATAGGGAAAAAATAGGCATACCAACACACCATATCACAACTGGTGGAGTTGTGAATTAGTTTAGCCATTCTGGAAAGCTTTCTATAATTATACTTAGAAAATGACTAACACATCTGTACCCTTTGACTCATAGATCCCTCTACGGAGCATATGCTCCTCAGGAAAAAAAAAATCCTATTCCAAAATATTCATAGTATCTTTGTTTTTTTGTTGGTAAAGAACTAGAAACAAAGTAGATGGTTGCTGATTGGAGAATGGCTCAAAAAATTGTGGTATGATTATAATGTTCTGTAAGAAGCTATAAATAGTAGGAATTCAGAGAAATATGGGAGAACCTATATGAACTAATACAAAGTTAAGTAAGCAGAATCAGGAAAATAATATATCCGTAACTGATGTAAATGAAAAAAAAATCTGAAAATAAATACTATGTAATTATAATAAAGAAAGCTTGGCCCTAGAGAAGAGTTGAAGAAATGTTATCTTACTCCCTTTTTTGTGGAGGTTTTGGGACCGTGTGCAATACTGTAGATATGGTTGATGTATTTTGTGAAATTTTTTAGCTCTCCCCTTCCCCTTTCTTTTGTTTAAGTGATGACCTTTCTGGTAGGGGAAGGAAGGCAAAGGCTACGTTTAGAAATGAAGATGATATAGAAACAGAAGTTATAAGTAAAAATAAGATTTTTTTCTTTTAAATATTATTTTATTTTTTCTAGTTACATATTAAGATAATTTTAACATTTCATTTTTTAAATAAAATTTTGAGTTCTAAATTTTCTCCCTTTCTTCCCTTCTCTCCTTTCTCCCAAAGATGGTAAACAGATTTGGTATAGGTTATATATGTGCAGTCATGTAGAACATAAAATAAGATTTTTTTATGAGGACAAAATACATTTAGATTTTTACCAGAAACCCAAGTCAGGCATCTTGGCCATCATATAGTCTGTTCTCTTCATTTAAAAAAAAAAAAAAGATCATTCTTCTCTAGACCTGTGGAAATTTTCATTCTCCAAAATTTTTAGAAAATGGTTGATAATAGTTTAGCAGGATTATCCATTAGTTTATTTGAGTCAGATGACCACCTATTTCCTTACTTATCTTTCTGTAATTTTCTGTTTAGCCATTTGTGTTCTGTTCTTTCCGTTACAGAGTCATTCTCTGTGGCATAAAAGAGAAGTAAAGTAATAATTGGCTTTCACTGCTTTCACAGTTGATCATATTCCACTGTTGCTATTACTGGATACAATGTTTTCTGAGTTCTGTCCACTTCACTTTGCATCAGTTCATATAAGTCTTTCCAGGTTTTTCTTGCTTGTCATTTTTTTAATAACACAGTAGTATTACATCACAATCATTTAGTGCAACTTCTTCAGCTATTTCCCAATTGATGGGCATCTCCTCAATTTTGCAATTCTTTGTCACTGCAAAAAGAGCAACCAACACATTGTTGGCTGAGTGGTGTCCAATAAATATTTTTGTATGTTTAAGTCCTTCCTCCCCCCAATTTTTTAATCTCTTTAGAATATAGACCTAGAAGTGGTGTTTTTGGGTCAAAGGGTATGCACAGTTTTATAGAAGGTTTAGTTCCAAATTGTTCTCCAGAATGGTTGGACTAGCTCACAACTCCACCAACAGTACAGTTACTGCCTCAGTTTTTCTATATCTCCAGCATTTGCCAGTTTCCTTCTTTTGTCATTTAGTCAGTCTGATAGGTGTGAGGTGATACCGCAGAGTTGTGTTAATGAGCATTTCTCTAATTATTAGTGATTCA
Source organism: Gymnobelideus leadbeateri (assembly GCA_011680675.1). Lineage (NCBI taxonomy): Eukaryota > Metazoa > Chordata > Mammalia > Diprotodontia > Petauridae > Gymnobelideus > Gymnobelideus leadbeateri. The sequence continues at coordinate 33,722 of WOXC01010621.1, forward strand.
GAGCCTTTTTGCATATGACTATTGATAGCTTTGATTTCTTCTGTTTGTTAGTATCCTTTGACCATTTATTAGAAGAGCTGTCCTTCAACAAGATATCTTCTTTATAAATATAAGATTCTGCAAGATTCCTTGATAAATATAAAAAAAGATGACTTCAATAACCATCTGATGATTATTATCAAATAAAACATTCTAACATCTAACTTAGTAAGTTTACATCCCTGTTAGGGATGCAGATTTGGGCTTGATCCTTTAAAAAAAAAACTTGCTAACAATTAGAGCTATGTAAAAGTGGTATAGAATGCCTCAAGAAAATTAGGTTCCTCTTCACTTGAAATCTTCAAGTAAGAGCTAGATAACTTCTCTTTGTGTATCTTGTAGAGAAGAGTCTTAATTCAGATATGGTTTGAACTAGTTTGCCTTTGAGGTCCCTTCTAAATCTGAGAATCTGTGAGGGATAGTGTAATGTGATTGAGTCTAAGAAGACCTGACACTTCCAGCTGTGCCTTAGACAGACACCTGGAAATCCTTAGAGATGGGAGATAGGAACCATGAGGGATATTGACTCAATTACATTTTGTGTTCTCTGAAGCAATGAGGAATATTTATCTTCTGCTCTTTAACCTTCAAGGAGCTTATTTGGAGTTTCCACATTAGGTAAGGAAGTAAGAACTTGAGATACTATGCCTACTTTATGCTATTCCCTGTAACAGATATTTATGGCACCTCAAAGGGAAACTTTGCCCACCTTACATACTCCCTAGCCCCCTATTTCCTCAGCCTATAGGTAGATTTAGGTACTGGTTCACAGAACATATGATTGTGTTAACTATATATGAAGTATCATATATAGCAGGAAGTAGCCAAAGCTAGTGGTTACCACCTTTCATCCTGAACACAGGCCTATTAATTAATGGTTTGAGTATTTATTTGGGAAGCTGAAACTTAGGGTCTGCTCTTTCCTTTGATACTAATTCTTTCTATACACCCTTAATCAAGCTACTCCTAGTCTTAAAAGAGCTTTTAAAATCAGTAAAGCTACTTCATTTAAGACTGACTGATTCCATGTTTTCCTATTTTTTAATGTACTGTATAGTTAACCCACATTTACATTCTCATCAGTTCTGTTGCTCCCATTGCAAGTATTCATTCAGGAGCTACAGCATGTGATACTACTATAGGATTGCCAGATTTTCCTTTGGAGAATACAGGGCATATTCTAATTAGGCATGAGGGAGCAGGGAAGAGACTGAGTACTGACAAAATGAGACTCAAATACTGGACTGTTTTGCATTCCAACCCAATTGAAATGGGGACAAGGCACTGAAATACAAGCCAACTCTATACTCAAGCCATCTGGCAACCCTTTGACGCAAGTTTAGACTTCTTGATTGCATGTAGACCCTGAAGAGTCATAATTTATGTGCTAGCTAAAAATATTTATCTCATCTTTTAAGAGAACATTCTTTATTGTCGTGAAATCGTCTATATCCAGTGTTATCTGTAAGGTGGAATATTGTCTGTTTATCTGTCTGTCTTTTATAATTTGGATTTAGAGCTTCCCTTGGTACATACTAAATAGTTTCCCCTCCTACTTATATAGACATAATTGTACCATGATGGATAATAATTATCATGACTGAAGCTGTCATTTAAAAAAATAAAATGAACAACATGTTCTAGAAAGTCAGTAGACATTTAAAACTTATTTTGATGAGCTGCTAAATAAGCATCCTTTTCTTTTTCAGGAGAAGACTTTGCAGTTGTGCAGCAAGAAATTATTATGATGAAAGACTGTAAACACCCAAACATTGTTGCTTATTTTGGCAGCTATCTCAGGTATAGTATTTACTTTACAATTAAAAAAAAAACAATTGTATCAGGTAAAGAGTAAAGAATGAATATATCACGTTAGGATTGTGACAAAATAAACTAAACTATATAATTCACTATTTTTGAACGTACCTGCTTTTTTCCTCCTACATAGAAAGCAATTCTTTAAAAAAAAAAGTCAGTTAATAAGCAAAACTAATTAGTATATAATTAAATACAACAGTATATGTAGTGTTCCACTTCCATAGTTCCTCACCTCTTTAAAGAAAGGAGGGGGGTATGTTCTTATATCTCTTTTTCTGGGCCAATCTTAGTATTATAATTACCCAACTTCCAGTTTGTTGAGAGGGTTTTTGTTCTTTTATATGATATTCCTGGTTTTGCATACTTCAGTTGGCATCAATTCACAAAAGTTTTCCCTTGCTTCCTTATGGTCTTTATGTTTGTTGTTCTCTTACAGTGCAGTAGTTCTTCATTATGTTGAGTCATATTCCATTAGATGGGCATCTTTATTGTTTTCCATTCTTTTCAGAATTTTATTTTCTGTTTCATATCCTAGACCCTTACTTGTTTCTTTATTTTTTCCATATCCCTCTGGGTTAAAATCCTGAACTACCTGGTTTGAATATCCTATTCTGTTTAATTAACTGCTTCTGTACACTTTACTTCATTGGACCTTTTTTTCTTCTATACTTTGCTCTTGGGGAAATAATTTCAGCTTCTGATGGAAGCAGTGCCACATGATAGTCACTTTGTGTCCTATAATGTGAAGCCCAGCCCACCCAGACCCCTTCCTGACTCTGAGATGTGCTCACTTGTCCTTTTATTTAAATGTTGGATAGTTAGAGGTTTCTGCTCCCCAAGATGATAAGTGTGAGCTTTACCTCTTAATACTGTAGCTCCTGATCCTCTCTCTCCACCCCTCACTGCTGTGCTTCCCATTAATAGTCAGACAGTAGGAGGAACTGCAGGTAAAGTCATTTAATAAGATACCTTGGCAAAAACTGATGGTACACAATGTTCTCCCAAGAACCTGAGGTGTACTTTCCCACAATTCCATATGCATCGTTTTGGGGAAGAATGGGCTAATACTTTTGAGTACTAAGTAACTCATAACTTTTGGTGCTTGAGGCAGCCTGTTGTTAAAAGTTGTTAAGTGGCTCTCTCTCTTTGTTCAGTTCTGTGGTGTGCTGAGCCCTCAGGAGCTGCCAGAGTCCTGAGTCCATAGCACTTGGCACTTATCTCTTCACCCTGGGTTACCTTCCTCCCCAGGGTGACTGTCTCTGCACACCCACCTTATCTATCTTCACTATTTTTAGAGCATGATGTCTCTCCAGTGATCTAGTCATGGTGATGAAGGGGGAGGGAAAAAACTCAGCTGCCCCCAGAGAACATTGCACTCTTGGGAGCCTGGTCTGGCTCCTGGCTTCCATCTGCGTGCAGTGGATAGAGTCTGGAAAATCTGATTTCAGTTCTCTGTGTTATGAAGTAAGAACATATATTATTAACACAGATGGGAATAAATGAAGACAACGTCTTACCTCCTCTGTTTCTTATTTTTCTTCCTCCCTTTCCTGAGATAAGGATCTCCTAAAGCCCTTATATATAATATAGTTTGTAAACATACTTCTTTTTTGGGGGGTGGGAATTAATTTATTGTTTTATTGATTGTTTAGACTTAAAAAAGTAGTAATAATCAGGATTAAACTCAAAAAGTGTATTGCGTGCATTTTCTTTTCCCCCAACCCATGTGTTAAATATTTACCCAGTGCTTTATAAGCATTGCTTGAGCTTAGGAGGGCATCTGCATCATCTTAATCATCATCACCACCATTATGATCCTCAGTAGCCTCATCCTCATCTTCATCCTGTTACCATGATCATCATCATCATCACCATCATTTTCATCCTCAGCGTAGTCATCGTCACCATCCTTCTCCTCCTCCTCCTCATTGGCATCTACATGGTGCTTTAAGGTTTGCATTGTGCTTTACATCCAGTATCTCATTTAAGCCTCACAACACCCCTGATTTCAACTATGTGGAATATTCCTAATAGTGGATGGCAATTAAAAGAGGGGAGGAAAAGATAAATAAGTATGTATTTTTACTGTATTTTACTGCCTTCACCTGTAAGGACCTAGAAGATAAGTACAGTTTTCAAACCCTGCATGTCTTTCCTTGACCACTAGTGTCTCCTGAGCACTATGGGATAAGAATAGTTGGTATGTCCTGTTCTCTCAAGGATCATTGTAAAAATTGCCCTGGTTTTGACCTGGGAATGCTTAGATCATAAATTTATAATTGAAAGGGCCATCTGGAAATAGCCTAGTGAGACAAGGGTATTTTGTTCATTTGATGTAAAATAAATTGCTGGATATGAAAATAAAAATAAATTTAAACCTGAGGGTAAACTGAGAATTGATACAAGATTCAAGAAAAACAAATAGTACTGGAGGCAGGAGGACCTGAGTTCAAATTCTGCCTCAGACATTTCCTGGTTGTGTGATTAAGTCACTTAATCTCTCTGTGCTTCGGCTTTCCTCATCTGTAAAATGAAGGGATAGGTCTGATGGCTCTGAAAATCCTTTCTTTCTTGAAATCTATGATCCTGTGATCCTATGAAAGCTTGTCCTAATAGGAAAAGAAGGTGCATACTTTGACCTGAAGTCACTGGCCTTGATTTTGATACCTGCTAAAATTCTTAAAAAGATTATTAAAGGAACAGTTTGTGGAAATTTATGAAATGAAGCAGTGAACTCTGGAAGCCAGCATGGTATTCATAAGATGCCATGTCAGACTAGCCTCATTTCCTTTATGAGCAAGGACACTATCCTGACACTGTACTCCACTGTCTCCTGAAGTCTGTCCAGTAGGAACATACTTTTTAACCTATTGTGGGGAATGCATTTATTAATTATGGACCCTGGAAGGTCTGATTTTAAGTTAGAGGTAAGAACTTTGCTTAAATTTTTGTTTGTATTACTGAATGCTTTTAACGAAGAAACGATGTCAGTTTATGTCCATTAAAATAAATGATATGTAAGTGTGACAAACTGATATTTTGTGTTCTCCCTTTGGAGGCTCCTTCTTCTATTATAACACATATAACAAAATCATGGCATTATAGAATGTTGGAGTTGGGACATAACCTTAAAGACTGTCTAGACTAGTGTTGAGAAACATTGTATTGAATACTACTTTTCTTTTCTCTTATTACTGCTCCATTGTGCTTTCCCCCAATTGAAAAGAATACACAAAGTCAAGGAAAACAAATTTCAACATTGACTGTGTCCAAAAACATATATCTCATTTTGCATCTTGAGTCTATAATGTCTCTGTCAGGGAGTTGGTAACTTACATGATTATAGTAAAAGGGATTCCCAAACTTTATCTACTCTAGCCTCTTCATTTTCAGATAAGAGGCCCATGTGGGTGAAACAGCATAACTCTGATTCTCATCCAAGGACGATTTTGAAACAAGGTTCTTTAACACTTCACCTAAAGACAATGAGTATGTACCCCTTCAAAATCTGCATCAAGAACTTGTTGATTAATGAAACCCATTTGAGTCCTAGAAAACCTTAAGTTAGAGGTTCAAGCCCTTGGTTCGAGAATAGTCTGATCTATATTCCATTTAGTTCACTAGGTACTCTTCCAGGCACTGGGAATAGAAAGACAAATCCCTTTTAATCAATCAAGGTGCTTGCAGTCTGTCTGGAGCATGAAACATTTAGATATATAAAAGTCATTAAAGTTGAATATAGAGATTCCAGTGCAGCTAATGGATTAAGAAATGTTTCCCCTAAAACATGGCACCTGGTTTGAGCTTTGAAGGAAGCCAAGGATTCTAAAAAGTAAAGGGAATTAATTCCAGCCATAAGGAACTGACTGTACAAAGGTTTTTCCCATGAGATATTTCACATTGCCTTCTAATCTTTCATTTGTTTGGATCTGCTTAACAGCATCTTGATTTCTCATAAAGTCATTAGCTTCCATTTGCTCCAGTCTAACTCTGAAGGAATGAATCTCCTCTGTGAACTTTTGAGATTCTTTTTCCATCTGGCAAATTCGACTTTTTAAGGCATTCTTCTCCTCATTGCCCTTTTGGGCCTCCTTTGCCATTTGAGTTAGTCTATTTTAAGGTGTTGTTTTCCTCAGTCAGGCTGTTGACCCTCATTTCATACTTTTCCTGCATCCTTCTCATTTCTCTTTCCCATTTTTCCTCCACTTCTCTTATTTGATTTTTAAAGTCCTTCTTAAGGTCCTCTATGGCCTGCAACCCGCTCATGTTTTCCCCTGGGGCTTTTGGAGCAGGACTTCTGACGTCACAGTCCTCTTCCTGCTCCATGCTTCGACCCTCCTTGCCCCCAAAGTAGAAGTCTAGGGTTGCGTTTTTCTGTTTAATTTGTTTCCTTTGCCATGGCATGTTGCCACTTAATTACTTGACTTTGGGGTTTGTTGCCACACTATGGCTTTGCTGCCAGATAAGGGAATTTTCATCCCGAACGTGTGGGAGGGCAACTTCCGTTTCTGGCAAGCTGTAAACCCACCCATAACTTCCACCCCAGATCACAATCCAGATCCAGGGAGGTTAAAGCAAGAGCGATTACCCCCCAAGACTGATTGCTGGATCTCCCTACAGTTCGCAGACCAGGAGCTGGAGCTGCCTCTGAAAACTACAAAATGGCGTGTCTCCTCAGTGGCTTCTAGCCCCCAGGGGAGGAAACCAACGCATTCCCCAAATACTGGTCCCAAAGTCCATAGGGCACTAGCCTCTCACTTTGTCCTAGGCATGTCTATGTTGATAATTCTGGAATCTCCACAGCTGCTGGTGTTCTGGGGTCCCTCCAGCCGGCTGCTGGCCCTGCCGCCCTGGGGCTAAAACCGCGTCTCAGGCAGACCGGACCTGTCCCGGCCGTTGCCGGCTCCCAGACCACTGCGCTGGTCCTTCCTGCAGGGCTGCTGGGCTGTCCTCAGCAGGAGGTTAGCTTCTCTGTGTCGTTCTGTGGGTGCTGGGGCTCCAGAAGTTGTTCAGAGTCCTCTTTTACATAGTTTGGAGGAAATCTGGGGGCAGAGTGGCTTGGGTGCACTGTTTCTACTCCGCCATCTTGGCTCCGCCCCCAGACCTCAGCCACAAAGGTGAAATCTGAAATGACCTAGGAAATAAAGGTTAAAGCTTCTGAGCATATCTGTTTATTAAGCAATGCATGCCAATGGTATAATAAAGCAGGACCAGACTTCCTCAGCTTTGACAGTGGATCTGGAATACAGGGGAGACAGATATTTATGCATTAAAAGCAAACAGTTCAAAGGATATAAACCAGTATACAAGATTAAGTCATCTGATTTCTAATTAGAGGAAAGATTAGGGGCTTTCCAAGTGATGAGGGGAAGAGCAAGCAGGTGTAATTGCCCCAAATCAGGAAAAAAACAGGTGTCCCACTCTTCCAACTGTCTGTATTCTCTCCCTCTTGCCACACCCCTCTGCCTCCCAATTAAAAAGAATCATGGTTGGTCTTTGCATCAATCAGCATTCCTAAATTATCTGTCTTTACAAAGTACTTGTTGCAGTATCTATAATTCTGCAAGCCCTGCCCATTTTGCTCTGTATCAGTTCATATATATCATCACAGGTTTCTCTGAAGCAGTCCCTTCTTTTTTTATAGTACAGTACTCTTCCATAATATTCATACAGCATAATTTATTCAGCCATTCTCCAATTGATGTGGCTTACAGGTTTTCAGTGGTGTTTAAATGAAGTCTGTAGTCTTTTGAGGTATTTTTATTTCCATTTCTTATGATAGAGGTCTTAGCTTTTCTTGACTTGTGGCATGGTACAGTTCTCTTTTTTACTGTTCTTTCTCTATTTGAGAATTTTTGTAATTATGGAACAATTCAGCCTCTCCCTATATGAATATATTTCCTGGAGTTCATCATTTATTCAGTGAGAACAAGACTTCCCGGCCCAATGGAAGCTTAAAAAAAACAACCCGCATACTTTATTTGGTAAATGTTTTAGCAACAACATTATAATTCAGCTTCACAACAATCTTGGGAGGTAGATGCTATTATTATACACATTTTACAGATGGGGAGACTGAACTAGAATGAGATTCAGGGTCACAGTGCTTAAGTGTCTGAAGCATATTTGAACTTGGTTCTTCCTAAGGGTCCAACATTCTCACCCCACTGAGCTTGATGAAGATCCATAGATTTCAAGTGTTACTTGAACTACTTCTGGAGCCAGTTTTGGTTTAGGCAATCTTCAGTATTCCATTCTTTTTATTGTCTTGCCTGTGAGAAACATTTAAGTTTTCTCAGAGTTCCCATAATTGAGCCAAGTATTCTCAAAAGATAGAACTTGGACTAGATCTGTAATTGAATAGAAAGAACTAAATGGGATCCAGAATTGAGTCACAAGATGGAGTCGGTTTGGTTCACTCAATTCCCACAATTCTCTCAGTTCAGAAATAAAGAAAAATTAGACTGTGGAATGAAATTTAGCAGGAAAATTACTTGGCTAGTTTTGAACATAGTACAGTTAGAGACATAGAACGGAAATATAGGGAAGATTAAGACTAGATATATAGATTTGGGAATCCATCCGCATAAAGATACCCATGGTGGGGAAGGAAGGGGAAGAGACAGAGTACAGAGAGAGAAGTCCATGAGAGATCCTGTACATGGTTATTATTAACACATAGTTCAGAATTTAGTTTTCCCATGCAAATATACTTTAACTTAATTAGCATGTAATCTTGTGATTTGAACTTTTAAAAAATAACTAAAATAACATCAAATTATTCAGCAATGTAGATTGATTTATTTCACACAATATCTTTGAAAGAAACCTTTTTTCCTAGTATATCACAAAGATAGCATCATGTTAGAAAATGATCTACATCAACATTTCAAGGATCTTAATTTTTTCAGTATGGATACTTCTCCCATCAATACAAATCTCAGATGTCCTACAATTTAGTAGATTATCTTTAAGAATGACTGAGCAAAAAAATCTGTCACCCTGTGGCAGGTATGGTGATGAACCCTTCTGAACTCAGATAAATTGCTGCTCAGATGAGAGCTCTGCAGATGACCACCAGGCCCGTACTTTATGTCTTTTCATGTAGTTAGGCCTTTCAGGTTTTATATTCTGCTTGCACAGGATTCTAGAACTGTGAAACGGCAGGATTAAGTGCATTAATTGGAGAGGGACTGTGTTCACGGTTGGGCTATGCCGGTATAATAAAAAACAGTGCTGCTATTCAGATACTTGAGGGGGAGGAATAGGAGATACTTGAGAATACATTTCTGAAAAAACTAAAGGGAAACAGTTCTGATAAGGAACAAAAACGAGATTTGTCTGAATATTCAAGGGTGGATACACAAGAACTCACCAGAAAGCTTGGATTAAAGGAAAATCTGCAAGATTACAAAGGACAGGTGTGGATCAGAAGGGTGGCTGTCATATTTGTTCAATGTATCTCTCAGTTTCACTGACTTTTTGTTCCCCTCCACTTCCCCCTTAAGGGAAAAAAAAGGACTTTATAACAAAGGATAGCTTTGGCAGGGTAAAGGGAAGGAAACATTTAGGTAATGTAAAAACAAAATATATCAATTAAAATAATTTTTAAAAAAAGATATGTTCAGAAAATTAAAGCGAAACCAGATATCAGAAGATGAAAATGAAAATCTGACAGAGTTCTGCAAAAATACTATCAGGAGTGTAAAAGCCCAGAAAGAGCTTATACGAACTAAAGGAAATAAAAAGTTGGGTTTTTTTTTTTGTTTTTGTCTGTAAGCTCTGTTGGGATAAAAAGTAGATTCAGTCTTCCTACCAAAACACACCTGGGAACTAAGTGAATGCAATTGCAAAACATTCTTTGCAGAAATAAACACAGATTTAAATAATTGAGATATTGTATGGGGGTGGGGAAGGGAGAGCAAAGTGAGCCACTATAATAGGAATGACAATACCTAAACTAAGTTACTTATTCAGTAAAGTACTAATTGGCCTACCAAAGAATTAGAGCTTTAAAAAAATAAAAGTCATATGGAGAAGCAAAAGAAAACTATTTCAAGAAAAATAATGATAAAAGTGGGAAATCCTTATCAATACCAGATCTCAAAATAGTAATCATTAAAATGTTTGATACTATTTAAGAACTTGGTTTCTCAGAGAAACAGATTTGACCCATACAATGTACAGTAGCAAACTAATGCAGTTGCATCGTAATCTTTACACTCAAAGAGTCCACTTGCTAGGTTCATAATTTATTATTTCATAAAAATTTTTTGGGAAATCTAGAAAGCTAGGTTGAGACTATCACCTCATATCATATACCAAGATAAACTCTAAATGAAAACGTACTTTGAACATTAAAGTTGAAGTTTTTATACAAAGAAAACTATGCAGTTAAAATTGAAAATAGGTAACTGGGAAAAATCTTTCAAGTAAATTTTTCTAAGAGTCTCATTTCCATTAAAACCACACTGAGGTTTTCTCTCACAACCCTTAGATTGGTTGACAAGATGTCAAAAGAGGAAAATGACAAGTGTTAAAGAGGCTACAGGAAATTAAATATACCAATATACCATTGATGGAGTTGTAAACCAGTCTTGCCATATGGGAAGCAGTTTGAAATATGTCACAAATGTCACTAGTCTGTATCTTTGACCTCATGATACCACTAATAGACCTATAGCCCAAAGAGATCAAAGAAAGTGGGAAAAGGGACTTGTACAAAGATATTTATAGAAGTTCTTTTTGTAGTAGCAGAGAACTAGAAACTAAATGGGAGAGAGTTGCCATCAAGAGGGAAATGACTAAAATTGTGATGCAGGAATGTTATGGAATACTAATGGACCACAAAAAATGATGAAAGGGGACAATTTTAGAAATAACTTAGAAGTCTTGTGTGAATTAATGAAGTGAGCAGAAGCAGGAGTATAGTCTATCCAGTAACAACTTTAAAAATAAATAACTTTGAAAGCTGTAAGACCTGTGATCAACTCAATGACCAGACATAATTCCAGAGGACCAATGATGAAACATGTTACCCACCTCCTGACAGGTCATGGACTAATATGCAGAATGAGACTTTAAAAAAAAATACATAGCCAGAGTGGATATTTGTTTTGCTTGATTATGTATATTGATAACAAATGTTTTGTTTTTCTTTTTCTTCCCATCCCACTGTGGAGGGTGGAGTAAGAGCATAAATGGGGGTGAGAGAATCAATTTTTGTTAATTGAAAAACCTTTTGAAAGAGAAAAGTAATAAAGAGGGCCTTTGCCTTTGGCTGCTACTATAACTGACACCACAATGAAGGCTGAGCCACTCAATTCTGATTTTGTTGCTCCTTTCTCTGCCAAAGTGAATTATGTTCTATATGAGAAATGATGAAATAAAAATGACTAAGGGAAGTGATGCCCAAGAAAAGTAAGGTGATTTGCTGCCCTTCAAGGAGTCAATCAACTAGCCCATGTAAATGGCCTCATTTAGTTCTGAAAAGGATAGCTGGTGTGATTGATTACTGAGCCAGATCAGACCATAGAAGATGGGAGAGGTACCACAAGCTTAGAAAACGACAAATGTTGACTTTTGCTTTTTGTTCAGAGCACTTCATGGGGTAGGAGGATTACCCCTCCCACCTTTCTAGTGATCTCCTAGCTGTTCTACAAACAAGACACTCCATTTCTTAGCTTTGAACATTTTCTCTGACCATCCTCTATGCCTGGAATTCTCTCCTTCCCCCACTCTGCCTACTGACCTCCCTGTCTTCCTTTAAGTCCCAACTAAATTCTATCTTCTACAGAAGTCCTTTCACTACTCCTCTTAATTTTAGTGCCTTCCCTCTTGATTATTTCCTATTTATCCCATTTGTATGTATTTGTTGTCTTCCCTATTAGGATGTGAGCTCCTTAGAGTCAGGGTCTCTTGTCTTTTTTGGTATCCCCAGTGTTTAGCAGAATGAGTGGAATATAGTAGACTCTTAATAAATGTTTTTTGATTGATTGACCTGATTTTTAAAAATGGGACGGGAACACAGTTTACAAATTAGAGGCCAGTATGTTTGACTTTGATCTCTAGGGAAATTATATAATAAATAATTAAGGAAATGTTTGACAAAAAGGCAGAAAGAAAACTAATGATTAAAAAGAGCTAACATGGCTTCATCAAGAATGGGTAATGGGAGGGGCAGCTAAGTGGCGCAGTGAATAGAGCACCAGCCCTGGAGTCAGGAAGACCTGAGTTCAGATCTGGCCTCAGACACTTAACACTTACTAGCTGTGTGACCTTGGGCAAGTCACTTAACCCCAACTGCCCTGCCTTCCCCCCTTCAAAAAGGAAAAAAAAGAGTAGGTAATGGGAAACCAACTTTACTCGCTTTTTTTGATAGCATCCTTTAAATAGTAGAGGAAACTAGAGAAACTAGATGAAAGCAATACTCTGGATATTTTTTTAAATTTTCTTAAATTACTTTTCTTGAGGAAAAGATGGAAAATTGTTATAGATAATAGTTTAATCATATGAATCTGGAATTGGTTGAATGGCCAGACTCAAAGAACATTGGTTAATGGTTCAGCGTCAGTGTGACAGAAGGTCTTCAGTGGAATACCCCAGGAACCCGAGCAGGGTCCTTTGCCATTTATCATTTTTATTAATGACTTAAGTAAAGTAGAGATGTTATGCTCATCCAATTTTTTGATGAAACTAGCTTGGAGGGGTAGCTAACACAGTGAATGACTAAAAAGATCTTGATAGATTAGAACATTGGGGTGAATCTAATAAGATGAAATTTGGTAGAAGAAATGTATAATCTTGGACTTGTACACAAAAATCAGCTTTGCAAGTTTGAGATGGAGAAGGCATGGAGAGACAGCAATTATTTAGAAGAAAAAAATCTGGCAGTTTTAGTGAAGTATATAGCTTTATGTGAGTTAGCAGTGTGATTCTGTAGCCCAGAAAACTAATGCAGACTTGGACTCTATTAAGAGAAGTAGCATAGCATCAGAAATTCATGTGTAATAGTGAAGTCAGTAAGCATTTATTTAGTGCCAGTCGCTAAGTGCCGATGATAAAAAAGGCAAAAAACAGCCCCATTTCCCAAGGGGAAGACAGCTGGCAAATAGCTATACACGGACAACATATATTCAAAAAAGATGGAGATAGTCACAAGAGAGGATGCACTGGCATTTAGGGGGATTGGGAAAGTCTTTTCTTTTTCTTTGGAGGGGGGAAGGCAGGAACATTGAGGTTAAGGGACTTGCCCGAGGTCACATGACTAGTAAGGGTTAAATGTCTGAGGTCAGATTTGAACTCAGGTCTTCCTGACTCCAGGGCCAGTGCTCTATTCACTACACCACCTAGCCACCCCTGGGAAAGTCGTCTTATAGAAGGTAGGATATTAGTTAAGAATTGAGAGAAGCCAAGAAGCAGAGAGAATGAGGGAGAAAATCACATGCATGGGGAACAGTCAGTGAAAATGCATCAAGTTGAGAGATGGAAGGTCTTATGTAAGGAAAAGTAAGAAAGAGGCTACCATAACTAATGAACTGCAAAGGTGGGGGGAAGAAGTATGCCTGAAAGTGCAACCAACTCTGGAATGGTTGTCCTGAATATTGTTTCATCAGGAGACAGCCAAGTCTTAGTGAGTGAGTTAAGAGCATTTATTACCATGTGCTAACTATTGGAGTTACAAAGAGAGGCAAAAGGGTGCCTCTGCTCTCAGGGAGCTCACAGTCTCATAGGGGAGGCAACATGCAAATATTTATGTATAAAGAAGATAAATACAGGATAGACTGGAGTTAATCATACAAGGATGACACTAGAATTAAAGGATATCATGCAAGACTTTTTGTAGAAGGCAGGATTTTAACTGAGTCCTCAAAGAAGCTAGGAGGTAGAGATGAAGAGAGTACTCCAAGCATGAGGACAGCCAGTGAACATGTTCAGTCTGTAGATTGGAGAGTCTTGTATGAGGGACAGCAGGAGGTGGTTAGCATCACTAAATCACAAAGGATGTGAAGAGGGGCAGAGTTTTAGGAATACCATTGAAGTAGGAGTGGGCCAAGTTGTGAAGAGCTTAAAATGCCAAATAAAAAATTTTATATTTGAACCTGGAAGTGAAAGGGGGCCCATGGAGTTTTATTTAGTTGGGGAATGACATAGTCATTAAGAAGATAATCTTGACAGCTGAATGGAAAATCAGTTGGAATGGGGAGAAACTTGGCGCAGGCTGACTCCTCTGCAGGTTATTGCAGTATTCCAGGCATGAGGTGATGAGGGCCTGCACCAGGGAAGAAAAAAGAAGGCATATTAAGGGATGTTATGAAGGCCAAATTGACAAAACTTGGGAACATATTGGATATGGGGGATAAAAAAGAGTAAAAAATGATGCCTAGCTTTTATGCCTGGGTGTTCAGGAGAATGGTGGGACCCTCAGCAGTATTAGGGAATTTCCGAAGTAGCCTGTCAGGAGGAAAAATAATGGGTTTCATTTTGAGCATGTTGAGTTTGGTATCTGTGGGACAGATTGTTATTAAGATGTCTAATAAGCATTTGGAGGTTTGAGTACAGAGATTCAGAGGTGGCTAGGGCTAGATAAATAGACCTGAGAATCATCATTCAATGAGTCCAAGAAGATGGAAGGGGTGAGAAAGGAAAAGGTTTATAGTACTATTGTAATTTGCCTTGTTATATTTCATCTGGAGTTTTGTATTTTGTTCTGTGTATCACTTAAGAAGGACATCAGTAAGCCCATGAATGTCCAGAGAAGGGCAACCAAGGTAATAATGAAAGGCCTTGGAGTCTTTAAAATGAGAATCATTTGCAGCCAATCATGTTTAGCCTGAGGAAGTGAAGACTTGGGCGGAATATAACAGCTGGCTTCAAGTATTTGAAGGGTTGTCTCATGGAGAGAGATAATTAGACTTGTTTTGCTTGACTCCAAAAAGCAGAACAGGAGCACTGAATGGAAGTTGAAAATTCATACTCAAAATGTGAGGAGAAACTTGTCATCATTTAGAATTCACCTGAAAAAGCAGTTGCCTTTCTGGAGAGGTTATGGATTTCTCCTCTTTGGAAGCTGGGCACCAGTTGTCAGCTATGTTATAATGGGGTTCTTTTTGTGTTTTAAGTTGGACTAAATTACCTCCAAAGTTGTTTTCAGCTCTCAAATACCATAATCTTTGAAACTGATCTGCAAATTTTGTACTATATTGGTTAAAGTGCCAAGGAATTATTAATATATCAGTAGAAACAAAAGATCAAGAATTAATCTAAAGCGGAATGTTTAAAAAATACAAAAGTTAATCATTGGACATCCTAAGTAAACAAAGAATCAGTTGAATATAGTGTAATAATCAGAAACCCAAGGACGCCAACTGTTGGGGTAAGAATTAAATTTGAAAGCAGTCTGCCAGAAATTAAGTTTAGTCTAGGTCTTATCCCATATACCTTGCTAAGGTCCAAATAGACCTTTGTTATTAAGATGTCTAGTAAGCAGCTGGAGATGTGAGTACAGAGATTCAGAGGTGGCTAGGGCTAAATAAATAGATCTGAGAATCATCATTCAGTGAGTATGAGAAGATGAAAGGGGTGAGAAAGGAAAACGGTTTATAGTATTATTGTACTATAAACAAACTATTGTCCCAAACTCAACATATTCAAAATGGAACCCATTCTTTTTTCTCCTGACAGGCTCTCTACTTTGGAATTTCCCTAATTCTGCTGAGGGTACCACCATTCTAAATATAAAAGGTTACGTTTTTATTTAATGGAGGAAAGTGTAAGAGATGATGTTTCATTATTATGTCTGGGGGAATTTATTAAATAAGAGAGTCAGAGTGATAATTATAATAAGCAAAATGGACAATGTCAATGTCTATCAAATTGGCAATAACAGAAGAAAAGAGCAAATAAGAGGAGCCGTAGGACTAGTCACTAATGCATTGTTAGTTTAGCTTCTAACCATTCCAACCATGCTACAACGTGATTTTGAATTAACACTTTAAGTCACTAAAAAGCATATTCTTTTTGACCTCATCTATACCTGCTACTAGGTATATACCCCAAAGAGCTCAAAGACTTCTAGAGGAAAAGGACCTATATGTACAGAAAGATTCATAGCAACTCTTGTTATGCTGCAAAGAATGGGAAACAAAATGTGTGGCCATTAGTTGAGAAATGCCTAAAGAAGTTATGGTATATGAATGTAGTGTAATGTTTGTGCTGAGAAGTGGAAGGAATGTGGAAAAATTGGGACACATTCATTGTTGGTGAAATTGTGAACTGATCCGACCATTTTGTAGAACAATCTGGAATTATGCCCAAAGCATTATTAAACTTGTCTATACCTGTTAACCTGGCAAAAAACACTTCTAGGCCTGTTTACACAGATGATTAGGGATAAAGGAAAAGAAACTATATACTCTGAAATGTTTACAGCAATTCTCTGTGTGCTAGCAGAGAACTGGAAATTGCAGGGATGCCTGTCATTTGGGGGACAGCTGAAAAAGTTGTGGCGTGTGATTTTGATGGAATACTCCTGTGCTGTAAGAAATAATGAGCCCAATGATCTTAGAAAAACATGCTAAGACTTGCATGAAATAATGAAGAGTAAAATGAGATGAACAAAGAAAGCATTGCATACAGAGATAGCAATGTTATTTTCAGAATGACTTTGAACAAAGAAGTCATTTTGACTATTAAAAATACCCAAATTAATAGCAAAGGACATATGAAGAAAGATACTATCTTCATCCAGAGAAAGAACTGATAAATAAACATAAGTATAGAATGATTGTGTATGTGTGCGCACACTCCTATTTGTGTGTAAGGTGGGGTAGGGGAGGAAAGAAAAAAGGGGGGAAAGAAATTTACATGATAATTTTATTATATATTTAAAAGGAATAGCAAGTTGTACATAAAAGATTTGTAGTTTTGTGGGTACTCACCTTTTATTATACTAAGTGGCAAATACAAAGAATTCAGAAAGACTTGGGGAAGATTTGGGAACTGATATAAGCAAAATAACTAGAAGAACAATTTTCATAGTGATCACAGTAATGTAAAGGAAAACAACATTGTTAGACTCCAATGGCTCTGATTGACACAGTGATTGCTGATAATAAAATTTAAGTTTTTCCTCTTTACAGAAATGATGAATTAAAGATATGGAAGGAGACATAGATTTTTAGTCATGTCAAATGTATTGATTTGTTTTATTTCACTATATTTTTACAAGGGAGGCCTTTTGTTGGGGGGTGGGAGCAGTGAAGTAAGAGAAAAGAAGATCAATAAAACAAGAAATACGGGCATTTTAGGAGACACAGAAATAAATTGCATGTAAGAGAAATTTATACTTCATTCATAGCCCTCATTTTTGTTCTGTTTTGAACATTTGTGTTTTTTGTTTGCTATTCATATTCGTTAATGTTAAAAACGAGGAAAAGTTAATTGATATTACCTAGAGGTGACGGCTACAAAGCAAAGTAATACATTATGTGTTTTAACAAGTTTTAGACTAGAAATCGGCCAACTGTCTACTAATAACTTACCTGGGCACTGTTTTGCTGAAATGCAGATTAGGGATTCTAACATAGTACTTTATGCAACTGTCTAGCACTTTTTGTTGACCTTATTCAAAAAAGGATGTGTTCTACATATTTGTATGCTACAATTCTTGAGTAAATTTTTGCTAGTAAATTTCCTATTATACTCTTGCCCTAACTTTGGGTAAGAATGGAACTGAGCTTAGAAATTTTGCTTAGAAGCATCCAAATAAATAGTAAAATTTTAAACAGCACTGTTTCAGAGGTATTTTGAGTGTTGCTGGCTCATTATTTATTATTTTAGTTTAAGTCTACCAGATGAAGCCATTTTTTCCCCTTTTCTGCTTTCTTACTTGATGAGTTTGCTCACAGAGATGGCAGGCTTTTTCATCACCATTATTTATATCTTCCTTACAATGGTAGTCACTCTAGTATTTCAAAGACAGATAATCTTGTTGATTAGGATGCTCCTTCCATGGACAAAGATTTTACCTTCTAAAGCTACAGTGGGCCCAAACTACAACCTTACAATGTTGCTTTTGCAAAAATATTTATTTTAGAATCTTGAAATACTTGATGTGCTTTGAAAATAATTGTTTAATGGTAGAGTGTATTTAAAATTTGAATAATGAAAGGGGGATCTCAATTTTCTTAGAGAACCTAATGAGAGTCTATCATAATTGCTTCAAATGTTTCCTTCTAGGTCAGTATTAAGTCAAAGATAGCACAATTAAGGGGATCATAGAAGGCAAGAAAATATTTTCGTTTGGCTTATTATAAAGTTTTGTTTCAGCTTTTTTTCCTTTTAAAAATTGATTTAACCATAGTGAAATTATTTTCTTGTTTGAGTTAGACACATTATTACAAGTAAGTCATTAGCTCACAGAGATTAAATGAAATTTTTAATGTAGATTGCATTGTATTATAATATGATTAAGATATCTGTTAACTTTTTATTGATAGGCGAGATAAACTATGGATTTGCATGGAGTTTTGTGGAGGTGGTTCTTTGCAGGACATATATCATGGTAAGCCAAAATTTGTGTTTTTATAAAAGGCAAATAGACTTTTATTGACAGTGTCATTGAGATAAAAGTAATTTGGAAAGAAAAAGTTGCATTATGTTACTCTCATAGGTTAATATTTAAACATATGTAAGCAGTTTGTAGATGAACAATGTAGATCCTTTATATGAGGGCACAACAAATGCAAATCTCTGAATTGTCACGTATCTGGGCCGATAATGGGATTCTAAGCATTTATTCTTTTCCTTCTCTCCAAGGCAGCTCTGCCTTGGCTTCAAAGGGAGGACATCTGTTTAAAATACAAATACAAAGTTTGGGGGATTGTCTTTGCCTCTGATTTTGACAAGGACAGGTTAAAGATAGCTCTTTTTGTCACCTTGAATGGTAGTTCAGTATAGTAGAAAGAGCAGTGGGACTCAGAAAACCCGAATTTCAATTCTAACTCCACCACTTACTAGCTAACCTTTAGCAAACTATTTCATTCCTTGTGTCTCAGTTTCCTCATCTGTACATTGTGAATAATAATGCTCATATTAGTTAACTCTCCAGGGCTGTCATAAAGAAATAACGTTGTAAAATATTATATAAATAAAAGATCATCAGTACATATTCCAAGAAGGGTAAGGTTTGTGGATAATGATTTATTTAGGAAAGTGTGCAGCTAGGCAGGAAACGGGATCTTTCTTTCCACCCTTTTCTACTATAATCTGTACCTGGATGTCCTACTAGCATCTTCAGCACAGAATGTCCAAAATGAAATTTATCGTACTTCCCCTGAATATCTTCCCTTATTTATTTTATTATATTTATATGAGGGCACTCCTAATCATTGTCTCAAAATCTCAGTGTCCTCTTTGTTTCCTCTTCTCATAGGCTTTCCCCCAAATGCATTATCGATCTTTGCCCTTTTTATCTCAAAAGTACCTCTCATTTACACTGACACACCAGTCCAGCCCTTCCTTACCTTTCACTTTGGCTGTCAGAGTACCTTCCTCACCATTCTAAATCTCCCCCAACCCTAACACATACTTTGCCATTTTGTCTTGTTCCAAATGATCTACCCTGCTGCTTTATTAATATTCTTAATGCAGAGACATGATTATGTCACTCTACTCAAAAATATTAAGGGACTCTTGGTTGCCTATATAGAGTGAAGTCCATTCATACTGATTGGCTTAGCATTCAATCTACTACAATCCACTTTTTCAGCTTTATATCATTATTTCCTTTTTAAGTACTCTAAATTAGTCAAATTCAAGTAGTCACTGATCTGCAAATGTAGCTCATACTGTCCTGTCCCTTTTGCTCTTACAACATCTGTTTTTAAAAGTATTCTATACGTGCATGCATGCAGTTGCACACGCACTCGCGCACGTGCACACACACACACACACACACTCTTGCTTTCTCTTTCTATCATCTTTGCCTCTCAAAACCCTACCTGTCTTTTAAATCCCAACTCAGATATCATATCCTATGCTTCAGGAAATCTTCCACAATCCCCTCAGTTTGGAAGTGATTTATTCCTTGGATTTCTCATACTACTTAGAACCTTTCATATATTGTATTTCTGTTTTATATTATAGTCATTTGTATACTTGTCTTATTTTCTCTCCTAGGTTATAGACTGAATGCATTTCTTATTTGCCTCTATATCTTCCAAATATCTTGTACAGTGGTTGTACATAGTAGGCAATACATGGGCATAGTAGCTTTTGAATTTACACTTAACATAAATGAAATAAGAAAGTGACAAGATGAGTGTGTACCATGTCACAGGTTATTCTTAGAAGGCTTTGAAGGGTACAACTTAGGCTAGGCTTTGACAGATGGCTAATATTTGGAAAGACAGAGGAAAGGGTGTATTAGGATCTGCATGTATGAAATAAACAGGTTGGAGGATATGAGATAATCAAGAACCTAAAGAACCAAATCAGAAGATTTGCTGGAATCTGTACTACTTTCAGTAAAATGTGCCCTTCAATAAATCTCTTGGCTTAAGCTGCAGTCTTTTTTAAGGGATATTTTGTAATATTTACCTGAGCATACCAGAATATGTAATTAGTGTCATTACTGATCCAAAATATCAACAAATATTGAGGATTATTAACTCAGTATGAACAAGTGTTAGACCAACAAAAACTCTTTGTCATATCAAAAATGCTGAGCATTTCCCTCTACCTAGTATGTCAAAGAGGCCATTTTCAAAGCTTCAAATCTGGGTGGTTCTAAATCCATGGAAATTAATATAGATTATTTTCAAGTTTATAAATCCTCTCCTATTCTGAATGGATTAAATGCAGTAGATAGTTTTCTTTCACTGAACTGAAATACTACAAGTAACCTTACTTAAAATTTTTAACATTTTGCAGTTTAGATGGATGTTGGATGGTTATTTACAGATTAGCTCTATCATTAGGAATTCATTCAGGTCAAGGAATAATCTCTCTTATAGCTACCTTTCATTTGCTCCAAATGCTAAATTGATTAAAAACTCTTCCAATTCCCCTCTCAATATACAACCCTCTATTCCATATTTAAAGAAGCAAACTGGAAAAAGGGGGCGGGGGGAACACACTTTACCAATGTACTATAAAACTGGGAATCTTGAAAAGATAGGTGGTTATCATGTATGATTTGATTGTTTATAGATTGAAACTTGTAAGACTTTGACATTTTTTTTTCCACCATTTCAGTGACTGGACCTCTATCAGAGCAGCAGATTGCATATGTTAGCAGAGAAACACTACAGGTAGTTGAATTATTGATTTTAAAGAACTCTCTCTTTTTGTACAAAAATGAGTAGAATTTGATTCATCTGACTATAAGGTTGGGATTTAGCAGCTTAGCAAAATACCTGGTTTTTAATAGTACAATTGGATGTGCCCCTTGTGAGGAAGAATCTATTTTTCAAATAGAGATTTAAAAATTCAAATGTAACTAGAACCAATCTTTAGGACCCTTGAAACAGTGTTTGTATTATTACACATACTGTATTTACCCTACCTTTCTTTGGTGTTCAAATAAGTAACTTGAATTACCATAGTGAGAAATGATATGTCAGTACTATGTGTTACGTTTCTAAAGTATTTTCAGAATTTGCTCACTTGGTTATTATATCTGTCTGGTATGTGAATATTAGTTAGTCCTCTTGATATTTGAATTTATCATTTCTTTGATTCTGCCTTTATTTTAAAGCAAATTCAGAGGAGCATATTGTAGATTTTACCTAAACTTTTAACATAAGTATAATACTCTTATATTCTAAGTATAAGATTTGATTTCTGATATAAATCTCTTTTTCTTTGAACTTTCAGGGTTTATATTATCTACACAGTAAAGGAAAAATGCACAGAGATATAAAGGTATGTATGTTTTGTTATAATTTTCTTTCAGTCCTCTATTAAATTTTTTTTTTCTTGGTAAAACTGTTGTTATGTAGAGTTGTCTTTATTTTCCTGTTTTGTCACTACAAATAAAATGTTCCTGGTAAAAATATTTTGTATGAGTGACATCTAGCACTTAAGCAAATATAATTATGGTGCTCTGGTTGAATTTGTCTGTACTTTCTTCTGATAAGTAGTCTCTGAGTTAGTTTTGTTTCACAGTCTCTAAGATTCTTATATCCTTCCTAAAATTAGGCCTTCCTGAAGCTTTTATATCTTTACATTAAAGAAATCTCTTAATACATTAGAGAAATAATGTTGATAGAGCATCAAAATGACTAATTTGAGAACTACCCAACGACCATTTTTTTAATGGCTTCCACTTGACCTGATAAATGACAAAATGCCCTTTAATCACCCTTCCTTTGTGGTCTGCTGTTCTGTGACTTCTCAGAGAATTTCTACTCTCACACTACCTCCTGACATACCTTTTCCCCTCATCATTTGTGGGTTGTTTTCTCTCATTATTTTCTTGGTTTCTTTTTTTTTCTCTTTTTTGCTTTTCCCTTTTCCCTAATTCTGACAGAGTGCCTGACATATAATAGGTGCTTAATAAAATATTTTGAATTGAATAGGATTCTTAGGTCTGTACTGGCAATCAATGTGTCCTCAATGGAAAGAATCCTATTAAGGGAACCTTTCTTTTTTGTTGTTTTTATTTTTCCTTCTATCTCTAACTCTTTTCTCTCCTTACTGCTAACAAGTTTTATGCAAATCCCACAAAATAGCTGCCTATGACTCATTAGCACTCATTAAAAATTAGTATTCTTCATTCTCACTGAGCTCAAGTAGCCAAAGTTACAAAAATGCTAGAGAATCATGTCAACAGGGCTAACGATGTGCCCTTGGTACCCATTGCTTAAGGTATCTTCTAGCTGAGGCTCCATCAAGTAGACACATTTTATTTGGGTAACTTTCCTAAGGAGGAAGGTGAGTTCAAGTTATGAATGATTCACATTCTGTTCCATTAACGTATTAGTGGAAGAATTTCATTAATAGAAAAATGAAAGTATCAAAAGATTAAAAAAAACACTTGAATATTAACATATACTAATCAGTTTTTTAAAGTGCTGAAGAAAGTAGAATCTCTCTTAAAGTAATTAGACCATACAAAAGACAAATGGTAAATTTGGCTATAAACTTTCTGATTAATAGATTAATGAATTCTGTGTAATTAAAAATTTAAACAAATTTTTTTGGAGACTGTTACATGTCAGCATTTTAAATACTAAAAAAATTTTTTTAACTGTTAGTAAGGACATTTGTTAATAAAGTGAGTACAAGATGCAGAATTTTAACTAACATTTTCTCACTTTGAAGGGAGCAAATATTCTATTAACAGATAATGGCCATGTGAAATTAGGTAAGTAATTTGAAATTTTGTGCATTTATAGATTCTGTATCAAAATATAATGGGTTTCTTGTAAGATTGGATTTTTTAACAGGTAAAACAGTATTTAATATTAGTCAAATTAGTAAAAGCCCATTTTACCTAATAATGATGCTATTTCTATGTCTCATAAATGATAGTGTTTTGCTAATTTAATTACAATAATTTTCTACTATGGAAATTCTTTAGCCCATATAACAGTCAGTAAAGAAAATATGTGGGGAGAGGAAAAGTATATTATTTAGACCTCTTGTGCTTTTACCAAGCTTCAAACAACTAATTTCATTTTCTACATCAAATATACTAATGTTAGATAAGAAAAAAGGGTATTAAACTTCCATTCAAACTTAAGAATTTGAGAAAGGTAGTAGAAATAAAAAATATATGAGATAATATAGTGAAATAATACTAAGATGACTGGATTCTTTGGGCACTAAGGCAAATCAGCTTAAGCTCTCATTGCCTATTCATCTTTTAGGTGTGTATAATATCACCCTACCTACCTTTCCAGATTGTTATGAGGATCTGTTTAGATATTATATGTGAAAATGCTTTGAAAAGTGTAAAGTTCTTTATATATGTGTACACAGACATAAGTGAAGTGCTAATATTGAGGCATATTTAGAGCATGATACCAAAAGGTATGTACTCAGCAGATAATTAGGATTTATTTCATAGAATTAGAGCTGAAAAGGATCCTAGCAGTCATCTAGTCCAGCTCTTCATTTTACAGATTAGGAAACCGAGGCACCAAGAGTTTAAGGGATTTGTTCACTGATGCAGTTAGAAGTGTCTTGAGGAAGGATTTGTTAGATCCCACCTCTGCCAGGTCTTCCTGATTCACCCTGTTGCTGGATTAGGAATTCAGTCTACATAGAAATATTATTTGTACATTGATTGTGTGTTAACTTAGTTTAAAAATTCATCTAAAATGGTTATTTCATGACTTTAATTTGCTCAAACTGTAGTTATATAAGGGAATTAACAATCTGAATACCACCATCTACAAGCCTCTGACAAAGAATAATTTCTCAATATAATAACTACATGATTTAAAATATATTAATATTAAATCAGATATCTTTATTACAATAAGATGTATATGTACTTATAAGTACAAATAGGGCAAAGAAAATGATCAGATAATATTTAACCAACTGATTAATTGGTTTATCTAGATAATTATCTTATTGTTGTGATTAGTTAGTAATGAACACATTTTATTATGATTCTAATTTATATGAATAATGCTGGACCTGATGGATCATGGCAAAATGTTATGTGTGATTTTGGTTGAGTCCTGTTCTATATAGAAATAACCTAGTTGTAATCTAAAACTCAAGATTATAGTATGAAAAATAAAATCTCATATAATGCCTGATAATAGTGATGGGTTATAATGTGAGATTTGCTACTCTTCTTGAACATCTTATTTTATAAAATGTATCAACATGTGTTGCTAGTGACTTATTTGGTTCTGCCTAAATTAGGGAGGAATGGGGAAAAAGGGGTCTTATAATTAACCTTTTAAGGTTCCTGTATTTCCAGGATTCCCTGATCCTTTTAAGTAGAAGTTTTAAATTTCTACTAAAAATTCTATAAACAATTTTTTTTTAGTAACAATCTAATAGAATAATATACACGGGTGGCTAAGTGGTGCAGTGAGTAGAGCGTCAAACCTGAAGTCAGAAGGACCTGAGTTCGGATCTGGCCTCAGACACTTAACACACACACAAACAAAAACCTAGCTGTGTGACCTTGGGCAAGTTACTTAACCCCAATTGCCCTAAAAAAAAAAAAAATAGAATAATACACCATAAGGTAAATCTCCAACTCTCTTTTTCCTTTATGCATGTGGAATTCCCTTTGATATCATATTGAAATCAACCTTCATAGAAATTTAATTCATATGGGAGTAGAGGACAGAATATTATGTATAGATTTAATGTTCTGTAGTATTTACTTAAATAGCACAAATCATAAATAACAGTTTAGCCTCTCTACTAGGTTTCTGTTTGTTTAATAAAATAGTATGCTTTAAAATCGTTGTTTTTTTTTTTATTTAGATTAAAATTTTTTTCCTTGTAAAAACAATTCAGTTTATTAACAATCTTCCTCCCTTTTAAAAAATAGCTGATTTTGGAGTATCTGCACAGATAACAGCTACAATTGCCAAACGGAAGTCTTTCATTGGCACACCATATTGGTAATTTTGTTTTAATTGAATTTGAATATTAAAGTTATATATGAGTTTGGTTTACAAAACATTTTCCTGCTGGATCAAAAAAAATAAACTAGATATTCAGAATTTCTAAGAACAGATCAAAAAGATAGTTAAATCAAGGGGGAAACAATCAAATGTGACTTTTACTTTTTTTTTTTATTTTTAAAGCATGTGAGGCAGAAATACTGTGTTAATGGTATAAGACAGAAATACTACCTACAATTGATAAATACAGGCAATAGAGTTTTATTAATGTATAAGAGGGAACTATAGGAAAATGTTTCTGTCCCTGGAAGTATTCCAACAAAACTCCATAATGATAATTTCTCTTTTGGCACTTCCTTTCCAATCCCATATATATTACTGGTTAATTATGGGCCCCCATCATGTCACACCTATGTGATCGCTATTACAGTAATCCAACTAGTCTCTCTGTCTCCACTTTTTCCCATTATACCCAATTATAATCTTTCTTCTGAATGACATTTTATTTTCTACTGAAATAAATACTAACTTCCTTAGCGTTGCTTTAAAGAATTTGGTCCATGTTTGCCTTTCCAGCCTTTATCCTCCACTATTCTCATCTAAGAACTATCTTCTTTAACAAAAGTAGCCTGCTCCTTGTTCTCAGAATGCCTTCCTTCCTCTGGGCCTTCCTTTAAAGAACTCTCTTTTTCCATGTCCTCTTGTCCTACCTTATGTATTCTGCTTAAGTCTCACTGTTTTTATAAGGTTCCATCTCTTCCAGAAACCATTAGCAGGGTCATTATTTCCTCCTGCCGTCCTCTCTTCCCTAAGCTCTTGTAGGACTTAGTGTCTGTACATCTCAGAGAGGCCAAGTGGGGCCATCAAAGCAGCATTGGACTTGGAATCAAGGGAGACCAAAGGTCAAGTGTCCGCTCAGATACTCACAGATTGTAGGATTATGGGCAACTGACTTCATCTGTTTTAGCTCCTTTTGTCATCTGTAAAATGAAAGTGATAATTTTAATGCTGACCTCACAAGAATCTTATAAAGGTTAAGGGAGGTATTGTTTGTAAAGGTCCCATGCCATCATCATTTGGCATTCATTACATTATCATTATGGGGGGTGGGTGTGTGTGATAAATTCTTGTATTCTGTCTCTCCAGTTAAATAATAAATTAAAATCTTTTAAATTCTTGTGTCCATGTTTCCAAAGATAGTAACCCTACAAAGCCTAGTAATACAGTAAATATTGATTGTGGATGATGCTGATTTCTTAGACCAATTTTATGAGATTGTTTGTCCAAAGTCCTTCTGGCTTCAGGAATACACTAATACTAAAACACATGGAGTGAATGCACTTCTTAAATTTAATTAATCCTAGGATTTAGAATTGGAAGGGAGTTGAGCATATTTAATCCAAACTCCTTTATTCTTACTGAAACTTATTAAATTATAGTAAGATTGTTTATTGTTTTTAATGTTCCTTAAAACCTTTTTCTATTGATGGAAGAGATATTTTTCTTTCACTAAGCAGGAACTGTTTTTAACTTTTATTATTATAGTAATCCAACTAGGCCAAATTAAAATCACAAAATTCAGCTTTACTATAAATTAGGACGGCTAGGAAGTACAGTGGATAGAGCACTGGACTTGGAATCAGGAGACTTTATCTTCCTGAGTTCAAGTCCTGCTTCAGATACTTGCCAGTTTATGACGCTGGGCAAGTCACTTAACCCTTGTTTGCCTCAGTTCCTCATCTGTAAAATGAGCTGGAGAAGGAGGCAAACCACTCCAATATGTTTGCCAAGAAAACACCCATTGTAGTCACGAAAAGTCAGACATTACTGAATCAACTGAACAACTACGTAGTTTAGATCACAGGCACATTTAAAAATCTGTATCAATTAATTGGATTAACTTAAGACAAAATTATAAATTCGTAGACATTTGTTTTTGTCAGTCATAGAAACTTTCTCTTTTAATTCACTTCTTTCTCCACACCAAGCATTATTGTTCTCCCATCCTTCCTCCCCCCTAGCAATGTCCTGTCTGCCTTTTGAACAAGAATTCCTTGTCAAGTGATTAGTAGTTTTGACTTTAAAATATTTTCCCTCCTAGAATATTTGTATTTAGAATCTCTTGGTCTTTTAAAATAGCTTCAAGTGTTTGCCTAATCTCCAAGTTAACCATTTAATAATCATTTATTTAGCAACTATTTAGCTAAATTAGCTTTTGCCACCAGATTTTATTTGGGAGTTTTTGGTCCCTCCAAAGTAGAAAAGATTGAATTTCTGATAGTGGATTTTCTGGTATCATACAAATAGCATGATATGGTATAGCATTATACGAGTAGGAGAGATATGTTTAAGGAAGCATGGTTTCTAAAGATCCTTAAAATGAAATTATTTAGGTGACTGTTGTAAGGCCACCCTATTTAAAAATACCACTTTGAAATGTAAAAGTTGGAGGAATGGAGATCTCATTATTTTTCATTATAAAATTGTTGACTTTGAGCATTTTTTTACATCTGTAAAGAACAGTACCATAAATTTTCAGTTGGAAATTATCTCTTCCCCCACTCTTCTCCCCCAATTAAGAAGACAAGAAAAAAAAAACATATTATAAATATATGTGTGTGTATGTGTGTATATAGTCATGCAAAACAAATTTGATAGAAGAACTATAATTAGAACAAAGTTGTATCAAATTGAAAAGGAACATACATTCCAATTTAGGTCAAGAAACCATGTAAAACTTGATGACAATTTAATTACTCCAAATAATTTTTTTAAAAGAAGATACATTAATTTTTATAATTTTTTTGTAAACTTTTCAAAAATAAAATCTCTTATTTGCTACTAAGTAGAATGGTCAAGAAAAAATAAAATATTTTTGCAAAATAATCTTATTGCAGGTGATCTTCATCCTAATCATAAATCAGTGTCTATTTGACTGTGTCCACATGTTAACAGTTCTAACTGTTATAATGAAAAATTTAGTCTTTCAACTATGGGTTGTCCTGATGCCAAACAGCTAGCATGAGTAAATTTTTCTTTAAACTGATTTAGCAAGACCATGATTTGGGCATCATTCAGATTGAGTGGTCATCAGGGCTCAACCCTAGAGCTTCCATTGTCTAAGGCAACCACTTTAAACAGCATTAAAGGAAAATCCTAGAGCAGAGAAAAGTAAGTTTTAAAAAGATTTGGGACACCTTCAGGTACTTTGTATAGAAATTAGATCTGTAAAACAAAGCATATCGAATTTAGGGCAAAAAAGATTTCTAAAGCTCTTAAGTTTTTTTTTTTTTGTCTGTGGAGGAAAACATGAAGTAAACATTTACTGTCTTACGCTCCTCAGGATGGCTCCTGAAGTAGCTGCAGTTGAAAGGAAGGGTGGATACAATCAGCTGTGTGACCTTTGGGCAGTGGGGATAACTGCGATAGAGCTCGCAGAACTCCAGCCTCCCATGTTTGATTTGCATCCAATGAGGTTAGTTTTGTTTCTTTTTTTTAAAAAGAGGGGACATGAATTTTTGTATAAAATTAGACGTTTAAATAAGAATTTTATAAACGTATTTATAATCCACAGGGAATTTTCTAATCTTGGTCTTCCGAAACTGTAAATAATCATAACTGAAATTTTCATAGCAAATTCATTTAACAATGTGAAATGTATTAAAAATAATTAGAATCATTGGCTAACAACTTATTACTGATTTTTAGAGCGTTATTCTTAATGACAAAAAGCAACTTTCAACCACCGAAGTTAAAAGACAAAATGAAATGGTAAGTATTTTCTTGAGATTTACTTAAATGTTTAAGTGCCTTAACTATATATAAATGCTGATATTGTTATTGTCTGATTTATTAGGTCAAATAGTTTTCATCATTTTGTGAAAATGGCACTTACCAAAAATCCAAAAAAAAGGCCAACAGCTGAAAAGTTACTGCAGGTATTTTGTTTTCTAAATATTCTGTCTTTAAGTAAAAAAAATCATCCAGTTACCTTTTTAATATACTTTATTTCCTGTTTCCTCTTATCCCATAGCACCCCTTTGTCACACAACCTTTAACCCGATCTTTGGCTATTGAACTTTTGGACAAAGTGAATAATCCAGATCATACCACTTACCATGATTTTGATGATGATGATCCTGAGGTAAGGGAAGATGTGTATTTTTTTTCTCTATTAAAATTTGTTGACATTTTAAAATGTTTATTCATATCTACAATTGATAGCTATAGTCAACTCTGATGTTTGTTTATTGGTAGGTAATTTTTATATGCTTATTCAGAATTAGGTTGAAGTTATCAAGGAACTCTAGAAATGAAACAGTGGGGGAGGCTAGGTGGCGCAGTGAGTAGAGCGCCGGCCCTGGAGTCAGAAGGACCTGAGTTCGGATCCGGCCTCAGACACTTAACCCACACAAACAAAAACCTAGCCGTGTGACCTTGAGCAAGTTACTTAACCCCAATTGCTTTAAAAAAAAAAGAAAGAAAGAAGTGAAACAGTGAATAAAAAGATGGTATCAGTTGTAGGATTTAGTCTAAATAAATTCCTCTTAGGGAATGCTTGCTGACCCATTAATATTGCTTCTCTAGGAGGAAGCATAGTGAGAGTCAATGCAGAAAAGGTTAAAAATAAGCACTGTATTTAGACTGGAGGTCCCAGGTTCAAATCCGGACTTTGCTAAAATTACCTCCTTTGGACGAGTCTCTTAACCTTAATGAGTATCTTCTTGAATTCAACACTAACCGATCCCTAAATGAATGTTTAGTTTTTCATGTTCTTTATAGGAAATATTTAGTCTCTTAAAGTGTGTGTGTGTTCGTGCATGTGTGCGCGCATGCGCATACATATATGCAAAATACATTATGGTATCTGTTTTAATATTTATTTTTAAAAACCTTAAAAATATCACTCTCTACTTCAGAGCAAGTGATAATTTAGACCATGTAAATGTTATGAATTGGGATTTTTGTGTTTCCAGTTACATTAGTTGGCTTTTTTTAAACAGTCTAAAAAGTGGTATATTATTTATATTTTCACTTAGAATGAAGAATTTATTCCAAATATAAGAAAATGCATGGACTAGTATATATCACTTATTATCCAAAACTCTGCTTTTGTTTTTTTTTTTCCTCTTTCCTAGCCTCTGGTTGTTGTGCCTCACAGAATTCATTCAACAAGTAGAAATGTGAGAGAAGAAAAGACACGCTCTGAGATAAACTGTAAGCATATATTATACAACTGATGCTGCTGTGTTAACATAACTTTTTCCCACTGAGCATTTAGCATTTTTCAGAATACTGGTATTTAAGTTCATTTAATTTATTTCCACAAATATTAATCAGTAATTACAGTGAAGACATTCAGGATACAAAGATAAAGTCATTGACAGTTACTGTACTCAAAGAGTTTATATTCTAATTGACTTAAGTAAAACTTAATATATCACAGCCTTCCTGGGTATTGTATTTTCATTGTTTTTGGCAGGAGGTTGAGGGAGTAAAAAGCATTTTTTACTAGAGTATGTGATAGCATCTACCACTAATATCTATCCATATCACTACTTGAAATCATCCCTTGACAGTGATAGCTTTCAGCTGCAGCTGTAGTATTAGTAATTGTTGTTCTTGTACCTTTTATATGTATAGACCCCCCTTCCCCCTGCTTCTATATCTAATCTGTTTCCAAGGCCTGTTTCCCTTTGCAACATCTCTCAAATATACCTTCTTATCTCCTCTGACACCACTGTCATCCTGGTGTAGTCCCCCGTCTCCTCAGGCCTGCACTATTGTAATAGCCAGCTAGTGAGTCTACCTGCCTCAAGTCTCTCTCTGCACCAATCCTTCCTCCACTCAGAAATGATATTCCTAAAACTCAGATCTGACCGTATCACCTCTCTCCTCGGTCAAGTGCAGTGACTCCCTATCACTTCAAGGATCAGAGTTCAAAGCGATAGGGAGTCACTGCACTTTACTGAGGGGAGATTCATCACTTGATTTCCCCTCTACCTATCCAGTCTTCTTAAACTTTATACCCTCATGTGCCCTGTGACGCAGTGACACAGGCTGCCTCTTCACCATTCCTGGCACCAAGCATTCTGTCTTTTAACTTTGGGTATTTTCTCTATTCCCCTGCCTGGAATTTTCCCCTGCCTCATCTCTGTTTCCTGACTTCCATGGCTTCCTTCAGGCCCCAGCTAAAATCTCACCTTCCACAGGAAGCCTTTCCCAACCTCTCTTGAGGGCTAGTGCCTTCCCTTTGTTGTTTTTTTTCCTATTTATCTATCACAGAGCTTGGTTGTACAGAGTTTTTGCATGTTGTCTCTGTCATTATCTCAAATGAGATAATATTTATGGGTAAAGTCCTTAACACAGTTGTAGGCACTTAAAAATTACTTGTTCCTGCTACTCCCCACTCCCACCCCAATTAGTCTGAGCTCCTTGAGAGCAGGGATTTTCTTTTGCCTTTCTTTGTATCCCCCAAATTTAGCATAGTACCTAGTACCTAGTAGGTGCTTAATACGTTGATTGACTGACCTATTAACTTTACAAAGTATTTCCTCATTTATTATTTTATTTAGTTCTAATAATTGCTCTTATTATCCCTATTTGTTAGAGATATGAAAAAATTTAGAGATTTCCTGATAAATTAGAGATCAAATTGAATTTAAAATCCAAGTTTCCTTGTTTTTTAACCTGTACTTAACAGTACAACCTTCCATAGAGGTAGCATTGAACTGGAAGTCACTGGACCTGAATCTAAATACTGCTTCTGCCACTTCACCTGTATTGCCTTAGGATCAGTCATTTCTCCTCCCTGGACTGTAACTTCCCCCTCAGTACAATGAGGAGTTTAGATCAGATGTCTTAAGATCCCTTCAAATTCTGGATCTGTGAAGCTGCCAAGGTAGGAAGGCAACTTGGTGTCAAAAAGAGTTGTTCAGAACACTGAGGGGTTATGGGACTGGACAAGAGTCACACTGCCTTTTAGAGTCTAACATAGTTCATAGGATCCCAACACAGCACAATCCTGGCACATGATAGTTGTTCAATAAACATTTATTGATTGATCATAGATTTGGGCCTAGTCCAATCTTTTAAAAAGATGTTGAAGTTATGCCCTTAGCAGAAAACACATTTCTTCCTGGTCTTTCTTTCCTTGCTGTACTTAGAATTTTGTGCTTTTTGCTGAAGAGCATTAAGTTAGTGTTACATGCATAACAGATAGTCTTAACGTCCTAATCTATTAACTCACATCATGGAGTTCTTAAAGGCTATTCCAGAAAAATTGAAGATCCAACAGGTTCTACCATGCTAGAGGGATGGCTCACAAGTACTTCTTGGAGAGACAAAGAAAGGAGGTGGCCGTATAGGTTTTTATATTATTTGAATATAATGAACCATTATTTCATGAGGTTATTTGGTCATTGCAATATGAATAAGTATTTGCGAGGAGACCACCACGGAAATGCTTGCATCCTATACAACATTAGTTGTTTAAGATAAAAAGTGGTAGAGAAATTCTATGAAATACTTGAAAAGACCCTGAAAATCAAATTACACTCTCATCTTGTTGACTTAAGTGCAGAGCTGAAAAAGTCATCTCCCTTTCATTCAAGATATAATGGTAACAACCCTAGTCAGTTGTCCTCTGATAATAAATATTA
Source organism: Gymnobelideus leadbeateri (assembly GCA_011680675.1). NCBI lineage: Eukaryota > Metazoa > Chordata > Mammalia > Diprotodontia > Petauridae > Gymnobelideus > Gymnobelideus leadbeateri. Next base: position 66,846 of record WOXC01010621.1, read on the forward strand.
AGGTGAAGCATGAGGCAGGGCAATGCATGCCTGCCAAAAGTATTCCATTCTGCACTGGTGGCTTTCCAGTACCAGTGACCAGGCTTTCCTAGTCAAACAGGTATTCCTTCTGGTTGATAGTTCTCTGGGATGCTCAGGATTGCTGGTGGCATCCTATGGATTACATCAAGTCCCAGAATATCACAAATTCTCCTAGAAGAAATATGTAATTGGGAGTGGCTAGATGGTATAGTGACTAGAGCATCAGCTCTGGAATCAGGAGGACCTGAGTTCAAATCCAGCCTCAGACACTTGGGCAAGTCACTTAACCCCACTAACATATAGCATGTAAACCTTTTGCTATGTTTGCCTTTCATCTCTCCTTTCCAAGATGGCCTCCCTCCCACTCTCCTCCTTTTTATGTATCACTCAAAGCCAAAGTCACCTCTCACAAGCTGTGTCTTTAATTGAGGCTTCTCAGATCCTCCCCTCTACAATTGTAATGTCTTTTCTGCCTCCAATTAATAATTTTCTAGTCTCTTTCTACCTCACCATAACAGTTTGTTTTGTACCCCCTGATTATTGATCTCATAACATGTATTATAGTTACTGTATCTACATTTTTGTTTTTTTCTTTCATTTCTTCTAAGTTTCTTAATGGCTGAGACTATTGTAGCTCCTCTAAATTTTCTCCCCTAGTCACTTAGCCTGGTTCTCTTATACATATGTATGGCCCATCTTAGTAAATGTTTACACAATACCTCCTGTACTAGGTGTGGGCAATATTGGAAAGTAAATCAAGTGAAGTTATTGTATTTCCAGCCCTTATCTCTTCTCCCCACCCTCCCTTCCTAGTGGTGCCACCTCTCCCAGACAAAAAAAAGAAAAAAACAAAAACTGAACATCATGAGATCTGTTGACTCTGGTATCACATCAAAAGGAGAAGCACAGGCTGACCAAGTCAAAACTTTTTCTGAACAAAACCTGTTTTCTTTTTAAATTCTTAGAAATGCTTTTGATTGTTCTTATCACAGATTCATTTAACTGTACTTTTGCATTCCTAAAGAACCCCCTTCACTCTGAATAACCCTTAATGTTTTCTCCTAACTTTGACTAGAAGTCTTTTGCAAAGAGCTATTTCTTTATCGTATATGTGTCTGTACATAGTATACATGTTTTATATTATGTATAATTCCCTGGTGAGAGGAAACTACTTCTATCAATGTATATAAGCAACTGTTCTGCAGTTATTGTCCAGGATCCACGTGGGCAGTATGTATCACTGATGGGTGTCTTCTGACTCTTAAACAGATTCCACTGTGCCATAGATGCCTTTCTATAGAGTAGGATAGAGAAAGGGAGAAATACACCACAACATAGGAAAAATAGAGGATGAACTATATTCAGCCAGTCAGTAGACATTCATTAAGCACCTTCGATGTGCCAGGCACTGTACTTTGGGCTGAGGCTAGAGAAAAGAGGCAAAAAGACAGTCCCTGCACTTAAGGAGCTCATGGTCTAATGGGAGGAGGCAGTAAGCAAACAGGTACGTATAAACAACTTGTATATGGTGTGAATAGGAAATAATTAAAAAAGGGAAGGCATTGGAATTAAGAGGGGTTTGGGAAGGCTTCCTGTAGAAGGAAGCCAGTAGGCAGAGATTAGGAGGGAAAGCATCCCAGGCATGGGGGACAACCAGAGAAAATGTCTGGGGCCCCAAGATGGAATGTCTTGAATATCTTGCTGGTGAAACAGCAGGGAGACCATTGCCACTGGATAGAAGAGTATTTGTTGGAATAAGGTATGAAAGGACTGGAAAAGGAGGAGGGGGCTAGTTTATAAAAGGCTTTGAATATCAAACCGGATTTTGTATTTAATCCTAGAGGTGATAAGGAGCCATTAAAGTTTATTGGTTTGGGGCATAATGAATTTGGACCTGCACTTTAGGAAAATCACTCTGGTGACTGTATGGAGGCTGGATTGGAGTGGAGAGAGACTTGAGGCAGGCAGATACACTATCAGGCTATGGCAGTAGTCCAGGCATGAGATGATGAGCATCTGTACCTGAGTGGTAGCAGTGTCAGAGGAGAGAAGGGAACATAGTCGAGATATATTGGGAAAGTGAAGGAAACAGTTTGGGTATGGAGGCTGAGAATTGGTTCCAAGGTTCCAAGCCTGAGGGCCCAGGAAAATGGTATTGCCCTCTACAATAATAGGGAAGGTAGGATGTGAGGAGGATTTGGGGGAAAGAGAATGAGTTTGGTTTTGGATATGTTTAGTTTAAGATGTCTGCTGGACGTCCAGTTCAAGATATCTAAAAGGCAGTTGGTGATATGAGATGGCAAGTCAGCAGAGAGATTAGGGTAGGATAGGTAGATTTGAAAATCATCAACAAAGAAATAATAATTAAATCCATGAGAAATGATGAGGAGAAGAGAACATCTCTCATGAGAATCAACCTTCTTAGACTCAAACAAGCTCAGTAAACTCATTGCCTAGTTGGCTATATGGTGATAGTTTTTGGTAATAGCATCTCTGAACAAGTACTTAATTATAGAAGGATAGTTTTTTGTGTTGGTAGTAGGGATACCTATACCTACAAAAGATCCCTGAATTAATGTACTGGAAGAGTATGAAAGAAGGTACTTTTTTTCCCCTCCAGATACCCAGTGTCTTAATTTTGCCTTATAAGCAATAGGATCTTAATAAAATGTTTAATTTTGTCTTGAGTTGGATGTTTTATGCTTATGTCCCTACTTCTATCCCAAAGTCTTGAATGTTTTAAAGGAGTATTAAAGCATTCAGTTATGTTATTTAATAGAAATCTCTCCATGGGGTTGTCATTTTAGCACCTTATATTTAACATGTTCAAAACCAAATTCGTTCTCTTTTCCCCAAAATCTACTTTTCTTCCTGATCCTATCTATTCATGTTAATGTTTCCACTATCTCTTAGCACCCTCCTATCTATAGAACAATGATAGTAATACCTATAGGCTTTCAAAGCACTTTACATGTTTATCTCATTTGTTTCTAGCAACATTCTTGTTGACTTCATCAGTTCTCATGAATTTAATTATTATCCCTATGTAGATGACTCAAATTTATATGTTTAAATATATACTTCTACTGTTTCTTTTTTTCACTTTTTTTTCTGGGTTTCATTACATATCACCAACTGAAAAGTTAGCATTTCAAATTTAGCATCCTGTCAATATCTCAAATTCATTATATCTAAAACAATTCACCTTTCCCTCCAAACCCATCCCTCTAACCAAACTTCCCTATTTCTGTTGAGAATATCACCATTCTTTTAGCCAACCAGGTTCATAACCTTGGTGTTATATTCTCACCTCTTGATTCTCCTTCTCCCCACTATCTAGTCATTTGCAAATCTTAAAGAGATATGTAACTCAAATAAGTAAAGCATTGTCCCTGCCCTCAAGGAGATTACAATCTAATGGGGGAAGACAAAACACAAAAGGAAACTATTTTGTGTGTGGCACAGAGTAGATGCTTTAACAAATATTTGTTGATTGTTTTATTCACTTCCAGATTAATCTTCCTAATGTGTTCATCTGACTATGTAACTCTCCTACTCAAAAAAAACCAAAATTCAGTTCTGTACCCACAATCTAACTCTAACCTATCTTTCTGGCCTAACTTGACAACTATAACCCAAATAAGACTTCACCAGACAAATAAATACCTCCCCCTCTGTGTTCTTGTGCTCTGATACTTCTGGGATGGCCCTTTCCAGTTCTTCCTTCTTTTCCTGCCTGTTACAGTCTCTCATTTCAGGACCTAGCTTGAATTCTATATCCTTCACAATATCCAACTAGTGATTTTCCTTCCACTGAAGTTTTACATTAATGTATGTGTGTGTTCCTATGAACTTGTAGTCTGTTTTGTACTATGTGTTCTCTGGTCAGTCAGCAGGCATTTATTAAATATATATCTAATGTTCATAGATTCTCTCCATTACTAGATGGAAGAGGTACCAAGTCTTACCCTTCTTCAGCAAATGTCTATTACATGCCTACTGTGCACACACAAGATACTGTGCTAGCTGTTTGGAATACGAAGATGAAAGCAAAATAGTACATACTCCAAGGACTCTTATATCATACTACAGGGTGGAGGATGTAATAGGTATACAGATAAGTCAATACAAATTAATATGAAGAAATAGACAGTATTAATATCTGGGGTGGGAGGGGGACTAGTGAGGAAAACCTCGAGAGCTACTCTGGTTTACTGGAAAGAGCACTGGGCTTGGAAGAAGGCCTGACTTTTTCCTCACCATATATGACCTTATATAAATCACTTCTCTGAGTCTCTGCTTCCTCATTTCTAAAGTTGAAATGCTAATACTTGGTCTTTCTACAGAATTAGAGACAGTGCATTATAGTATCTGAGAGCCTGCAGTGGAGTCAAGGAGACCTGCGTTCAGGACTGCCTCTGATAGATACGTGTAGTGTGACAGCAGGCGAACCATTTCACCTATCAGTAGCCTATCTTTTCCCTCCATGTCTTTGCACAGATTGTTCCCTGTGTCTGGAATGTAACCCTCTTCTCACCTTTTATCTTCTAGAAGTGATATATTCCTTTGAAGTACAACCAGGGTGCTACTACTATAGGAAGCCATTTTTGATCCACACTTATCCCCACTCTGTGGATCATCATCTCTGGATCACAGATGTAGAGATGGAAGGGACTTGAAAGCCTAAATAATCTAACCTTCTCATTTTACAGATGAGGAAATGGAGGACCTGGTAGGTTAAGTGATGCGTTTAAGATCACTCAGTCAAACATTTATTAAATGCCTACTGTGTGCCAGGCACTGTGCTAAGCACTTGGAATACACAGAAAGGCAAAAGACAGGGAGCTTACTCAAGAGCCTTATATTCTAATGGGAGACACAGCATACAAAGAAAGCTGCTATATACAGGATAAATAGGAAGTAATTTAAAGACAGAATGCACTAGATTTAAGAGGGATTGGGGAAAGTTTCTAGTAAAAAGTGAGATTTTAGTTGGTACCTAGAAGAAGCCAAAGAAATCAGTAGGCTAAGGTGAGGATGGAGAGCATTCCAGGCACAGGTGACAACCAGAAAAAATGCAAAGGATCCAGTGTTGTTCATATGACATATCCAGGAGGCCAGTATCATTGTATTCAAGAGAACGTGTATCAAGGAGTAAGGTATAAGAAAAATAGGAGGGGGCTAGCTTATGAAGGGCTTTGAATGTCAAACAGCATTTTGTGTTTGCTTCCAGAGGCATTAAAGAGCCACTGGAGTTTATTAAATGGAAGTGGCATGGTGAGACCTTGAACTTTAGTGGCTGAACCCTACTACTCCTGTCATAAGAATTGAAAGTGGCATTTGAACCCATGTCCTCAGACTTCAGAGCTGGTTTTCTTTCCATTATATACTATTCCCTTTTGAAATTACTCTGTATGTACTGGATGTACTCTCTATATGTGCTGTATCTCATTGGTGGAATGTAAACTCCCCAAGGGCCATGATTATTTTGTGTTTGTCTTTGAATCCCCAGTGCCTAGCACAATGTCTGTCCTATATTCTTAGGCACTTAAATGTTGGTTGAATTGAATAGTTGAACACTGCTCAATTGCACTTTGCCCTACCTGAGGCCAGAGTTAAGATGTCCTGAGTGATTATGTTGACTGGATTGCTAAAATAGTCATGCCGAGCTATGATGAAGGAGCAAATGAGATCCTGGCTTTAGAGTCCTTTTGTTACCTATCATTTTTTAAAAAATTGTCAGTGTTGGAAAGGAACTTTGTAAGATCTACAGAAACACCAGTTAAGTTTAATATATCTCCTACCCCATTCCTTCCAGCATCTCTCTTCTTTTCCTTTATAAGAAACTTGTTACTTGGGTTTTTTTTACTTATTAGGCCATTAGTACAGTGTCAGAAATTTAGCATCTTTTGTCACTGAATAACATTTCAGTTCAATTGCTCTTAAGATTTTTTTTAACAAGCTTTTTTTTTTCTTTTTGATAGTTGGGCAAGTAAAATTTGATCCACCCTTAAGGAAGGAGACAGAGCCACATCATGAGCTGGTAAATAATATAAGCTGTGATTGTTAACTCTGTTGATGTTTTTATTTTGTTTAATCTTTGTGACATACCAATCAATGCTGTTTCTCTCCCCCCCACCAAAAAAAAAACAAAAACAAGTGTTGGTAATATTTATTTAAAGCATTTGGAAAGTATAAGGTAAGCAAGCAGTTTCAAAAATTGTCAAATTTGTTAATAAAATTATCAATTATTATAGGTCATCTGGACCCATACATCAGTAATAAACTAGTGAAATAACTTTAATGGTAATTTTAATATTCTTTGTTTAAACTTTTTTTTTAAGTTGATCCTTTTTCCCCCCTGTTCATGTTTCAGTTTTTATGACTGGATTTTCTTGTGTACATTAGGGTATATTTTTCTAACTTTCCAAGGGTTTAAATTAGAATGTTGTCCCAGTAAAGAACACATTTTCAAAGGCCAGTTTATGAAACTTTAATGTAGTACAAAATATGATGAGAGTGCTAAATTTAATTCAGTTCTTAAAGTAAATCAAACTTAATGACCTATTTTCTTGTCTCTACTCAGATGTACTGGCTCTGTGACCATGAACTAGTCTCTTAACCTTAATGCCTCCAATCAGTTTTTAAATGCAACTGTTAATTGCAGGCCAGTTACTGATTTTTGAGTTTCTTTAACAGTAGTTCCCCATACAAATGAAATCACAGGTCCTGTCAGAAAAAAAAAAATTGCTTTAGAGTTCAAGTTTTCTTTCCTAAGATATTTAGTAATGTGAGACACATTCTTAAAAGGGAAATTACTTAAAAATAATTCACATCATTTGTGCTATAATATGGGGGGGAGTTGAAATTTTAACTTTTTAACGTAAAACTTTGTGTGTCCAATTTGGAAATCTATCTTAAACCTAGCTAGTTTTTTTCCTTGTTATATAGTAGTGACAGAAATATGAGGATCAAGGAATTATAAAGACTGAAGGGACAAATTTCTTATTAATATTTAAACCTACTTGGGCAGTTTTTTTTTTAAATCAACAGAGGGAATCTTTAACTTTCTCATGGAAATTGTCTGATTCAGTACATAATCCAGGGAAAATTAAAGAAAAATTCATTTATGATAGCTAGGAAGAATAAGTAGAGGTAGACATATTGAGAAAATCGAAATTAAATTGACACATGCTAATTGTGTTTTGTTAAGGCAGCTTTTGTTCATTTTGCTTCTCCCTAGACCCCTAAGTTGTCATTATATGTATTCAAGCCCTAAACTAAGATTTTAATATTTTTATGCAAAGTTTATTGTAGATGCTTTTTCTGAAGCTCTTTAATATTACTTTGCATTTGCCTTAACAAAATTATGTTGGCAGGACTTACCCCCTTGTGAAAATTTCCCTTTGTGTATTTGTGGCTTTTGTTCTAAGTGTAAATAACCTGGGTTTCTTGGTCTCTGTCTGCTAAACAGCCCGACAGTGACGATTTTTTGGACAGTTCAGAAGAAATATACTACACTGCAAGATCTAATCTGGTATTTCTCATCTTCTGATTTTCTTTGTCAGCATTGGTTTTGTCTTATATTTTCTTTACAAAGCACTTACATTTTGTCTGGTTGCATCATGTTAATTATTTTTAGTAGTTTATTTTGTTTAACATTAGCTAACTGCCATATATTAAAGACTAGTAATTTTTGCTGAACCAGAAATAATTTTTTCTCTGGATATATTGTTATTGTTTTTATGAAGACTCTTAGTATTTACCATAATATTTATTGTTTGTACTCAAACGCAGAAGTTAATTTGGCAACAGTTATATATTTTCCTTTTGGATGTCTCTTTACTGTTTTAATGCAAAGTGTTTTTCACATACTTAAAAGAACAATATATTCTTAGGAAATTAGTTTTTAAAAAATTAATCACTCTGGATATTTTTTTAAAAGAAGAATTATTGGGCCATGCTTAATTTTCTTAGCCCAGCACTTTGTATTATCCTACACTTGTCATCCCTGAAACCATTGCTAGTCAGAGCAGCTGAGCATTTAAAGGAGGTAATTAGAAGTTGAATGTGACTAGTAACAGATATCAAACTAAATTTAAAGTCTTCTGCCTTGGTCCTTAACCCACCTGCAAAAAATGATGTCTTATTCCAAGGTCGTATTTTTTGGGTGCTTTTTATGTGTCTTTTGGACCCAAAAGACAATTTTCATGAATGCAGCTCAGTTTAACAAGTATTTATTGAGGACTTTACATATACTTTGACTGAGCTAGATATTGTAAGGAATTCTGTGGCATATCTCTTTGACCTTTGGAGTCCTCTGGGGAAAGCAGAATTGAAACATATGGACATTTGGCATAGCACAGAGTCTACCAGCCAGCAGTATAGTAGTCAGAAAGGAAGATAAGGGTGGGCCAGAGAAACAGGGTTGGCATCTTGAAAAAGTTAAAACTTGATCCAATTGTCAATTTTTAGTGATTTCATAGAATTTCAGAATGGAAGGGATAGTAAAGATTATCTAATCCAAATTTATTCTCTTGAGGTTTAGGAAACTTTAGAGATTCTTTTTTAAAAAAAGATTAAAAAATAGCACAACTAGTCAATACATTGAAAGAGTCTGAAAGCATATGCAATGTGTATACGTGTGGACCTTTCACCTCCACAGAGGGGTGAGTGGGGGGTGTCCTCTCATATCTTTGCTCATTCATATCCCACGTAATCTCTGTACTTTTGTTACATTTACTTTCTTAATGTGTAGTTCTTTTCCATTTATGTTGTGGTTACTGTATATATTATTTATGCACACTTACATGCTAACAAATTTGAGAACACAAAACATAGGATTACTTCCAAAAATATAAAATACCCAAATTATCAGAAGACCAGATAGAGATCTTTAATAATTCAATCTCAGAAAAGCAAATAGATGTATCCCTAAAGGAACTACTAAAAAAATCAGAATTTTTTCAAACTTTTTAGAATTTTTAAGAATTCTATTAAATTTTTAAAGATCAGTTAGTACTTATGCTTCATATTATTCTCGGAAATTAAGAAAAAGAAGCATCCTACCAGAGTCCTTTTATCCATCATTAAGTTGAAAAGATATATCGCATGTCACCCTTACCTGGTACTACCTTTTCCTAAGTTTAACTTTTTTCATTTACCTAGTATAACAATAGATATTTAATCACCATTGAATACCTTCCACATAAAAGACATGGCACATATAAAATTAATATAAGGTAATCAATGTTTTATGCCTACTTATTAGGAAAAACTAATTTTGGAGTTTCACAGAATGTTCTGAAATTTTACATCTTATAAAACATTTAGGCTGCTAAATTTCATTTTTAAAAGTGGAAATAGAAAATCCTCACCACACTCTAGTAGTCCAATACTACTTGATCAATTCATCTTTTGATTCACGTAATTTTCTGACATTGTTAAAAATTTAGTGTTTCACTGTGACATAATTCAACCATTAGGTTCACTTCTAACAGTCTGTGATTCAAGTTGTTTTTTACTTAATTAAAGCCTTCTGTAGCAAATCTTATGACTTTTTTCTCTCTCAAATTGCATGTTTATCTTTTCTTTGACTATCCTGAGGACATCCTTATTCAAGCCCTGCTTTTCTTACATATTGTAGTAAAACATTTTTTAGCCTTACTATAACTGTTTTCCTTTACTGTTGGAATGTTTTTGCTAAAATATGTGTTTCATATTTTTAGACCTTTTTACCTATACTTAATTCTGGAAGATTTCTACCATTATATAGCTACCTTTATGTTTCCATTATTCCATTTCAAACATCTTTCTTTCCTGTCCTAATCCTTTTTTAAATTTAATATCTCATTTTTATATGTCTCACTAGTTATGGAAGTTATCTCTCAAAGGAACCATTTAAGTTATCACTTCCTGCCCCTTTAAATGGGTCATCTTGAACTTTTCTTCCTGGGTTAGGTAAATTCTCAACCAATAACATCTTACCATCCTTCATGTATGCTAATTTATCTTTACTCTTTATGTAGCCAGAAGTAGTCATTCCTTAGCCAGTTGTTATCTGATTACCACTACCAGATTATTTTTGTACATCTGTCCTGGCCCACATGTTGTCAGAAGGTACTCCATCAAGCAGTCAGTTTTTTTTCAGCCATAGAACTCAGAAAGCCTATCAACTAATGCATAGGCCTTGTGTTGTGCATTATGGAGGAAATACCTGTACCAATGAGATTACTAATCCTTGAAATATTATTTAAATGAATTATTATCTTGAAGAATTTCAAGGTTGTTCTATTTTTTTACTTGACTCCAAATAAATATTCCACTGTTCTTTTCATTATATTAGCAGCTTCAGATTCTTTATCTAAAAAAATACTTTAAAAAAAACTTAAGATTATGCTGAATATGGTATTATCACCCTTACGGTCTATTGTACCCGAGTTTCACATATCTCTGTCATGTTTATTTTTTCTTCACTGTGTCTGTAAAATGCTGTCTAAGTGAAGTGGCAAACCAAGTGATTATTAATATATGAACATTTCATTTTTAGCTTGCTTTTATCGTTTGGCCCATTTTGTAGATTTCTCTATATCTAAACCTGACTTTGGAACCACCCATAAAAATCTCTTTGCTGGCATATACTTCTTTCCACTTATTACAAATTCTGCTGAATTACTTACAAAATCCCACTTAAGTGATTTCACATTTACGTTTTTCCTCCTTTCCTAGAAGATTGCTAACCTCATTGGTAATTATTTTTTTTGCTGCCATTAAATTTTTGTTTGTTATTTATGTAATCAGGTGATCTCTACCACAGTTCTTAGTAAAAATTGGCTTGCTTGGTATTTGTGCAACAGAAATTATTGCTTAATCCTGTATCGTTTTTTATCTATTTCTGTCATATGTGAAAAGACTACAGTCTTGGGGTTATGATGACTAGCTAACTTAGAGATGAAAATCCTTAGGGAATTTTGCTGTTTTTTCATTCACATTATCCTGGTAGGTAGGTCTTCATTATCTCTAGAATTGTATCCATAGTCACTAGGATTTCTCATGGTAATAATACTAATATAAAGAAAATTTTTAAAGAAAATTTAAATAACTAATAAATAAATAGTACCAAAAGGTAAAGGGCTAAGGAAAAGTTAACATGAGAACTTCTAAATACCACATACAATTAAAATTATTTTTTTTATTGTATGCAAGCACTGGGATAACATTTTGATTTTATCCTTTTAAGAAATATCATTGTAATAAGTAAAATGGACTGTTTTTCCATGGAATTTCATATGAACTCTATAACTTTTTAGCTATGGAATGTTATTTTCTTATATTTTCTCTCTGGTAATAAATTACATTATTATGCATAGTAGACCCACCCCAACCCCTGGCAAAAAAAGAAAAGGAAACAGATTTAAACTTTGTCTAAAGTAGTATCTTTGTTTTCAGTTTCACTAAAAACTTTCTGACAGATTTCAGAAAACAGATTTTATAGAGATTTTTCACTTATGCAAAATGTAAAAATAAATTATCCTAGCTATATCCCTGGACATAGAGCATTTGTGGTAGAGAATTGTATTTATGTATCCTGCTAGGTCAAAATAGCAAAATTTGTAGAACAAGAAAACTAATATAGACAACAGTTTATGCCACCCTGGAAAAGAACTGTAAATTAATTTTTAAAACACCACAAATGCACATTTCCTAAGGAAAATAAAAGGTTAAATATTCAACTTTATGTTGTAACGCTTTTGGCAATATAATGTAAATAAGTTATAGGCTTTTTCTGTAAGAGAAGGCATCTTTTGACATACCCTCCATGGTCATAAAAATCCTTTTCTAGTTTCTCAGCAAATGCTTGGGTTTGAATTGTGTGATTTTTCACTCTTCCACAGCTCTGATCCTTGTAATCCACAAAGATGTAGCCAGGATGGCTTACATTGATATTGTCAGTATCACTAATGTCGGGCATAAATCTTTTGAGCACTAATAGAATGTCTGTACTATACATTTAGCCTAATAGTAGATATCAATATACTTCTGATTTTAAATTATGGAATGTTTTAAGAATAATTGAAAAACTAAGTTTTAGTGTTCAGTTCCCATTAGAACTTAGTTTACTCCTATAAAACATCGAAAAATTAAGTCTTTTCTATGAGACTTTGGTTTTATATAAGCCTACAGATTTGTTTCAGAGGTGCAGCTTATTTCTTTTTTTTTTTTATCCAAGGAAAATAAAGCAGAATGTGATAGAAAAGCACATTTATGTTTTATCTTACAAACCCAACCAAAGCTGTTCATAGTTACTGTGCTCTGTCATAATTCCTAGTTAGTTGTAACTTGGTCTTAAATGCAGTTTTTAAAACAATTTTAAAACTGTTTTTAGTTGCTTTAGTGGTCAGGTTTAGACATGGAATTATATTTAAATGGCAATTGTTTGTGTAGTCTAAGCACTTTAAGATAGAAATAAGTTTAAAGTATAACTACAGATTTTTAGTTCTTTTATTACATGTCTTTAAATATATTACAGCTTTTAAAAATATAAGCAATACAGAATTCTTTTTATTTGTAATTTCATTCTTTTGATATAATGTATAATTGATTGAGTTTGGGTTTTTCTAAGACTTTCTTATCTTACCAAGTATTTTACTTTGTAAAATTAGGATCTTCAACTAGAATATGGACAAGGACACCAGAGCAGTTATTTTTTAGGTGGAAATAAGTAAGTAAAGTTTTTTATTAACTCAAAATTGAGAATTATTTAAATTATCTTTACTGTTATAATCATATCAAAGTTATAATCATTCTGTAGCAAAGTGTTAAAATTTATATTGTGCAAATAATAATAATGACAGTTTTTTATATATAGGTGGTTCAGTTCAATATTTTTAGAAAGTGGTACCTCATAAAATGACCAGCCCCTCACTATTATAAAGTGAAATGCAAAACTCCCATTTTAAACTGAATATAAATAAGTGACAATTCTTCCCATTTAGTATTCAATCTATAATATTTTTTTTATTCCGTTATTGAACTGAAGCATTGGGAAGTCATAGTTTAAAGACAGGCCAGAGGAAAAAAAGTGTGATGGGGTAAAATTCCGTTTCATCTAATGATAACTAACTGCCTTGGACAGATTCTACAATATGCCAAATTTCAAAACATAAAGGAGCATGAGTATCAGTTGTTGTTTTATATGTCTTTTGTATCAGTCAAAAAAATGTTATTCTATTAAACTCTGGAAACTGAGGACCCAAAATCTATATAAATACTAAAGATTTTCAGTAATACGGTTTCGAAAATCTTTTTAAACTTAATTGACTCCATTCTTTTAATAGATTCCATTAATTCTTGATATGTTCATTATGTTTGTTACTTTGGTGCCTTTTTTAGAGATAGTGTGCAATTTTATTTCATACTTATGTTTCGTTTATCCATCGAAGAATTATTAAAATGATTTTTCTTCTGTATATTTAGTCTGTTTCAAAATCTATGAAAAATCTCATTTAAGTTACCCTTTAAAATTTTTTTCTGAGTCAGATTTGTGTTGTTTTTATGTTTACATTTTCCCATTTTTTTACTAGAACATTATTCCCTTTTAAAATGTCTTCTATAAGTGGTATCTTGAAACAACTTGAAGAGCATTTTATAATCATTTGTGGTTAATTTTGTTCCTTTAATTTCCAGAAGGCAGCATCATTTTAAGTTTTTTTTGTGTGTGCAGCATATAATACTGGGGAGGAAAACCATGGCCTTAGAAATAAAAGCCCTGGGTTTGCTTCCCAACTCTGAAACTTAATAGCTTTGTGATGCCAAGAACCTCTCCAAACTTCTGTTTCTTCCTCAGTAAAATAGGGATTATAATACTTGGACTGTCTACCCCACAGGGCCGGCCTAAGAAAGTATTTTTCAGATATAAATGTATTTTTAGCACATTTGATGTTGTTCTTCAATAATTGTTAAAATTCCTGACTCAAGTTGAATGCCACAAACTACATTTCCCTAGTTGTATAATTTGTAAATTACAAATATTCATCTTTCGTGTAAGTGAATTAAATTTAAACAGTTAAGATCTCAGTTGTCAAGATGTTCAATCTTTAGTTCATATTAATACCCAAAATAATTTAAATTTAAAAAAAATTTAGTCCTTAGATTTAATATTATGCATCATTTCCCCCATTTCTGTGTTTTAAAACAGATAGTTGGAAAGTGGATTCTGAATACTAATAGCTTTATTGGACTCTAAATATTAAAAATCATGCCTTGATAAAAGATTACTTAATTGTGTGAGACTTGCCATCTTTCCTAATATAGATATCAGTTCTCTGGAACACTAGCTTTAATCCTTTTAATCTGCCTGGTTACTTAATTTTAATTTAAACATAATTTTTATTAAATATTCCAAATTATTCTGTTAAGATATTTCTTAAATTACCAAATATATTAAAAATGTACTATATGAAAATCAGATGCAGTTGCTATTTCTAGTTGTTTTTATCTTGTTGGAAATTAGAAAAGTCATATCTACTTTCATATATAAAACCCAAGAATTTCCGGGTTTCTCATGGCTTGGTCTAAATTTGAGATTGCCCTTTTGAGCAAATCAAACAAAGATCAGTTGAGGACAAATAGTTTTACAGAATTGTATCCTTTTCTGTTTTAATAAATAATGTACAAAGTATTTTTTTAAAAAACCTTACAGAAGAATAGAAAAATGCAGTATCAATAAATGACCTGTTGCCTTTAATTAAGAAAGGTGACTTTCCACTGTCTTACTGTGATAATTAAAATTATTTACAGTGTAATTTATTTTGACTAGGCAAAAAAATGTTAATAATTTTCACAACCTTCCATTTTTTGATTAATTGGATCACTGCTTAAGGAATTGTACTCTATATAACGATTCACTGGCAAGGTAGGTTGGCCAAAAGTTGTGCCTTTTGGCTGTGTTTTGTGTACAGGCATATTCCATACATGTGACATGAGCATGGATGTAGCACTCCTCTATTGTATTTACTTGTGTCTGCTTTGTTCCTGTGACCGGGAAGTGTTTTAAAACTGAGAAGTGTTTCCTGTTCTCTCCATAGGTATTCAGGCAGACAGATTTCCACTTGTGGGTGTCTACCTATTCTACACCAGGCAGGAAGTACCTAATTAGAACTACAGTGTAGTTACTTTTGTTTCTTTTTCACAGAGAAAGCAGAAGTACCCTTAACTTTCTAGAAGTGATGAAACTGTTCTTTCCACGTATATCATCTTTGGCATTTTATCCTTGAAAGGGATAGAATTAACTTCCTCTGGCTCCTTAAAGTCTTATTAAAAGTATTAATTTTGAGAGTCAAACCCCACATAAAATGTTTGTGTATTTAAGAAAAGAAAAAAAGATAAATTATTAAATCCGATGATTCTCTTAAAGGCTTTTCTGTTATTGGAAACAAAATTAACCTGAAGTCCTTTTAGGTGATTGAGGGGAATGATGTTATTTTGACACTGGTTTAGGGTAGAGGTACATTTACCTAGTTTCAAAGGACTCTTGGGTGCCAATCTCTAGTCATCAGGGCCACAATTTCTTTCCTTACTTAATTTCATTTCTTTTTAATTTGTGAGCCTTGTTTCTCAGCTTCCTGACTTTTGAATTAAATGGACAACCCAATTAAGTCTAGATAAAATAAGTGCTTTAATGTACTTTGATGCTTTGAGGGGTTATATGTATTTAATTACTTCCATGTTTTACTTTTTGCCCAAAATTCCGGAATCAGAGCTTTCCAGGTAAAATTTTGGTAGGCAAAATATGTCTAAAATAAGTGAAAATTAATAATGAAAAGAATCTCAAATATTGCCTGCTTAGTTCTACTATCCTGTCATTCCTCGTGCTCACAGACTGTGGAATATGCCAGCAAACAGTTTATTAGTCTTGACAATGGATCACTCTCTCACATCTTAGACTTCTTTTAATCAGCCATTTGATCACCGAGCAGTTATTAAGCACCTGCCATGTGCCAGGCGCTATACTTAGTGCTAAGGGTACAAAGAAAGGTAAAAAACAATCCTTGCCCTCCAGGAGTTAATGGAACCCAGAAGTCATGACTTCCCCAACTGATGGAGAGAAGGTGTTCAGGCCTTAGCATTTTTAAAAATGACATTTTGTAAGGTTTCAGACAACTTTATTCATCCTTTTTGTCCTGCTCTTAGAGGAATGGCAATGTGAGAGAAGATTATAATATTCTAACTCCTCTCTCTCTCTCTCTCTCTCTCTCTCTCTCTCTCTCTCTCTCTCTCTCTCTCTCTCTCTCCCATCCTCAGTCATAAGCATTGGCAAGAATTCAAAGTGTTTACTGGAAAACTTTAAACCTATATTTTTTATTTCCCTTATTAATGTCCCCAGAACAAGTTGTTTTTTTTATTTATAGATGTCAGATTTGGAGGTAGGGCTGTGTATTGAATAAGGCACTAGACTTGAAATGAGGAAGACAGATTCAAATACTACTTCATATAATTCAATAACTATAGACCGGCACACATCACTTAACTTTATTGGTCAGCTCCCTATATCTTAACTGAGTTGCATTGTACTTGGAGGAGGGAATTTTCAGACTGGAAATTACCCATTCTGACATTATCATAGCTTCTTTGCATATTCTTGTATAGATTTCAGTGACTTAATATTTAATCTGGAAAAGTACTTTAAATCCTTCTTCATGGATACTAACCTGATCAGAAACTCCTTGTACTAACTATAGTATTAAAGAGTTTTGTGAATTAGAAAAATCAGCTTACTTTCAGTACCTCAGTTTGTTCTCTTACAAAGTAGAAACAACTAAGGCTTGAAACTCAGAAGTTTATCTGTATCACCTATAACACATTATTTTACCTATTGAAAATGTTAGTTTACTGCTTCTTTGGTTTACTCATCTGTAAAAGAAAGAGTTCCTTCTGAGATCCTATTCTTAAACATGGTTTGACTTTTTACATTTTATGAACGCTATCATTAAACTTCTAATTTTAATAATTCTGATGGAGTTCATTAAACAGATGAAGCAAAAGGGCACTAAAATATACTGCAACTTGGCTCCAACCTCTCTTTCCAGCTTTATTATACATTAGCCTCCACACACTCAGTGTTACAGCATTATTGGCCTTTTTTTGTTCTTTCTCTCATGACACTGCATTCTCTCATCTCTACACCTTTGCAGAGATTGTCTCCCTTGTCTGTAGTGCACTCCTTTGTCACCTTCATTCTTTAACTCTTTCCTAGTTCCTTTCAGAGCTCAGCTAAAGCTTCATCTACCTATGTACATCAAAAGCCTTTTCTGATTGGCCCTTTTCTCTCCACCAAAAAAATTACCTTGTTGTCTGTTTTAAGTATATTGTATATACTTACATGTGAATATGTTGTCTTGTTGATAAAATGTAAATTCCACAAGAGCCGAGACTGCTTCATTTCTGTCTCCACTACTCGGCATCTAGTACAGGCCTGCACACCCTGCAACCATGGACCATTTATAGCTCTGGGCTGCCTGTGGCATGCCAGAGGATTTCTTCTACATGCAAAGAATGTTTTCCTCTACATTTTTCGTGGACTCCAAAAATCCTTTGGTGTTCCTCAAGTGGCCCAAGGGATGTAAGTGGGCCACAGGTTATACAGGCCTAATCTAGTAGGAGCTTATTTAACACTTTAGAGAAAACACATTTGCCATGATAATCTCTGTCCCATCAATATTAGGAAGCGTATTTGGTTTATTATAGAAGAGATGGATATTTACTCATTTCACCCTCACCTGAGTCCTTGACCTTTTGTATTCTGGACCCCTTTGGCAGTCAAGTGAAACCTGTGGAGTCTTCTCAGAATAAAGTTTTTAAATACATAAAATAAAATATATAGGATTACATTGTAAAATTATAATGAACTAGTTATAAAAAATGTTTTTAAACAAGTTCAAGGATCCTAGGTTAAGAATCCTTGCAATAGAGGATCTTGAAGTAAGAATTACATAGTCCTTGGAAGGCTTTACTTTTCCTGTCCCTCTCCTGGCAATAAAAAAATCTTTGACCTGGGCCTAAATGTAGTATCCTTCCATTTGGTCTAATTCAGGCTCAGACTCCCCAAAGTGTAAATTTGTTTGCCAGTACACCCCTGGAGAACAGTTTTTTACAGGTAAGTAACTTTGTCTTCTGTGAAAGCAAAGTGCTGCTACATTCATGTATTCACATCACATGCATGCATGCTTTTGCAGAGAGGTCCAACATGTTTCATTTTGTAGGATTGTCTAAGAGCATGACTTGAAAAATGTTATATTCCTTTTTTTTTTTTTGAGAAAGAAAATATTAGTAGATCAACTCTTTTTCTCATTTATCAGTCTTGAAAATCCCTGAATATAAACCTGAAATTTTTTTGTCATTCTTAACTGTGACTTTCCATAGTAAATGTCTTCTTTTTAAACTGGTGGTTTTCTTTTTTCATTGAGTATTAAGATCCCTTTATTTTACTTATTTATGATGTTTAAAGTTGTCAGGCAAAATTATTGGTGATCCATCACTAAATGTTGTTTCAGTGCTTAGAGAGGATAAATGCATCAAGCTTTTTTATAGTATATTCTTGAAATTGTTTAAACATATAAATAATGCTATTTTTGTACATCTCAAATGATGAAAGTCTAAATTGTTTTATTCTTCTGTTTGCATATATTTATTGAATGTTTTTATTTTGATTTTCAAAGGAGTCTTTTGAAATCTGTTGAAGAAGAATTACATCAGAGGTAATTTTCATCTGTATTCATTTTTTTTTTTGGAGGGATGAAGGCAAGGCAATTGGGGTTAAGTGACTTGCCCAACATCATACAGCTAGTAAGTATGTCACATGTCTGAGGCTGGGTTTGATGTATTCACTGCACCATCTAGTTGTCCCATCCTGTACTATTTTTTTAATTGTTTACACTTATCCTTGTTCCTAATAGTTTCAGTTTGCCTCTTTGCTCCAAAAAAAAGCAACAAAATTGAGTTTTTTCTAAGCTAAGCCTAAGCAAGAAAGAGTAAAATTCTTAACATAAGTAACCATTCCTATACATTATAGAATTTGTCTTCCAATCAGTTAAGTCCTTTCAGCCATTTTATTTTTCTAATCTCTGTAGGGGACATGTGGCACATTTAGAAGATGAGGAAGGAGATGATGATGAATCTAAACAGTAAGTACTTAGAGCTTATCTTTTATACTAGTCATAGTGAGAAGAAAAGATTTCATATTGATTATACATTATATATAATAGTATAATTTTCAAAGCAATCAATAGTCTTGGATTGTACCACTGTTTCTTTGCCTTTCTCCATAATTGTTGATTGCCCACATTTTAAAAAAAGCTTTTCATTAACATTTTCCCATTAATCTCAGTTGCTGATTTAGTAGCCTTATTTGCTTCAGTAAGGTTATTACTAGTTTAGCTTGTGTTATTAAACATGATTCAGTTGGACAAACATCTATTAAGGACCAACTTTATGTAGAATGAGAGAGCAGGAGAAGTTAGAACAAACACTTGAAAAAAGGCAGCTAAGCATTACTGGTCCTGTCTGTCTGCCAGCTGGGTTATCATAGGTACATAAGTGAACATCTTGACTTTCTACTTAGCTCCCATAGGACTAAAGGTTATGGACAAGTTGCTTGATTCATGGACATCAGACATAATTCATAGCCAGTCCCAAATTTCCAACCTTTCCACTTTGATAGATCCTTTGAGAATCCTTGAAGAACCTAGGGCAAGCTTCATGCCATGAGAAGACAAAAACAGGGCCTTAGTGGAGATTATTATTGAATTGGATGGATCATCTATAAGGCCCCTTCTCACTGGAAAATTCCATAGAATTCAATATTTTTTTTAAAGAAATTAAGAATCTATTATGTTTATGGTACAATTTTAGATGATATTATTAAATTAATCTTTTTTAATAAAATAAATTCTGTCATGGTAAAAATATATATTTCATAACTCTCAAGTACTTCAATGGACCCAGATAAAGTTTTTATAAGTTCTTCAGCCTTGTTATTTCAAGCTTCATCAAATTTTTGCTTAATTTTTCATGTTGACTAATTATCCTTCAACAGTTACAAATGGGAAGTAATTTTCTTTTCCAATTTTAATTACAATATAGTATCTAAAAATTATGAAAGCATATCTGCTCCACAGGTTTCAAACTGACATTTTCATTCAGTAGTAGATTTGTAAAAATTGTCAGGATCTGACAAAAGAATACATCTACTTATTTCTACTGTTATTTTAAAATGAAAAATTTATACTATTTAAGCTTGAAAAAATATCTAGTGATATTTCACTTCTAAAACTTCTTATGAGAGTTCTAATTTTACAATTTACAATTTTTAGTTCAACTATGAAAGCAAAGGTTCCACCTCCTTTACCACCAAAGGTAAGTTTATTTTCTTTATCAAATTTTGGAGATACTTTTTTTTCCTCTCTTTTTATTTTTTAGTTTACATCATCCATTTGCACAAGATTTTGAGTTACAAATTTTATCCCCAATTTTCCCTATCCAACACCCCAAAACAGCATTCCCACTGAATATCCCCTCCCCCAATCTGCTCTCTTCCATATCTTCCCCATCCCTCCTTCGACTTTCCAGTAGGGCACGGTGGATCTCTATGCTCCAGTGCCTGTGTATCTCATTTCCCAGTTACATGTCAAATATTAATAATAATGTGTGTATACATACATATATATGTATATTTTTAAACATTTGATTTTAAAACTTTGGATTCCAGATTCTTTCCCTTCCTCCATTGTCACCCTTTATTGGGAAGATAAGCAATTCAATATAGGTTGTATATGAGTAGCTACGCAAAATATTTCCATAGTGGATATATTGTGGAAGACTGACTGTATTTCCCTCTATCCCATCCCACCTCCCACTTGTTCTCTTCTCTACTTTGATCCTTTCCCTTTTCAAAAGTGGTTGCTTCTAACTTCCCTCCCAGTTAACCTGCCCTCCCTTTTATTATCCCCCTTCTCTTCCCCTTCCCCTCTACTCTCCTGTAGGGTGAAATACCCTATTTAGTGTGTATGTCATTCCCTCTCAATGAGAATAAGGTTGACTCATTCCCTTTTGCCTTCCTGTTAATTCCCCTCCATTTTAACAATTTTACCTTGCCTCTTCTGTATGAGATAATTTACTCCATTCTGTCCCTCCCCATCTCCTCTCATTACATTCCCCTCTCACCTCTTATTTTCACCTTTTAAGTATCATCCCTTCCTATTCGATTGGTCCTGTTCACTGTCTTACGTATACCTGTAGACATATATAAACACACCTACATATGTATTCATATGCCCATATATCCTCCTCTATAGACATATATAGTATGTATACATATACATACATACATAATACATACATATATAAATATATATACACACACACACATACATACACACATATAAAAATTTCTATTCCCTTCAACTATTCTCCTACTGAGAAAAGTTTCATAACTTAAAACAATTATTGTTTTTCCATGTAGGAATATAAATAGTTCAACTTTGAGAAGTTCCTTATGATTTCTTTTCCCTGTTTACCTTCTCAGGCTTCTCTGCTTCATTTATCTGAATATCAAATTTTCTACTAAACTCTGGTTTTTTCTCATCAAGAATGCTTGAAAGTCCTCTATTCCACTGAATGACCATATTTTCCCCTGAAACATGATACTCAGTTTTGCTGGGTAGGTGATTCTTGGTTTTAATCCCAGCTCCTTTGACCTCTGGAATATCATACTATGATCCCTTTGATCCCTCAGTGTAGAAGCTGCTAGGTCCTGAGTTATCCTGATTGGGTTTCTACAATATTTAAATTGTTTCTTCCTGGCTTCTTGTAACATTTTCTCCTTGATCGGGGAATTCTGGAACCTGGCTATAATATTCCTAGGAGTTTTCTTTTGGGGATCTTTTTCAGGAGGTAATTTGTGGACTCTTTCAACCTCTGTTTTGCCCTCTGGTTCTAAAACATCAGGGCAATTTTCCTTGAAAATTTCTTGAAGGATGATTTCTAGGCTCTTTTTTTGATCATGGCTTTCAGGAAGTCCAATAATTTTTAAATGATCTCTCCTGGATCTGTTTTGCAGGTCAGTGGTTTTCCCAATGATATATTTCACATTGCCTTCTATTTTTTTTTTCATTTGTTTGGATCTGTTTAATAGTATCTTGATTTCTCATGCTTCCATTTGCTCTAATCTAATTCTGAAGGAATGATTCTCTTCAGTGACCTTTTTTTTTTCCATCTGGCAAATTCGGCTTCTTAAGGTATTCTTCTCCTCATTGCCTTTTTGAGCCTCTTTTGCTATCTGAGTTAGTCTGTTTTTTAAGGTGTTATTTTTTTCAGTCAGGCTGTTGACTCTCATTTCATAATTTTCTTGCATCCTTCTCATTTCTCTTCCCAATTTTTCCTCTACTTCTCTTATTTGAAAAATTTTCAAAATCCTTTTTAAAGTCCTCTGGTCTGTAACCAGCTTGTATTTTTCATGGAAGCTTTTGGTGCAGGAGTTTTCTGATTTCACTGTCTTCCTTCTGTTCCATGCTTTGATCCTTTTTGTCCCAAAATAAGAGTGTAAAGTTGGGTTGCTCTATTTGCTTTGTTTCCTTTGCCTGCTCATGTTGACACTCAGTTACTTGACCTTTGGGCTTTTGCCATAGTAGAGCTCTGCTACTAGAAACGGAAGCTTTATCCCAAATACTGAGGTTTCTGAAGCTTCCGGAAGTATTAGTTGGGTGCCCTCTCTGAAGCCTCCACACGCTCTGGCAAGCTGGTCACACACCCCCGGACCTCCACCCTAGACAGCAGTCCAGATCCAAGCAGGTTAAAGCAAGAGCAATTACCCCTCAGACTGGTTGCTTGGTCCCCCTACAATCTGCAGACTAGGAGCTAAAGCTGCCACGTGGCAGCAGTTGCACACGGGGGCAAAAGCCCGATCATACTCCTGAACTCCTTGTTCCCAAAGTCAGACTGCACTGACTTCTCACTTTGTCTTTGGCATCTGTTGGTTAATAATTCTGGAAACTGCCAGAGCTGCTGGTGATCTGAAGTCCCTCCAGCCAGGGGCTGGTCAGGTCACCCTGGAGCTAAGACCTCCAGCTCGAGCTAGGCTGGGGTCAGCTCCCAGAGTGAGCTGTGCTGGCTGCTTGCTGCCGGCCTGTCAGGCTATCCTCAATGTGAAGTTAGTTTCTCTGTGTCATTTTGTGGATTATGTAGCTCCAAAATTTGTCTAGAATCATTTTTTACATAAATTGGGGGAGGTGGGAGCCGGAGCTGGAGTTACGAAAGAAAAAAGAGATAAAAAGAAACCAAGAAAAAATAAAGTAAAAAATATTACGCTTCGATCTGCATTCAAACACCATCATTTCTTTTCTGGAGATGGGTATCAATTTTCATCCTGTCTTTCAGAATTGTCTTCGATCATTGTATTGCTGAGAAGAGCTAAGTCATTCATAGTTGATCATTATATTATATTGCTGTTTTCTTGGTTCTGCTCATTTCACTTTGCATCAGTTCATTTAAGTCTTTTTTGAGTTTTTCTGAGAGTATTCAGCTCATCATTTCTTATAACACAATAGAACAGCAACTTGTTTAGTCATTCCCACCCCCACCTATCTCCTTCCCCCTCTTACTTTCCTGTACAGTAAGGTAGATTTCTATATGTCCAATTGAGTGTCTGTGTTATTCCTTCTTTGAGCCAGTTTTGACAAGAGTAAGGTTCAAGCATTCCCTGCCACCTCTCCCATCTTCCCCTCCACTATAAAAACTCTTTTTTGTCAGTTAATTTACTTCATTCTGTCTCTTCCATTTCCCCTTCTCCGAGTGCATTCCTCTTTCTTACCCCTTAATTTTATTTTTTTAAATCATCATCCCATCATACTCAACTCATACCTATGCCTTCTGTGGATGTATTCTCCTTCTAAGTGCCCTAAATAAGAGAAAGCTTTTAGGAGTTACAAGTATCATTCTGTTATGTAGACATGTAGATTTTGATTTTATTAAGACCCTTATGATTTTTCTTTCCTGTTTACCTTTTCTTCTCTTAATTCTTGTATTTTAAAGTCATATTTCCTATTCGGCTCTGTTCTTTTCATCAAGAATATTCAAAAGTCTTCTGTGTTGTTGAATGTTCATTTTTCCCCCCAAAGGATTATATTCCATTTTACTGGGTAGTTTGTTCTTGGTTGTAGCTCTTTAACCCTCAAAAATATCACATTCCAAGCCCTGTGATTCTTTAATCTAGGAACTGTTAAATCTTGTGTTTTCCTGATTGTCTCTGTGGTATTTGAATTGTTTCTTTTTGACTACTTGTAGTATTTTCTCCTTAGCTTGGGAGGAATTTGGCTAGAATATTCCTGGAAATCTTCCAGAAGGTGATCAGCAGGTTATTTCAATGTCTATTTTATCTTCTGATTCTAGAATATCAGGGCAGTTTTCCTTGATAATTTCTTGAAAGATGATGTCTAGGTGTTCTATTACTTTCAGAGCCATTTTGAAAGAATCATACAGCCTAATCACTTTCTTTGATATCTGTGACACGTATAGACAACTTTTCTGTGAAGATCTAGAAGTAAGGAAAAATTGACTAAATTGCCTCTTAAGAATACAGCATGATATTTTGGGTTTCATTTTTATTGATTGGTTTGCAATTTTATCCTTCAAGGATATATTTTATGTAGCGAATAAATATATTTTTAAATCAGTGATAAATAGTAAGGATATATCGAAATTGTGAATAATTTAAAAATTCTTATAGATTATAATTTAAACTTTTCAAAATTAGCTTTAGAATGTGTGTGACGCAGGTGCTTAGATTTGAATATAAATATGTCTATATTCAGGGATTGTAAATATAAATAGTGAAAGCCTAATTCCTGGAGGAGTAAAAAAGCTCTCTAGTTTCCTCCTCTGCCCTCTTTCTAACTTCTCTTGCAACTTGTAGATTTGGAAATAGATCTCTTTCACCGGTCTTGTTAGCGCCAACCTTAGACCATGAGCTTCTTGAAGATAGAAACCATTAACATCCAGCACAGGATATTGTAGATTTATAGAAAGTACTCAGGAAATGAGGAGAAAAGATATGGAAAAAGAAGGAAAACAACTTAAGTCTTCCAGCAAAGGAGATCTCTAATGCAAAATAAAGATATTGGAACTGTATAATGGACATTTGGAGATACGAGGTTCAAATGGTGTAGAAATAAAATTGACAAGATAAGGCAGCTTCTTGGTTATGGTGGCGGGGAAGGTGTTTGAGAGGGAAGGAGGGGTTGGCATGAGGTTGTAAACAGGTAGGTTATGATGCCCTGAACAGAAGTAAAAAGTTTCAGAGAGAGGCCAATTTATGGTCAAGGATGATCAATGTCATTTAGACATTTTGGGTTTGAGATATGTATGAAAGACATCCAGGTGAAATAATCCAAAAGCAGAATGATGCAAAACTGGTAACTGGGAAAGATGTAAGCTGGATATATTGATTTGGAAGTCATCTGCATAGACTAGGACTTTTTAACTTGTTGTCCATGAATTTGGAGTTTTAAAAAGATAGTATTTTGTGAATGTATCAGTATAATTGGTTTCCTTTGTGATTGTGTATTTTGTTTTATGCATTTAAATATTTGATTTGAGAAGTCATGCATGGATGTCACCATGAGGCAAAAAGGTTAAGAATTCCCAGTATAGTCATTAATTCACAATTGTAAATTTTAAAAGATGTATTCTGCCATTTATATATAAAAATGATACTGTTTACTCCAAACTGAATGACATGTCCCAAGCCTAGCACTCTAAAGTTATCAAAAATACATTTACTTAAGATGTTATTATTTCCCTGATTTCATTTATGTGTTTTTCCAAGGAATTGAATAGGAAAATTTAAACTTGTATTTGTAGTTTTTAAAATAGAGTTTCTAATATCAGATAAAGAATGATGATTTGCCCTCACAGATGTTTAAGTTTTCAAAGGACATGTTTTATTAGATGCATTATATAACCCCTTTCCTTCAGGAAAATAATTTTATTTACTGGCATATCCTTATTACTTTTACATATCATTTCAGCCTAAATCCATCTACATACCACAGGAAACTCCTCCCACTGAGGATGATAATCAAGGGACAATCAAGAGATGTCCTGTGCCTGAGAGTCCAGCAAAGCCATCACAAGTTCCACCCAGACCACCACCTCCCCGGTTACCCCCACAGAAACCTGCCCCATTAGGTATTAAGAGGAAAAACCAAGTAAAACCCACCAACACTGGACATATCATATGGCTTGGAGAAGGAAAAAATGGGGGATTTTAACTATTAAGAAATTGAATCTGAATACTCTTTGGGGGGCAGGGGCTGGGGAACAGTGTATCCATCTTTCCTGCTTTTTCTCACAATACAGATGGTAGAATTTTATTGAAAATATTGTCTGCAATTGAACTTTTGGGTTTGGAGGAGTTTTTTATTTCTCCTCTTAAAGAAAGATAGCTTTTTGTGACATTTCTAAATTAGTGAATAATTTTTATTTATCTAGCTTAATGTTATATAAGAAAATACTAAGGACATATGATAAGGAAAAATATATATACAAGACTTTTTGTTTCAAAAAGCATATTTATTTTTAATTTGAAAAAGTACCCTTAGACAGAAATTAGAAATTTCTTAATGTAGTATCAATACTCATAAATATTCAATGTGTTGTAACTAAACATTTTATTAAGGTAATGGACTGAACTCCTTCCAGCTGAATGGTGAACGAAGTGGCTCGTTATACCAGCAGCAGAATGAAAATAGAGGCACAAACCTTTCAAGGAAAGAAAAGAAAGATGTACCAGTAGGTATTTATTTATAAATTGCATTTGTACTTTTGTACCCTCTTTCACTATTACAATAATGTAATTCTACAAATGCAGTTATAAAACTAAAATATAAAGTAATTCAACTATAATCGCTATTCATTTCTCTTCAATTAATTGTGATTGAATTATCAAAATAGAATACTATAGTAAAAAGTCAGAGTTTTGTTATTTTATTTTTTAGTGTAAACAGGGTTTATTTCTTTGGGAGCTAGACGATAGATGGGAACAGGGGTCAGTATTGTGTGTGGTGGGACGTGGGGTGGGATGGAGTCAGAGGTAGTATTGGCAGATGTTGGTATTAAAAATATCAGGGTCTGGGGGAGTTTTGTTATTTTAAACATAAGTGGTGCATTTTAAATTTTAAAAAGGTATTTACTTTAGAATGCTTGATTATACCAGAATGCATTATAAAATTTGAGCTTCTGAGTATATAGAAGTGCTTCTTTTTATATTGGGTAAACTTTATCAGTAGCCATCAGTGTTACTAAAGGGTGACTACAAAAAGCTCTCCTGGCTGTCTTTATGAAAGACCTCATCTTTATGGAAGACCCCATCTTCCCATTAAGTATAAGGAAAGCTACAGCATTTCCCCCTAGATAAACTCTGACCTGGACTACCCAGTATACAGTTAATGGTTTCATTGTTAGTCTTTGGAGAAAATAATCTGAGTGAAGAAGGAAAAATCGGGATGAATTTGTTATAAGTATCATAAGTCACTTGGGAAAAAGCAGAAAGCAGACTCTTGGTTATTTATATTTTATGTATTAAAATACTCTAGCTGAGTATTTTTTTTGTCATGTCCTATAAAAATATAAAAGATTTTTTAAATTTGGAAAGTAAGCTCCAACTACATATAGATATTCATCTGTTGCTGAGGAAAAATTCTTCTTAATACTTTTCGTAGAGAAAAGATCCCTATAAGATTGAGTTAAGAAAAAATTTCATTAAATTCTGTATCTACTAGTTAAAGTGATATTCTTATCTATTAGGAACATTCTCATCAGTAAGCAGTACATGTTGTACAATTATACTAAGTCCCTCCTTTTGTAAAAAGAGATTATGAAATCATTTTTTTCCTCATTACTCCTTGATCTGATATGAATAAGAAACTTTATCACCCTTTCTTTAACTGTCAACTCAGAAACATTATATTGCTATGAAATCTTTTTATATCATTCTGTCTTAACCAGCTTCTAGTGGTTGGAGGCCTATTCAGCCTAGGCAGGATTCCTCTCTGATGTGATTTAAGTCAAAATTAAGTGGTTAGAGATAGAAAAAGGAAGAAATCTTTGATTAATTTGATTATTAGAATTTTCTCTTAAGTTCACTTTCGTTTGGCTAGAGAGATTGAATGGTTGTAGGAAAAATGACTCCTACGTGTGCTTACATTTTCAGATGTGTTATTTCTATTAGATAAATTAGAGACTATTTCCTAAACTCAAACTCTTCATCCTTTCTTAATCTTGACTGGATTTTTTTTTTTCCTGAATACTGTAAAATGTGTACTCAGCCTGAAGAGAGAGAGTTTAAGTTAACTCTGCCTTTGAATTTCTCTTCAAGCAGCAAGAATATCTGTCTGGCAAAAATGTCTTTAACAATCTTGTAATCTAAAATGCAGAATATTTAAATTTTTCTTTCACAACATGTATGGTAATTAAATACTCCATATAGGCAGCTAAAGGCTTTGTTCTATAGCCTTTTCTCTAAACAAACTGTATTATAATGCACTATAACATCTTAAAGAGGTTTTAGAACTT
The DNA here is from genome assembly GCA_011680675.1 of Gymnobelideus leadbeateri. NCBI lineage: Eukaryota > Metazoa > Chordata > Mammalia > Diprotodontia > Petauridae > Gymnobelideus > Gymnobelideus leadbeateri. Next base: position 95,490 of record WOXC01010621.1, read on the forward strand.
TTTTTGAGAAAAATATAGAATGTTGGGTATTTTTTAATGGGTTACATATAATCTTATACAGGTGAAAGTATGCAAATTTACAGGGAAGAATTTAAAATACAATAGACTAGTTCCACCATTAGCAAGAAGCTCATCTTTTTATTTTCAAAAATAATATCTTCTTGCTGGGGGATTTATGCATTTTTAGCTATTTGTACTGGGGGTTTTTTCCAACTGTAGACTTGCCTTACAAATTCAGTCTACTTAGAAAAGAGAATTAATAGCAGCAGCAAAAATAAAACCTGTTGGTTGTGATTTTCTTTATTAGATTATATTTGAAACTGTAGTTGTTCAGAATGTTAAAAAAAAAACAGCCATGTTTATACATATGACATTAGTTGTAACTGCTGCACATTTTGAGAAACATGTAATTTAAAATTTTAGTTAAGCAAAAGCAGATGATATAACACAATACTAGGAACCTCAATTTAAGGAAGACAGTTAAACTGAATTCATTGTATAATGGTAATAGAGAGTTCTCTTTTGGAGTTGGCAATAATACCAATTAAGATAATAGTAAATTTAACATGAAGAAATTTATCTTTAAAATACCTTATCCAAAAGTAAAAAATTGGGTACAGGCTAGAATTTGAAAAGTATGTCAAATAATTGCTTTCTTTAAGTTAGTACTTTACCTTGAGATTATCCTTTTCATGAGTCTTGAATCTATTTATGTTTTTTCGATTTCATTTATTGGGATTTTTCCCCCCAGTGTTTCCTAGTTACAGTATGGCTTTTAATTCTGTCCTTTGTTGTTAATTCATAATCTTTAACATCAGCCTTGAAATTAAGTCAACCTTTTATAAAGTCTGTACTTATAATTTGTTCAATGCATTTCTTTTTCTAGAAACCCATTAGCAATGGTCTTCCTCCAACACCTAAAGTGCATGTAAGTACTAAATGGTGAAAAGGTAAGTTATTCGACAAAACACAGGAAAATAGGATCATTCATTGATATTCATTTGAATCATTGGGTAAATTATTTTCCTGTTTGAAAATATTTCTATTGTAGTTCCCACAGTGCAAAATATTAGAAATTCAAAATTAGCAAAATTTTTATTAAATCTGTAATCACATTAGGGCCTTTCTTCATCTCCCTTGTTGTTAGCACCCTCTGCCTCTTAAATTCCTTGTTTATTCTGTGTATTTAATTCGTGCCTTTTGTAGTTCCACAGTAGAATCTTCATTGCTCCCCCAAGGTCAGGCCTTTTTTCTTTTTTGTTTTAGTTTCCAGGACTTAACCTCACAACCTTAAAAAAAATTAATTAAACATTAATAAATTTTTGTTCTTGAATCACTTGAACTTGAATTTTAATATTAGTATTTTCAGTTTGATTCTTACAGAAGGAAACTGCTTTGATGTTAAAAATGAGTATCTTAATTTCAAAGAATATGAAAATGTCACAGTGAAGAAATGAGAATGAATTATGTATTCATTGATGAGTAGTTTTTAAGCACCTGTGATACAGTGATTAACAACACACATTTTAAAACATTAGTTTGTATATAGCTTGATTTATCAAAATTTTACAAACACTATATCCATGATCTTTTTTCTGTACCTATTATTTACCATTCTACTTTCTGTAGCCTAAGTTCCTTCTCAAGGTGTAGACTCTGAGTCAAGAGGACGAGCATTCAACTCCCAGTACTATTATTTATCACTAACAACATGACCTTAATCAAAATACTTATCTTTTCTTGCCCTCATTTTTCCTCTTTACAGAACTAAGGAGGTCAGTAGATCATCTTAAGAGTCCTTTCTACCTGGAAATCCTATAAACTTCAAACATCTCTAATGTTCCAAAGAGAGTATCTGTAGTTCAGTGCCATATAGTTTTAGTGCATAGAAATTCAAAGAATTCATGTTTCTTAACAAAATATCATGCATAAATACATGCACATTCACACACATTTGAGGATGAATAATGTACAACAGTGTACTCTTAGGAAGACAAGAAATTCAGCTAGTATAGACAAAACTGCTTAGTACCTCATATTTAATCCTGATACAGTTAACCAAGATAAATGGTTACTAACCTTAAGTGTATTTTGAGAACCCAAAGACATGCAACTGTGATATCCATTTACTGAAAGTCATGATTGTGTGACATGATACTGATTACCTTAATTCTGTGCTAGCATCAACTTTTTTAGCTCTTGCTTTTTATTTTTATATTAACTTTTTCCAATTTGGCATATTTTTAAAAAAAATTTCCAAGGGTAAATGTTGCCTTAATTCATTTCTATTTTTTTTATATTTCTTACTAAGAGGCAACATTGTGAAGTAGAAAACTAGCCTGATGGTTAGGAAGATGTGGGTTCACTTTTTGCTTCTGATACATACTGGCTATGTAGCCCTGAGAAGACATTTAATCTCTTGAACTGTGAATTACAAAGAAGGTACTGACCTGCATGGATAGAGAGAGCTTCTTCAACCTTAGAATTTCCTTTACCAATGATGTTACAGGTCTATCCTTTCACTATCTTAGAATATAATTAATACATTATTAAATTATGTGATTTCTACAATATAGCATAAGTTCTGCCTTATTTTTTTAAAATTATCTCCTTCTACCGCTTAGTAGTAATACCAGACAGAATTGTACCCCTTTTAAAATACTTTAAAACCTTGGAAATATTGATTGTTAGTTATATGTGAGTAAAGTGAAAATTTAGTTAAACTATTTAGTTAAACTATTTGGCTTAAACAAAAATTCATTTAGTTACTAGTATTGAACACAAGTATTTGTCCTGTCTCTCTGGTGTTTCTTGGCTTACTATTTGCCTTGATGTTGCAGTATGATGCCTAGTGTGTCAAAAAAAAAAAGGTTACCCTTTTGACTTAGCATAACTTTGGAAAAAAAGACTTTACCTGATGAAATATAAACAGTTTCACAGCTCTACTCATATTTCAACAGTTATTCTGCATAGTTAAATTGGCAAATAGCCTAAAACAAATGTTGATTGTGACCAAAATGAGAATTTTTCAGTTGATATTTTTTTGGACTTTTGACCAATATAAAGCAAAATTGAAACATGTGAAGCATTATTTTAGTAAGCGTAGCACCAACACAATATTTACAGCATCAGTGATGACTATAAATATGCTGGCATCATGCTCAATTGCAAAATATAGCAGATTCTCCATATAGAAGACTGAAGCAAAACATTTATTCAGACACCAGAAAAACAGATCCCAAAACCAGTAAGCTGATTCCATCATAGTAGCAAAGAAGTTAATAAGTCATAACAGCACAGAGAGCCACAGCATCCTTTAGCCTTCTCACAAACCAGCATTTATTAACAAGCCTGTCTCCCTGGGATGCGTCTTCTCCTCCCGCTGGTCTAGCAGCTCTGATTTCCTGCAGGCTCTGCTCCACCCTTCTGCAAACTACTCCCACCACAGGCTCCATGTGATTACATTCAGTCTGTTAGTGGCAGGGTATATCTTCAAAGCAGGAAAGGTCTTCAAATTCTCTTAGGCTTATTTGGTGGCAGGGAAGATCTTCAAATTACCATTATAGTAATATATTTATCAGAAATCACAAAGTTTGAAGAACTTTAACATCATCTAAATTCTTATTAAATGTTCCCAATGAAGCTTTCTAGAAAGAAAAAATGAGGGGCGGCTAGGTGGCGCAGTGAGTAAGAGCACCAGCCTCGGAGTTGGGATGACCCGGGATCGAAACCGACCTCAGAAAATGAGCACCCACACATAAATAATGACTAGCTGTGTAACCTTGAGCAAGTTACTTAACCCCCATTGCTTTCAAAAAAAAAAAACCCCAAAAAACGGAGGTTATATATAATAAAAATGCTAGAAAAATACATTTCTCATGAGACTCAAGAAGAAAGAATAGTTATTTTTGAGTTATTGCTTTTCATTTCCCAAATATTAAATTCGGCCATCAAAATAATTTTTAAGCAAAACGGAGGAAAAAGCTTTGCCTTTGTGACTATTCTGATTTTATTGTTATCCTATAATCTTATAATACTTTTCATATTAGTTATTGAGCTAATATCATACATAAACAGATTGTTAGAGGGGAAACATTTTGTCATTTATTCAGAAGTCAGAAGGAATAAAAAACATTGGCTTATTTTCTTTTTCCTTTCCTCATTCTGTAACATATTGAAAATCTTGAGCTATTAAAACTTTTTACATATTGGCCTTAGAATTAAGAAAATTGTTTTATCTGGGGAATTATCAGTAATTCTGGATGCCTCTTTTTAAAATATATAAATTAGCCATATTAACCTTTTGCTCAGTTATTTGTGTGCATTGATTCTTTTTTTTGTTTTGTTTTGTTTTTCAGATGGGTGCTTGCTTTTCAAAGGTTTTTAATGGGTGCCCCTTGAAAATTCACTGTGCAACGTCATGGATAAACCCAGACACAAGAGGTAAGTACTAGATATATTTGTCATATGATAACATTTTAGTTGAGACAATGAAGCTGTTGAGTTTTATTCATTTTCTAGATGTATGACCAAAGATAGAATAGTCCTTTAAATGTTGTCTACAGATAAAATATGATTATTTATGTATCAATCAATTTTTATAAGTTTAAACAGTGGATAATGATAGTATGGTATTTTATGACAGTCAACTACGGTTTTTCCCTCTCTCTTTAGATACTACACAGAATTTGTTCTGCTTCTTGGTACCAATAGCAAAACCTAGCTGTTGTACTAGCTTGTAAATCTGAATTAAGATGTTTACTATGTGCCACTCTTAGTCTGTATTCATCTGCTTAGGGAGATCCTGTAATAAAGTAGTAAATCTGGGGTTTGAATCTGACACTCCTAGCTCTAGGTCTGTTCTTCATTCTGGAAGCAACTTGTTCTAGTGGGAGGAGGTGTGACCTTGAGATCAGGGGAGACCTGGCTCAGAGGTTTGCTTTGACAAGTCATAACTCCATGATTGTAGATGAGCTCCTTAATCTCTCTGAGCCTGATGCTACATGTGTAAAAATGAGAATGAGTACTTCTCATCCTCCCAAGTGGTTGATCAACCTATGTTAAAATTATAAATTTTATAAACATCAGTTATTACTATTACTTTTTCCTCTACTATGTAACCATCTCAGTAGACCCTATGACCAAACTCTAATGCCTTTTATTAAGGTTTGTGTCCTGGCAGGCATCCCATTTTATGTTGTAGTCAAACTCATTTTTTACTATTTTTCTTGGCAACCTAAAGTAACCCACATTTTATTTTGAATCATTTTGTGTCTTATATTCTTCATAATAATTCCATGAAAGGATCCTTACTAAATGGGGACAGAGAGGGTGTAAGGCTCAGACTTGTCATTTTATTGCTGTAGGTAATCCATACTGACTAAACCCTGTTCTGCCAAAGCAACTGCTATACAATATGTACTTTTAGTTTCCTGGGGTCCTTGGGGGTTAAATGAGTTCACCTAGCAAGCATGTGTTTGAGGCAGCACTCGAGCCCAGGTCTTCTTGGGTCAGGACTGGCTCTCTATCTCCTACCTCTCACTGCTTCTCCCACTCTAATGGGCTCTATAAAATAGTGACAAGTATTTGGGATTATTTGAAAAGTATGTCCATGTCCATGTCCAAGCTGGCTAGTGTCATCATATTTCCCCCTTTCTTTTTTTATATTTTTCAAATAAAAATTTACTTAAATAAGTTAGAATGAAGTTGTTTTAAATTCTGCCCTTTATATTTTTCTCTTTTTTTATTTTTCTAGGTTTGTATTAATTGTGATCTTTGCTTAAGAAGTCCATAGTCTGAGCACACTAGAGGCAGTTGTTTCAGATATTCACTAACAAATCATTCCCTCTCTGTTAAAATGAATGTTTCCTTTTTTGTGTGATATCTCACCATATCCCACACTTCCTTGAGCTCGCTCTCTCTCTCTCTCTCTCTCTCTCTCTCTCTCTCTCTCTCTCTCTCTCTTTCTCTCTCTTTTTCCTTTTTTTCTTTTTGGAGGGGGAAAGGTAGGGCAGTTGGGGTTAAGTGACTTGCCCAAGGTCACACGGCTAATTTTGTGTTAACTGTCTGAAGTCAAATTTGAACTCAGGTCCTCCTGATTCCAAGGCCGGTGCTCTGTTCACTCTATGGGCCACCTAGCCGATACTTGATCTTTTCCTCAAAGAAAATATTCATAATAAATAGGCATGAGACTTTTATATAGTCTGTAAGCCTTTGCTTACGTTCCCTGATGCTTAACTATTTCTAGCATTATTACTGGTCTCTTTTCTTAGTCCTATAATGAAATCAACTAATGTTAAAAGTATAAGTTAATTTCATTTGAAGAATTTTATCAATTCTTTTTTTTTTAGCAATTGGGGTTAAGTAACTTGCTCAAGGTTACACAGCTAGTCATTTGATTTATGCGTGGGTGCTCATTTTCTGAGGCCGGATCTGATCTCGGGTCATCCAAACTCCGAGGCCGGTGCTCTTACTCACTGCGCCACCTAGTCGCCCCTTTAGGGCAATTGGGGTTAAGTAACTTGCCCAAGGTTACACGGCTAGGTTTTTGTTTGTGTGGATTAAGTGTTGGAGGCCGGCTCCGAACTCAGGTCCTTCTGATTCCAGGGCCGGCGCTCTATTCACTGCGCCACCTAGCCGCCCCGAATTTTATCAATTCTTTATGGAATTTATCTACTTCTTAATCCAGTGAAAGAGATAGTGGTATATAAACTGTAGTTATTTTTGTGGTAGTCTTAAGAGCTTTTTATGAGCTCTGCAAGACATGATTACCAAATGTCCCAGAAAATGTTGATTCTTTTTTGTACGGTTATGTCCTGATTAGTGCAAAAAATGAATCCTTTGAAGTGGTTGAATCATCCTAATTAACACTGTTTGAAGTTATAATTGTGTATAAAATATGGTCATTCATTCTAGCCTGATGGAAATATGTAATGAAAATATGAAAAATACGTTTTTATCTGTTTTAATAACATAATAAAACAGCAAAAGATAAAATGTATTTTAAAAATATTTTTCAGGTTTGTTATTTATGTATTCTTTTCTTTTTAAATTTTGAGTTTCAAATTCTCTCCCTCTAGCCCCCTCATCCACTTACTGAGAAGGCAAACAATTTGATAAATTATACATGTGAAATCATGCAAAAACCTATTTCCATATTAGCATATTTCTGGAAAAAAGGGAAAAAAATAAAGGAAATGAGAAGATTGTCCTTCAGTTTGCACTCAGAGTTCATCAGTTCTGTCTCTGGTGGGAAACAGGATTTTTTTTTCATCATAAGTCCTTTGAAATTGTCTTGGTTCATTGAATTAATCAGAGTAGCCAAGTCTTTCAAAGTTGATCATCATTACAGTTATTGCTGATTCTGTATATACACGATGATCTACCAATTCTTCTCATTTCACTTTGCATCAGTTCATGTAAGTCTTACCATATTTTTCTGAAAGTACCCCACCTTGTCATTAGCATGACAGTCACCATCACAATTATATAACACAACTTGTTCAACCATTCCCCAATTAATGAGCATCCTTTCAATTTCCAGTTCTTCACCACCATGAGAAGAGATGCTGTAATTATTTTTGTGCATATCTTTTCCTTTTTCTTTGATCTCTTTCAGACATGTACCTTGTAATGATATTCCTGGATCAAAGGTTATATAACCTAATCAAAGGTTTATAACCCTTTGGCCAAATTGTTCTCCAGAATTGTTGGACCAATTCACTATCCGTCCCTCATCCCTTCCAACATTTGTCATTTCTGATAGGTGTGAGGAGGTGCCTCAGAGTTGTTTTAATTTTCCTTTCTCTAATCAATAGTGATTTTGAGTATTTTTTCATGTGACTTTAGATAGCTTTGATTTTTTTCTTCTTCTGCAAACTATTCCTTTGCCCATTTATCAATTGGGGAATGGCATTTATTTTCTCAAATTTGTCTCAGTTCTATAGTCAGTATATATTTGAAAAATGAGGGTTTTATGAAATAAAATTGCTACAAAAATTCCTTTCATTACTTTATTATCTATGGTACCTTTTAACAAAATGTAGTTTCCCTGATTTAATTCCCAATTTAACTAGGTCTATTTTTACTTTTATTTTATCTGAGATTGTGGTTACTACCCTAGCCTTTTTAAAATTTAAACTGAAGTATAGTAAATTCTGTTCCAGCCCTTTATTTTAATTCTCTTTCAAGGCTGTCTCTTGTAAAAAACATTTTGTTGGATTCTGGTTTTTAATCCATTCTGCTTTCCATTTCCATTTTATGGGTGAGCTTAACCCATTCACATTTAGTTTCCTTCCATCCCATTTTCTTATATTTCTTCTTCTTTCTCTTTTTTTATCTTGACCCTCTTAAACAATATACTTTGCTTCTGTCACCTCCCTTAATCTGTCCTTTTTATCACCCCGTCTCCATACTCCTCCCCCCATCCTCTTCATCTCCTATTTCCCTATAGGGTAGGTATTTCTATACCCAACTGAGCGCGCGCGTGCGCGTGTGTGTGTGTGTGTATTTTTCCCTCTTTGAGCCAATTTCAATGAAAATGAGATTCAAGCATTGCCTACTCCCCCACCCCACCCTTAATAAAAGCTTTTCCCTCTGTACTTCTTTTATGTGAAAAATTTTCCATATTCTGCTTCTCACTTCCATCTCCTCCCAGTGCATCCCTTTTTCTCACCCTTCATTTTTTTTTTTGAGATTCCAACATAATTGACTCGGATCTATGCCCTCTGTCTATGTAAACTCCTTTAAAATTACCCTAATAATTATAAAACTCTTAGGAATTATGTGTCTCATCTTCCTGTATAGGAATGTAAACAAATTAACTTTATTGGGACTCTTATGATTATTTTTTCATGTTTACCTTTTTATGCTTTTCTCATGTCTTATGTTTGAATGCCAAATTTTCTACTCATCTCTGATCTTTTCATCACAAATGCTTTAAAGTCCCCTATTTCATTAAATATCTATTTTTTCCCCTGAAGGATTTATACTTAGTTTTGCTAGATAAATTCTTGGTTGTAATCCTAGTTTCTTTGCCTTCTGGAATATCATATCCTATATTCCTTTAATATAAGTAACAAATATAATATAAGGCTGCTAAACCTTGCATGATCCTGGCTTCATGATATTTGAAATGTTTCTTTCTGCATGTTTACAATATTTCCTCCTTGACCTGCAAGTCTGGAATTTGACTTTAACATTTCTGGGAGTATTCTTTTACTGATCTATTTCAGGAGGATATCAGTGAATTCTTTCAATTTCTGTTTTACTATCTGGATTTAAAATACTGGGCAGTTTGCCTTGATAATTTCTCGAAGTATGATGTCTAGCTTTTTCTTTGATCATGGCTTTCAGGAAGTCCAGTAATTCTTCAGATATTTCTCCTCAATATATTTTTCAGGTCAATTGTGTTTTTTGATGAAATATTTCACATTTTCATATATTTTTTATTTCTTTTGACTTTTTTGGATGTCTCATAGAGTTATTAGCTTCCTTCTTTAATGAGATTCTTTTACCTTTTTTTCCATTTGGCCAATTTTGTTTTTAAGGAATTCTTTTCTCGAGTGAATTATTGAGCCTCTTTTACCATTTGGCCAATTCTGTTTTTTAAAGTGTTATTTTTTGTGCCTCTTTTACCAAGTTGTTAATTCTCTTTTCATCATTTTCTTGCATCACTCTCATTTCTGTTCCCAATTTTTGCTCTACCATTCTTAATCTCTTACTTTAACTCTTCTAGGAATTCTTATTGGACTTGGGTCAAATTAGCATTTTTCTTTTGAGGCTTTGTGTGTAGCTGTTTTACATTGATGTCTCCTCCATGTCTTGGTCTTCCCTACCACCATAGTAACCCTCTGTGGTCAATTCTTTTTTCGTTGTTTGCTCATTTTCCCAGCCTGTTTCTTCAGTTTGAACTTTATGTTAAAGTTGGACTCTGTTTATCTGGGGGTGGGGAAGCAGTATCCCAAGCTTCAGACTTTTTTTGCTGCTTTTTTTAGAGCTGGTTCTGGGGAGTCTGCAAGTTTTTGGTGCTTCCAGGGAAGTGTGATCCTGGAAGAGAGGTATGGTCATTGCTTTCCTTGTCTATACTCTTGTCTTTATCTATGAAGGGCGACTGCTCCCTTGTGACCAATCCCAGAACTCTTCCTCCCCCCTGGACCTGTGACCCAGAACTGCGTATGGACAACAGAGTTGCTCTACCCTGTGCCAGAAAAGGGTCCCCAGTAAAGTCTTTCTGATCAGTTGTCCCACCTCGTTGCCATCTCTTAGCAGAGAGCTCCTAAAGCTGCTGTGGCAGCTTTTGCTGCCATCACATGTGTAGGTTCCAGGTAGTCTTCCACCCCGGTGTCACAGACTTCTCCAGCCAACCTCCTATGTTTTCGTAGGCTGGAACAGTGTCTCACCCTAACCTTTTATTAGGTCTGCTCATCCAGAATTTGATTTGAGGCATCGTTTTAGAGTTTTCTGGAGGGGAATGTTGATAAGAGTTCAACTGGGTTGCTTCTAATCAGTAGTCTTGGGTCCACAAAAATGTATTTTTTATTCAAACTTATTTCAAAGTAATAAAATAGTTATAAAAAGCAAAATTTTAATAATTAAAAGATAACAAATTACTGAATATCATGGGTAAAGATAGACCTATACTGATGATATGATGAAAATATTGTTATTTAAAATATTTTAGCATCAGAGACCAAATTTTCTTCCCTTTCTTTAAATCTTCCTACATGTGCTGGTAGATACAGAGAGTTTCTTCTTTATCTTGGTGAATTTGTGTTTCCATGATTGTCACACAGTGCACCAAGTAGAGCTGGATAACTTGGGGTTTTAAATAGGATCTTGTTGTCCTTGCCAAGTCTTTCAACATCTGGTCTAAAATAACTTGGAAAAGTAGTCAACAGCAGCTTTAGTCACTAATGCTTTCTTATGTGACTGCTAAAGAACTGGAAGCAGTAAACAACTGTAGCTTCTCAGTGCACAGCGAGTTTGGAGAACTATTAGCAATCATTGGTTTTAATTTGGAATACCTTCCTGCGTTACCTCCCAATAAAGGTATTAGACAATTCTTAGAGGCTGTAAATCCATGTTGAATTTTTTTTCTTCCTTAAAAATAGTTCTGGGGGGTGGCTAGGTGGCGCAGTAAGAGCGCTGGCCTCGGAGTTGGGATGACCCGAGATCGAATCTGGCCTCAGAAAATGAGCACCCACACACAAATAATGACTAGCCGTGTAACCTTGAGCAAGTTACTTAACCCCAATTGCTGTTAAAAAAAAAAAATTAGTTCTGAAAGGCATCCTTTTCCAGAATAATCTTTTTCATCCACATAAAAAATTTGTTGATCCACTTTCTTTGATTATTTTCTTCAAAACATCAAAATATTTAGTTTTTGCAGCCTCATCTGCAATGGCCACTTCTCTGATGATTTTAATATTATGCAATTGAACTTGATTTTTAAAGCTATCCAACCAACTCTTACAGCAAATGTATCTTCAGTGTATGCTTAGTTTCTGTTTTCTTTCACTACCTTAAATAAACTTGAAACTTTTGTCTGAATGGCTGCTCTGCTTAAGAGGAAAGCATTTTTTTACAGCAGCCTTCAATCCATATGGCTAAAGACACTCCATTTCTGTCACTATAATACTTCTGTTCTCTGTAGTTGTTTGAAAATGACAAAAAGCTGACACAACTTCACCTTTTTATTTTGCTTGTATGTTTTATGATATTCCAAACTGATGATTCAGACATCCAGTTTTTCATCCTATTTCAGAGTTACTATAACTGCTAATACCATTCAAATATGTCCCATCTTTGTCCTAATGCAATAATAAGTGTCTTTTTTGTGCTGGTAATATTTACATCTGAAGCATTCTTTTATCTGTTTTGTTAAAAAAAAAAAGTAACAATGGTTGGTAATGTGGTATGCAGCAAAACGTCACATCCACATGTGATGATAGGCAACTATGGACCAATGACATAACATTGTGTTCAGTGCATCACATTAATTGAATTTTGGCTTGCATTAAATGTGGCCTGGTATCACTTCATAGTTCTCATTAAATTAATTACACAGTATTTGAAAATGAATTAATCATGACCTAGCTATACACAATAAAATCTGCTCTCCATCCCCCATTTATTTTTCTCTCCACTAAGAATTTATGAGCTACCCTTTAATTTATCTGCAGCTAGATTTTGCCTTTCACTTTAATTTATGGCATAGATGTCAGGATTGATAAAATTCAGTTCATCCTTACAGGAGTATATCAGGATCTCATTTCCAGCTGCTATCCCAGTCTGAAACTTAGGGAGGAATAATCAGAGCAGGAATGTAAAGGAGCCTGTAGTTCTTTCACTCTGAGTCAGCAGAGATTTCCAGCTGGCTAATAGTGACCACTTCTAGTAGCTGTAGAACTTATAGGACTCAGACTAGAGGACCAGCCACGAGACTTTTCCCTGAATCAAACTACTTTGGGAGAATAGATATGAATCAGCAGGCAGGAATATGACAAATCTGGGCCTTCTGTTGTGCACCGGAAATGCTTCTAAGTGGACTGTTTATGTGTTGTGTTTTGTTTTGTTTTTGTCAAAGGGTGTGACATGATGATTGGCATGGCTGTATTTGGTAGGGATTTTGTTTGTTTTTTGGGACTTGACTCAGAATTTTAAAATTGAAATGGTGAAGATGATGAAGCAGTCTGAGCTGGAGGCAAACATCCCAAAATTCTACAGTATATTTTCGGGACTCTGATTATACATTTTGTTAATAGTCATTCCAAATACATTGTTTCAGAGATTTACTTAAGTGGCCTATATGAAGGCTGTCCTGTTCTACACAAAAGAGCTACTTAATATAAATCCAGATGTGGGTTGGGAGAGGATGGAGGGAGACAGTAGTATTGCTTACAGGTAAATTATGTAATACTTCTAAAAAAAAATGTGTTTTTTTTGGTATCTCCTTCTTTAATACTTTGTTCCTTTTTTAAAAATTGTCAAAGCCATAGAAACTCCCTAACAACCTTCCCACACACACACACACACAATTTCCCTCCCTGTTCCTAATATAAATGTCAACGAAGGCTTTTTACAGGAAGATTGAACCAGTATTTCAGGAGGAACTTAACCTGTATAGTGACTTAAAACCAGTTCAAATAAAAGTACATATGTTTACAAAAAAAAAAGGAAATGAGCGGAAATGGCTATAAATTGAAGGAATTACTGAACAAATTATGCTCTGTAAATGTGATGGAATACTATTGTGCTATAATAAATTATGAAGTCCACAGTTTTAGAGAAACCTGAAAAGATTTGTATGAACTGATTGTGAAATGAGGTGAGCAGAACCTGAACAATTTATGCAGTGACAATACTGTAAAGGCAAACAACTGTGAAATACTTAGGAATGCTGAGCATAATGATCAGGTGTGATTCCAGGGGACTTATAATTGGAACAGTGCCACCCACCTCCCGATAAGAGAGGAGAAGGACTGAGAGTACAGAATAAAACTTTTTTGTTGTTAACTTGGCTAATGCAGGAGTTTGTTTTGCTTGAGTAAATGAGTTTGTAACAGTTGTTTTCCCTTTCTCAATTTGATGGGGTTAGAAGGGTAGGAGGGAAAGAAGGCAGATTTTTGTTGATTGAGTATCTCCACATTATTTTGAGGTATCATAATGGAACTTAATGGAAAATTTTTATTTACTCATTTTATCAAGGATTTTTTTTTTAACTTGTAAGTGTTAAATACAGCTTCTGTGTAGGAATAGCATTGGTGCTTAGAAAATGGAGCTATTTGTTTCGGGTCGTTTTAAAATGCAGGTTTTCTTATAAACATTGCATTTGGAGAATTACTATCCGTGTTCTCACCAAGCTAGAGTTTTGTACTCTCTAGTTTGGGTTAAAATAAAACAGTGGATTTACTCAAAGTAAATCACTACTGGTTAGTAATACTTCGAACAAAAAATAAGAGGAACAAATTAGTAGTGTTGGCTTGTTTCCGTTTTGTTTTTAGCATACAGACATCTTTTAAAAAGAGTTTTATATTTATATAAATTGATCTCTGTAGTTTTTGTTTTTCTATCTTATTACAGATCAGTATTTGATATTTGGTGCTGAGGAAGGGATATATACCTTGAACCTTAATGAGCTACATGAGACATCAATGGAACAGGTTAGTCATTGTTTTATCTCATTTGTAAAAGCATTTATTTAGCACCTATGATGTGTCAAGAATTGTGTTAGGTGCTGGAAACTCAGAGAGGAAAACAAAATAGCCTTTGCCATCAAGAAGTTTTCATTCTATCCATAGTCAGCATTTCAGTTCTGTTGATTTATCCTTCAAAGACCACAGAGTCACCTCCTTACCATGAGGAGACATCAGAGTAGAACTGGATTGGTGGAGAGTTTTTTTCTGAGAAAGGGAGGAGGAGGCACAAGGTAACAAGGACTCGGGTAAATCAGTTAGACTGAGGAAACATCGTAAATACTTCTCTACTGTTTCCCTACTCTTCTGATAGAATTGTTTATCATGTTTTCTTCCATTACTAAAATTGCTAATTTATGTTTCAGGGAGTTAGTAAGAGCAAATATTACTCAATATTTTAGCTAACTAGTTAAGTTGTTATAGTCTGAACACATTTTTATGATTATTATTTCCTTTGTACAGTTTTTTAAAAAATCTTATTGGTATCTTCTGTTTTTACATCACTTTCATTTCTTGGTTTATCTCTCCCTTCTGCTATACACAGAGCTATCACTTAAACAAAGAATTAAAAAGTGGGGGAAAGATGATTTAGCAAATCTAGCATGTTTGCTGAGCTTCACAGTATATTTAGTGTTTGACACCCATAGTCCCCTACTTCTGCAAAGAAGAGAGGTCAGTTTTCTCGCCTCTTCTCTGGGTCAAAACATGATCATTATAATTATACAGCATTCAAAATGGGGAAAAATTATAACTCAAAATCTGGCAGAAATGAATGATGTAAACCACAATTTAATAAAGCATTTGGGGGAAAAAATAATTATACAGCATTCAATAACTTTATGGTTCTTTTGATTTACATTTCTGTAGTCATTGTATTTGTTGTTTTCATGGTTCTCCTTGTTACTTTAACTTTGCATCAGTGATATAAGTCTAACTGTGTTCCCTGTGTTCATCATATTTAATGTTTCTTTTTCCATAGAAATAGTCCACTGTATTTCACATACTACAATCTGTTTGGCCATTCCCTAATCAGTGTTGCTAATTCTTTACCACTACAAAGTGTGATGCTTAAAATAGTGTGTTTTATTTGGGACTTTTCTTTCTATCTTAGAACTCCTTGTTATGCTTAGTATTGGGCCACAGGTTATGCACTGAGTTAGTTTTTTTAGTATGATTTGAATTGCTTTCCAGGATTGTTAGGTCAATTCATAGTTTCAGCAGCAGCATTTTAATGTGTTTCTTTCTTCCAGCTTTGACTGTTTCTATCTTTTGTCATCTTTAGCAGTTTTCTGTATATGATATGATACCTTAAGAGTTCTTTTGATTTGCATTTCTCTTATTACTGTTTTGGAGCAGGCTTTCGTATGTTAGTTAAGAGTTTGCAATTCTTTTGAGGAGGAATGGATAGTGGTCTTATATATTTTTATCAGTACAATACATATTTTTATCGGTGCTGTTTAATGTTATTTTCTCCAATTCCCTTATCCTAAATCGATTTTGTTCATGCAAAAGCTTTTCAATTCCATAATCAAAATTGTCTATTTTATGTTTTGTTGTCATCTCTTTATTTTGTTAAGAATTCTCCTCTTAGTCATTGCTCAAAGGTAACTAGTCTGGTTCCTTTCCCTCTATTGCTTCCTCCTCTAGCTCCTTCTTTCCTCCCTTTCAGTGGCCCAGAGAATATAGTGCTAGGCCTAGAGTCAGGAAGACCTGAGTTCATATCAGGCCTCAGACATTTTCTAGCTGTGTGACCCTGGGCAAATCACTTTAACCTGCCTTCATCAGTTTCCTCCACTGTAAAATGGAGATCATAATAGGGTTGTTAGGAGAACTGAATGAGATATTGGTAAAGTGCTTAACTCAGTGCCTCGCACCTGCTGAGTGCTTGTTCCTTTTCCCTCCTGTTCTTTCTCTCCCTCTCTTCTGATATCCAGGTCATGTATTTATTTTCAGCTTACCATGCCATATATCATATGATACTGGTCTAAACCTAATTTCTGCCAGTCGGCTCAAGTTTTACCACCAGTTCTTGTCAAGTAAGAGGTTCTTCCCCAATTTATTTATGTTCTCAGATTTATTAAACACTGAGTTCAGTCATTTCTGGTTCTTCTTTATCTAGTCTATTCCATTGATCTACTTTTTGGACATAATGAGTTTAGCTTATTAGACATCCAGTTTGAGATCTCTGAAAGGCAGTTGAGGATGTGAGATTCTCAGTCAGCAGAGCAGTTGGGACAGGATGGGGAGATTTGAGAATAATCGTCATAGATAGAGTAATTAAATATATGGGAGCTGATGAGATCACCAGGTAAAAGAGTATAGAAGAAGAGGGCCCAGGACAGAACCCTGAGAGACACCTGCTGTTACAGGACATGTCCTGGAGGAAGTTCCAACAAAGGGGACAGTTAAATAGGAAGACCAGCAGAGTCATGTTCAGAAAAACCTAGAGAGAAGAAAGGAATCCCACATCCTATAGACAGCTTAGACTTGGGTCCGAAATAGATCTTATCATCATTCCACTTCTTTCCACTTGTATACTGCCAGTTTACTTCAGATCCTCGTCACCACTTACCTAGATTCTTGCAGCAGCCTCCTAATTGGTTTCCAGACTTTGTCTCCTACCACTCCTTTGCATTGACTGGTTGTCCTCCATACCTGGAATATGTTCCTTCCACTCCACCTCATAGCCTGCCTCTTTCTTTAAGATGTTGCTCAGGCACCACCTTTGGCAGGAAACCTTTCCAGTACCTCACCCTCAATTACGTTATATGTACTTTTGTATATATTTGTGTTTATTAGCTTAATATTTATGCCATATTTGTGGTCTCCCACATTGTTGAATAAATTCCCTGCAAATAGAGATTTTTTCATTCATTGTACTTAAGTCCCTGGTGCACAGCATGGTGTCTGGCACACAGTTGTTATTTCACTTTGAGGGATTGATTGTCCCCAACACACCTGCCCTCTTCCAAACTTTCACTTCCATAGAGGGTTCCACCTTCCTTGTAGAACCCACAAAGACATAGGAATTGAGGCAGTATCAGTAAGTGCAACCAGGAAAACAACATGAACCACTACGGTAGTGTAAGTGGAAAGAACAACATATACTGTTTAGCACCAGGTGGTCCACAAGTGTCCCTGAAAAGAGAAAGGGAAGGCAATACCTGTTATATAGTAGGTGGAGTTGTTGTATTGATTTGAAAATCTACATTCTCAATATGGAATATATTTTTAAGATGTTATGTATAGAGCGGTTTTTAAAATCCGTTCATTTTTCTTACCAGCTATTTCCCCGAAGATGTACTTGGTTATATGTAATGAATAATTGCTTGCTGTCAATATCTGGTAAGTCTTTTATATTTTAAAGTGTTGCTTTATTAAAATATTAAAGAAATAGTATATTTGAAACTTTGTTTTACATATACCTTTTTTTCCCCCCAGGTAAAGCATCTCAGCTTTATTCCCATAATTTACCAGGGCTTTTTGATTATGCAAGACAAATGCAAAAGTTGCCTGTTGCTATTCCAGCACACAAACTCCCTGACCGAATATTGCCCAGGTGAGTGTATACAAAGAGGTCATATGTTTAGTTGGTCATAGGCATAATATATTATTGACACTCTTAGAAGCATGTCTGCTCAAAGTGGCCCATCACTAAAGCATCAGACCTGTGCTCAAATATTACATGATTTTAATCAATAGAAACTTTTGTATTCCATTTTGCCTTTCCCCATTTCTCCCTATACCAGCTTTGTCTAATTTTCTTTTTTGACCTTATTTTTCCTTTTCTGTTTTCTTGTCTTTCATACAAGTCATTTTTCTTTCTGTTGTTTTTTTCCTCTAGGCTTTAAAAGTTTTACTTCTTGTTTCAGTTCAGTTTTTTTAATCAAAGAAAAATAAAGTACTTTATTGACCAGTAATTTATGGAAATTTATCATTTTAATGTTTAAAATCTATATTGTGAACTGAAATAATTTCATTAATATTCGTAGTCTTCTTATCAAAACAAAGCACAACCCTTCTGTACCACAGTCCTCAGGATTTCCTGTGGTCAAAAAATTCTTTACCCTGTAGCCAGTTTGGTCATGAGCCTTTCCAGATTCACTTCAGTTTAATAGGCATTTAATAGCCAAAATGTAAGGTGTGGGGTCAGGTGCTAGGAATGCAAAGAAAAAAGAAAAAGACTGTATCTTGCCTCAAGAAGCTTCCATTTTGGGGGGTGAGTAGAGGTGGGAGAAAACAACCATGTACATAAATAAGCAAATACAAGATATACAAAGTAATTTTTTCCAGCAGGAATGAGGAAAGCACCAACTGCTCGGGCTAGGAGAGGATGAGGGATTCTTGAAAGGAAGCTAGAATCTCCCAAGAGGTAGAGTTGAAAAGAAAAATATACCAGTAATGAGAGATCACCTTTGCAAAGATACAAATGCAGATGAAATGTCGAGCATGGGAGAACAGTAAATAGGCATAACTTGATTGAAAGAAAATACAGTAATAGGAAGGAAATCTAAAAAAGTTTCCTTGATCCTGATTGTAAAGGATTTAAAAAGCCAAATGGCTTCGTTTTCCTAGAGGTAAAGGGAGCCCCTAAAGTTTGTTGAGCCAGGGATTTGACATAGTAAAAATTTTGCTTTTTGAAATCTCCATTGAGGGGCGGCTAGGTGGCGCAGTGAGTAAGAGCGCCGGCCTCGGAATTGGGATGACCTGGGATCGAAACCGGCCTCAGAAAATGAGCACCCACACATAAATAATGACTAGCCGTGTAACCTTGAGCAAGTTACTTAACCCCAATTGCTTAAAAAAAAAAAAAAAGAAAAGAAATCTCCATTGAGCAACCATGTGAAGGTCAGGTTGGAGAGGGAGAGATGTGAGGCAGGGGGACCAAGTTAGAGGCCAGGTGATCATCATGTCAGTGGAGGGGACGAAGGCAAGAAATACTGTGGAGATTACATCAGCAATCTTAGGAATTGCTTGGAAATAGGGGTGAGGAAAAGAGGCATTGAGAATGCAAGAGTAAGTGACTGAAAATAGAATGGTGTGTTCTTAGGAAAAATCAGAAAGTTGGATTTAGGAGGAAGTATTCCAAACTTTTTTTTGGCATGTTGAGTTTTAAGTTGCCTTTGAGAGATCATGTGACCACCAAGAAGATAGAAAACACTATACATGTTTGTTTTCTGCAGTCATCTCAAACTCTAAAACCTCAAAAGAAATTTACTAGATCTAAAGTGATTACAGTTTAATCCATAGAAAGAATACAAAACCCCAATAAAATAAAAATCACATAAATTAATGACAAGGAATTTTAATACTTAAAAGCTGCCATTCGTTGTCTCTATGCCCAGTCTACTTACGCATTCCCAGTTTAATTAGCCAGAGAAACTGAAAGCCTTTTGACTCGGAATCTGGATTCAGGGATCCCCTATGGCAGTGACTCAGATTGAATCTTTCCATCCCAAAAACAATAGAAGGCACTAGTTCTGACCAACCATGTGACAGAAAGGAACAATGTATAGGAATGAATGGGAGCAATGAGTTTAACAGGGAATTCCAGAAGAAAAACAAGCAAAAAAACAAGAAAACAAGGCCTGAAAAAAGGGCACTGGAGAAACAGCTGTTTAGAGCATGAATCCAGGCCCAGCTGACACTCATGCATTCTGTCATGAAAATTTTAGGGCCACCTAGCAAGTTTATACTCAAATTGGGAGCAGGGGAGGAAGGTGTGGTCTGTGTAGCTGTAGAAGGGAGTGAAATCTAAGAATGAGGAGGATCCCAGAGGCAAATAATGGGGAATATAAGATGAAGTTTGAAAGAATAAAAACCTAATTCTTAAGCAGATAAACCAACAGAAAATATAATAAGCTTCGAGGATAGAAATTGAAGCAAAGAGAGGTAGACTGGCATAATACAGGAGTTGGCACACTGTGGCCCAAGGCCCAAAATTGGCCTGCTACCTCCTTTTGTGTAGATTTAACCCATAGACTATAGTTTACTACTCCCAACCCCACTGTAGTAGACCATGAGCTGACCTCACGGCCAGGAAGACCTAGATTCAATTCCAACCTATAATAGACATTGAGTTCTGAACCTGACCAAGTTGCTTAATCTGGCTGTGCTCTGGGCAACTTTTTAAAATGGTAATGTCAGAGAAAATACAGACCATTGGTAGAGGAGGATTCTTTACCTGGAAGTTCCCTATACCAGTGAAGTTCCCTGTACCAATGAAATCATGTCTAGTCCCTGTCCCTGACTATTATAATCTAAAGGAAAATGAACCAGTATTATTTGATGAAAGAGAGAGTCCTGACCATTCTGTAAGAATCATAACTTCAGAAAATTTCAAAATAAAAATTAAATAATTAAAATAAGAAATTTGGGGTGAATTCAAATTGGAAGTCAGCAACCTTCAATATAGAATTGTAAAACACACAGTAGAATAAGAAAAACTGAATGTATAATATAAAATCTATATAAAGAAACAAGCTCTGGGAAATAAAATCTCTACAAAGAAAAACTGGGAAAGAGAAAAACAAATCTGGAATTTTAAAATGCTAAAGTAGAGAAACTTTGGCAGAAGAGAAGGGAAAAGAATTAACGTTTAAAATAGCACATAAATTCTATACAAACAACATGACTGATGCAGACAGATATCCTAGATATCTCAGGAAAACGTGGGATAGCAAAACTTTTAAAATCTGTATAGAATATTACAAGGAATCATATAAGGAAAATTTAGAATACAAGCAATAAAGTGTTCATTGAGAGAATCTATAGATCATATCCATTGGAAAATCCAGTTAAAAGTAGAAAATTTTAGCAGCTAATAGTAATAATTTCAATAACAAAACCAATTTTGCAAAGCAGTTAGAAAAACTTTTAAATATTATGAAAGGAAGATTTAAATAATAACAAAGGATTAATCCATATTCACAAGAAATGAGAATTGAGTAACATTACAAAATGCAAAGAAACTCTTAACTGCAACCCAAAATTCATACATTCTACTTAAATCATCAAAGAAATAAAAGTACTGTTCAATTAAGGAGAGGCATTTTAGGCATTCCTTAAAAAAATAGAAATGAACAGATTATTCAACTTACAAATATCCCCCAAAACAGAACTTAAGAAAGGTAACTGTGCAATTATTATTTTTAAAAAATAATGAAATTATTTCCCAGATACTTATGTTACTGTTTTTGACAGGGAAACAGAATAATGAGAGATCATTAAAGGATCAAAAGAGTAATTTTTTAAAAATAGAAGTCAAGGTAGAAGAATTGAATCTGCATTTACTTCCTTTAACTGAATCAATATGTTTTGTGTAAAAAAAAAAATAACAGAACGGGAAATTGAATAGAGGGAGATAAGAAACAGGGGAGCAGATGATATAAAAATGATGAGAGAGTAATTTCTTTAGTCTTTGAACAGCAATAACACAAAAAAGCACTATAATTTTTCTGATAGAAAGCAGACCTGGAAAACAGGAAGACCTTAGTTCAAATTTCACCCCTAACAAATACTTTGTGACCCTGGGCAATTCACTTAATCTTATCAATAAGAACAATAGTATAGAATAGAATAAAGTCAATAGAGAGAAGTGACTAGGATTGGGGTAGGAGAAGCAGAAGGGTCCTTCTTTCCCCTTAAAGGGAAAGGAAAAGGTACTATTAAAGAAACATTACCATCTAAGAGGTAAGTATCTCAGGATTTTTTTTCCTGGGTAGCATGCCAATCCAAGAGGTAAAATGTATTGCTTCTCAATGGCCACTAGCACCTAGAGTGGTAGAAAGACTGACTATAAAGAACCAAGTGTAAGATAATGTGATTTTAAGAATAGAAAATAATCTTTGTAAGGGCAAAGAACTGGGCTGGGCATTTTTCAGGGGAAACACTGAATGAATTCTGTCATATAGCATTGTACCCATCCTACATTGCTACCCTCATTTATTGATATTTTTTATATTGGGGAATTTCTGAAAGCATTGAGGAAAAGTGGTAATGAAACATCATCATTCCTGGGGTGGGGCTAAAGCAGTCTTCAGAGGGAAAGTTATACTTATAAAAACAAGAAAGCAAACAAAATTAAGCAATAAATTTGAATTAGCTTACTAAATGCACACTACTTAACTTTAGTTCCTTAAAGCCCTCTAAAGCATAAATATCATTATCTAAACCAGGGGTGGGGAACCTGTACCCTCAAGGCCATATGTGGCCTTCTATGTCCCTGGGTGTGGCCTTGAGTCCAAGTTCTACAGAACAAATTGCTCTTTGAAGTTTGGACTTAGTCAAAGGGCCACACTTGAGGGCCTAGAAGGCCACAAGTGGCCTGGAGGTCACAGGTTCCCTACCCCTGGTCTAAACCCTGGGGATAAATGAGTTCTTCAGAGGAGAATGTAGAAAAAGAGGGAATAAAAGAGGAACTGAGGCCTGAAAGTAGAACATCCATAGTAAAAAGGTTGAGCAAGATATTTCCAAAGAACACTGAAACAGTGAAGGATGAGAGAGAAGAAATGCCATGAAGGCTGAGAGTGAAGTGTCAGGAGGAAAGGAATGGTTGTCTATAGGGCAAAAGCCGTCCATCAGTCAATAAATATAAAGTGCCTACTATGTGCCAAATATGGTATTTATCAATAGGGATACAAAGAAAGGCAAAAGATAATTCCTCTTCTTAAGGAACTCATAGACTAATGGAGAAGACAAAACACAATTACATATAAACAAGATGTATAATAGTAAATTGGAACTAATAGAAGGAAAACACTAGCACATATGGGGATGGGAAAAGTCTTAAAGAAGGTGTGATTTTGACTGGAACTTAAGAGAATACAGGAAAGCCAAGAAACTGAAATGAGAGCATTCCTGGCATGGTGGATAGCCAGTGAAAATGCCCAGAGCCAAGATGATAAGAGTTTCTTATTCATGGGACAGCCAGGAGGCTGATGTCACTGAATCAAAGAGTATGTACCAGGGAATAAAGCATAAGAAGACTGGAAAAGTAGGCGGGAGCTAGGTTACAAAGAACTTAAATGCCAAACAGAACATTTTGTGTTTGATCCTGGAAGCAGTAAGGAGCCACTAGAGTCTTAATGAATAGGCAGGTGACAGGTTCAGACCTGTGCTTTAGGAAAAGGACTTTGACAGTTGAATGGAGGATGGAGTAGAGTGGGGAAAGACTTAGGGTAAGCAGACCAACCAGTATCTTATTGCAGCAGTCTAAGTGTGAGGGATTAAAGGCTCTGCCAGGGTGGTGGCAGGGTCAGAGGAGGGAATGGGGCAAATATAAGAAATGTTATGAAGGTAAGAACAACTTGTTGGATGTGGGAAGTGAGAAGTCAAGGATGACACTTGTCAGGCACTGGGCTAAGCAGTGAGGATACAAAGTGATGCAGAAGACAGGCCCTTCCCTCAAGGAGCTCATACTCTAATGGATGGTGGTACCCTTAATAGTACTAGGGATGATGGGAAGAGGAGAGGGTATTGGGGGAAAGATAATGAGTTCAATTTTAGACATGTTACGTCATGCTAGACTAGAAGTCAGCATGGGAGTTAGTGCTAGATAAGTAGATTTGAGAATCATCAGCATAAAGATGGTAATTAAAATCATGAGAGCTGATAAAGCTACCAAGTAAAATAAGATAGAGATAGAAAAGAGATGATTCAGATTAGAGCTCTGTGGGACACCCCTGATATCAGGCATGGATAGAGATCCAGCAAAGGAGGCTGAGAAGGAACAAGCAGAAAGATAGGGAGGAGGAGAACGTGGAGAAAGCAATGCTATGGAACCCTAGAGAAAAAGGTAACCGTGTCAAAGGCTGCAGGAAGGAGGGGAGATGAGGATTGAGAAAAAGGACTGCTACAAATTTTTGAGAGAGCAATTTGGTTGAATTGGGAAGTTGAAGATCAGACTATAGAGTTAGAGAGTAAGAAGAAAGGAAGCAGAGGCACTTGTTATAAATGGTGTTCTCAAGGAGAACTGTCAAGAGACAACGAGCAGAAATGGGCAGAAATACCAAGGTAGAGAACTAAGAAAAATCAAGAGGCATTAGTAGTCTTAGGAAGAATAGTTTCAGTGGGGTCAGAAGCCCTTGAACAATAGTCCAGTGGGCCAGTGGCACATAATAGATAGATAAAATTAAGCTTAGTTGCCAACTAGATATCTTTAGTTCCTAAACTCATTCCCTTATTCCCTTAGCCTGGAACATTATTTACTAAGATTTCCTGCCAATTTAGTTTCCTTTCTTAAAGCTTATTTCCAGAATCATAGCATATATACACAGTTGACCTACACAGGTATAAAGAGTCTTGTTCAGGGGGTGGAGTCAAGATGGTGGAGTAGAAACAGGACCTCCACCCAGCTCTGGCTCCCATTTCCTCCAATTCATGTAAAAGGTGATTCTGAACAAACTTTGGAGCTACAGAACCCACAAAATGACACAGAGAAGCTAACCTCCCACTAAGGACAGCCTGGCAAGCCAGCAGGGAACAGCCAGCACAGCGAACTTTGGGAGCAGACTCCAGCCTAGCTCGAGCTGGGGGTCTTAGCCCCAGGGCGGCCTGACCAGGCACTGGCTGGAGGGACTTAAGATCACCAGCAGCTGTGGCAGTTTCCAGAATTATCAACCCATGGATACTCAGGACAAAGTGAGAGGTCAGTGCAGTGTGGTCTTTGGGATCCAGTAGTTGGGAGTAGGTAGGCTTTTGTCCCCAGGGTGAGAAGCCACTGAGACACCCCTGTGCAGCCACCACCTCGTGACAGCTTCAACTCTGGCCTGCAGATTGTAGGGGGACCAACCAACCAGTCTGAGGTGTAATTGCTCTTGCTTTAACCTGCTTGGATCTGGTTTGCTCTCTACGGTGTGTGTGACCAGCTTGCCAGAGTGTGTGGAGGTTTCAGAGAGGGCACCCAACTAACACCTTTGGTAGCTGAGAAAACCCCAGTGTTTGGGAAGAAGCTCGCCTGTCTGGTAGCAAAGTCCTACTGTGACAAAAAGCCGAAAAGTCAAGTAATTGAGTGGCAACATGACTAAACGAGGGAAGCAAAGCAAACAGAGCAATCCAAATTTACACTCCTGTTTTGGTAACAAAAAGGACCAAAGCATGGAACAGGAGGAAGACAGTGAAGTCAGAACTCCTGTACCAAAAGCTTCCAAGAAAAATATGAGCTGGTCACAGGCCATAGAGGACCTTAAGAAGGATTTTGAAAATCATATAAGAGAAGTGGAGGAAAAATTGGGAAGAAAAATGAGAATGATGCAAGAAAATTATGAAATGAGAGTCAACAACCTGACTGAAGAAAATAACTACTTTAAAAATAGACTAACTCAAATGGCAAAAGAGGCTCAAAAAGCCAATGAGGAGAAGAATACCTTAAAAAGCTGAATTTGGAAGACGGGAACCCCCCGGGACAGAACTGGCTGAACCGACCGACGAACCGAATACCAACAGTCACCATGAGCCAGCCGCCAGCGTTTGATAAGCCTAAAGTAGAGCTTCATGTCCATCTGGATGGAGCCATCAAACCTGAGACCATCTTGTACTATGCTGAGAGGAGAAGAATCCCGCTTCCTGCCAATACAGTAGAGGAACTCCAGAACATCATTGGCATGGATGAGCCCCTAAGCCTCCCTGGGTTCTTGGCCAAATTTGATTACTACATGCCAGCCATTGCGGGTGACCGAGAGGCCATTAAACGAGTGGCCTACGAGTTTGTGGAGATGAAAGCCAAGGAAGGTGTGGTGTATGTGGAGGTGAGGTATAGCCCCCACCTGCTGGCCAACTCCAAGGTGGATCCCATTCCCTGGAATCAGACTGAAGGAGACCTCACCCCTGATGAAGTTGTGTTTCTTGTCAGCCAGGGCCTACAGGAGGGCGAGCGAGACTTTCACGTCAAAGTCAGGTCTGTTCTATGCTGCATGCGCCACATGCCAAAGTGGTCCCCTGAGGTGGTGGAACTATGTAAGAAGTATCGCCAGCAGACAGTGGTGGCCATCGACCTGGCTGGAGATGAGACCATTGAGGGCAGTAGCCTCTTCCCTGGGCATGTACAAGCCTATGAGGAGGCTGTGAAAAGTGGCATTCATCGGACAGTTCATGCTGGAGAAGTGGGGTCTGCTGCAGTTGTACAGCAGGCAGTGGATGTTCTCCATACTGAGAGGATAAGCCATGGCTACCACTCTGTAGAAGATGCCACCCTGTATGAGAAGCTGTTGAGGGAGAACATGCACTTTGAGGTATGCCCCTGGTCGAGCTATCTCACAGGAGCCTGGAAGTCAGACACCCCACATGCAGTCATAAGGTTTAAGGATGATAAGGCTAACTATTCACTCAACACAGATGACCCCCTCATCTTCAAGTCTACCATTGACACAGATTACCGAATGGTAAAAACACAAATGGGCTTTACTGAGGGTGAGTTCATAAGATTGAATATCAATGCAGCCAAGTCCAGCTTCCTTCCAGACAATGAGAAAGAGGAGCTCCTTGACCAACTGTACAAGGCCTATCAGATACCACAACCAGCCTCTAATGTGTAGGAGTGATGATGCCTCCAACATGACAGAGCAAGAGAGAAAAACTACTGATCCTACAGTGCCTCACCATGCCATGACTCAGGAACCAGATTCAAGCTCCCTTCTTCTTTCATGGGGCAATACTGATTAGCAAATCAACTCTTTTCCTATTGTACATATAGCCAGCTGTGCATTAATATACCTCGATGCAGAAAAAAAAAAAAAGCTGAATTTGCCAGATGGAAAAAAAATCTCAAAAGCTCACTGAAGAGAATCATTCCTTCATAATTAGATTGGAGCAAATGGAAACTAGTGACTTTATGAGAAATCAAGATACTATTAAATAGATCCAAACAAATGAAAAAGTAGAAGGCAATGTGAAATATATCATTGGGAAAACCACTGACCTGCAAAATAGACCCAGGAGACATCATTTAAAAATTATTGGACTTCCTGAAAGCCATGATCAAAAAAAGAACCTAGAAATCATTCTTCAAGAAATTCTCAAGGAAAATTGCCCTGATGTTTTAGAACCAGAGGGCAAAATAGAGGTTGAAAGAGTCTACTGATCACCACCTGAAAAAGATCCCCAAAAGAAAACTTCTAGGAATATTATAGCCAGGTTCCAGAATTCCCAGATCAAGGAGAAAATATCACAAGCAGCCAGGAAGAAACAATTTGAATACTGTGGAAACACAATCAGAATAACACAGGATCTGGCAGCTTGTACACTGAGGGATCAAAGGGCTTGAAATATGATATTCCAGAGGTCAAAGGAGCTGGGATTAAAACCAAGAATCACCTACCCAGCAAAACTGAGGGGAAGAACAGGAAGGCAGAAAGGAATGAATGGGTCAACCTTATTCTCATTGAATTGGGCTTAGGGAGGGAATGACATACACACTAAATAGGGTGTCTCACCCTACAGGAGAGTAGGGGGAAAGGGGATGAGAGGGAGGATGATGGAAGGGACGGCAGGTTGCGGGGGAGGGAAGTTGGAAGCATCCACTTTTGAAGAGGGACAGGATCAAAGTAGAGAATAGAGGTGGGATAGGAGGGAGGGAAATATAGTCAGTCTTCCACAATATATCTACTATGGAAATGTTTTGTATAGCTACACATGTACAACCTATTTTGAATTACTTATCTTCCCAGTAAAGGTGGGTGACAATGGAGGAAGGAAATGAATCTGGAATTCAAAGTTTTAAAATCAAATGTTTAAAAAGTGTGTGTGTGTGTGTGTGTGTGTGTGTGTGTGTGTGTGTGTGTGTGTGTGTGTGTACTATTACCAATATTGTTTCACATGTAACTGGGAAATAAGGTATACAGGCACTGGGGCATAGAGATCCACCATGCCCTACTGGAAAGTTGGAGGGGGTATGGGAGAGAGCAGATTGGAGGAGGGGATATCCAGTGGGATCACTATTTTGGGGTGGTGGGTAGGGGAAAAACGGGGAGAAAATTTGTAACTCAAAATCTTGTGGAAATGAATAATGTAAACTAGAAGTTAATAAAGCATTTGATTAAAAAAAGTCTTGTTCACCAAGCACTGGATTAGATACGAAGTTTAGATAAAACTGCATCCATTCATTTAGGATATATATTGTATACTCAGTCATCTACAATTCAGAATATTATATATGTGTGAGAGAAGTGCAAGGAAGCTTCATACGTGAAGTGGGAAGAGAATGGAGGCATTCCTAGTATTTAATGTGACTTCAGGGCTCCTGTGGCCAGTTCTGTGTGCCATGTATGTGGGCTCTGCATCCATAGGCAGAATATAGAGATTTGCTGATCCCCCAGGGCCAGGAGAAATTCATGCAGTCTTTTAAAAACCACTTCTTATACATACCCTACATCCATCCCACCTTGGGGGAGCAGAGGGCAAAAATAAACTAGCTAAAGTCATGTCATCCGAATGAAATTATTTTCTTAGCATTGAGTCAGTAAGCATTTTCCAAACATTATGTAGCAGGTGGTGTACTGGCTTCTGGGGATGCCCAGATAAGAGCAGAATTGTCCTTCCCTAAAAGCTTACATTCTAACGTGGGAGACAATGTGCATGCATACATATGTGTATACATAATGCATACAAAAGTGAAAGAGGAAAAGGGAAGGGAGCAAGCATTTATTGAGGGCTCACAATGTGCCAGGCACTATGCTAAGTGCTTTACCAGTCTCATCTCATTTGATTCTCACAGCAGCCTTTTAGAGGAGGTGCTAATGTTCTCCCCATTTTGCCCTGAGGAAACTAAGACAAACAGGTTAAGTGATACAAGGTGACATGGGCAGGGGCACCAAGAAAGTCATCACAGCTAAAGGACACCAGGGTGGTTGAACTGAATCTGAAAGGAAAATAGGAGATTTGGAGGGGCAGAAATGAGAAGGGGATGCACAGGGTCTTCCCCACAGAGGAGGGAAAGAAGGAGGAAGGGATGGCATGCAGTAGGGAAGGGGAGAAGAATCATCATGAGTGAAGAACAGCAAGAAAAGCAGTTTAGCTGGGTCCTAGAGTATATACATGAGAGTAGTAACATTAAATAAGCCCAGAAAAGTAGGTTGAGGCCAAGTTTTAAAGTCCTTTAAGTGCTACCACCACCCCCCTCAACCCTCTTCCCCCCAAAAAGAGTTTATATTTATCTGTCCTGGAAGTTAATAAGAGCCATTGGAGTTAATAGAATAGGGGGGTGACATGATCTGAATTGTATTTGCCATTTTTGTTTATCTTTTAGGAAATTTGCTGTATCTGCAAAAATTCCTGAAACCAAGTGGTGTCAGAAATGTTGTGTTGGTAAGTACTAAAACCACTGAAGTAGGATCTTTCTGTTTTGTCAAGCTTACTAGAGAATTGAAGGAGATTCATTTTTTCCCTGTGCCAAAGGAATTTAGCAAAAATGTTTCTAGAGGCAGCCTTGCTTGCCATTGACAGTTCCTTACCTGCAAGAGTTTGGTTGCCCCTCTCGGGACCTAAAATACCTTTTGGGCAATTTGATTCAATAAATATTTATTAAACATCTACTATGTGTAATGTACTAAGCTAGGCACTGAATCTATCAAGAAGACATGAAATGACCCTCAGGAAGCTTACATTCTGTTTGTGGGAAACTGAATATACATAGGTCTGTTATATACAAAGTAAATATGCAGAGTTATTTCTGAGGTAATAGGAAGAGGGACTTTTGGTTATGGTTTTTGATCCATACCTTATAGGAAGCCAGGGATTTTGAAGGGTGGAAATGCAGTGCTTAGTGCAGGCAACAGCAAGCAGTCCAGTTATTGTTGAAAATAGAATACAAAAAAGAGAGTGATTTGAAATCATTCTGGGAAGATATGTGGAAACCACATTGTGAAGGCCTTTAAATGACATGAAAAGGAACAACTTATTGTAGAGTCAGTAAGGAGCCACTGAAACTCCCTGAGCAAAAATGTGACATAGACCTGAGCTACCATAGACAAGAGCAAGAATGGGAGATGTGAAAAGTAGAGAGATCAGTTCCCCTCTTATAACAGTCCAGGAGAGAAGTGAGGATGGCCTGAACTAGGATTGTGGCAATATGAGGAAAGGAAGAAGACAGACACTAGACTTTTTGGAGATAGAATCAAAACTTGGCAATGGATTCTATATAGGGGATAAGGGAGAATGAAGAGTCAGGGGTGGCTCTGAGGTTGCAGGTCTAAGTGAGTGGAATGATAGGGCAGCCCTTCACCATAATCAAGAAGTTGGAAAGAGATGGCTCTGGAGACAAATAGGATCAAAATCAGTTTGGACACACTGAGTTTAAGATTGCTTTTGGACATTGAGGGTAGAGATGTCCAATAGGCTTTGGACAGGTGATATAGAATTAGAACTCAAGGAGATGCACGATGAGGAAGATTCCTGTACCATCTACATGGAGAGAATAGACAAGCCTCTGGAAGCTCACCAAGAGAGAAGTTGTAGAGAGAAAGAAAAGAAGAGAGTCCAGTCCAGAGGCCAAAGGCATACCCACTGTTCTCCCATACAGGAGAAGGAATACCAGGAGAAAACAGTATCATGAAAACCTAGGCAGGAGATGGGCATAGCATGAGGAAGTGGTTGTCACCAGTGCAAAATCGACAGGTCAAAAAGGATTGAGGCTAAGAAATTTCTGTTGGTTTTAACAATTTTAAATGAACCAAAAAGAACATTTTGTATTTTATCCCAGAGGCACTGGGGAGTCACTGAAGTTTCTTGAGAAGGGGAGAGACATAGTCAAACCTGTATTTTAGGAATATCATTAGCAGCTATGTAGATAATGGAAAGAGAGGCCAACCAAGAAGCTATTGCAGTAGTCCAGGGAAAAGATGATGAGGGCTTGAATTCAGATGGTGGTTCTCTGAGTGGAAAGAAAGGGATACATGCAAAAGATGTTGTGGTATTAGAACTAACAGAATTTGATAACTGATTAGATACTGAAAGCAAAGAACACTCCCAGGCTTGTCAGAAATAGGGAGATTAGGAAGAGGCTTGGTAGGGCTTGAGCAAAGATAATTCCATTTTGGTTTGGTACAGTTTGAGATGACTAGGGAGCATCCAGTTAGACATATAGACATATCCAGCAAGCAGTTTGTCTTATCAGCCTGGAGCTCTGGAGGTTGAGAGCTGAATCGGTAGATTTGGCATCTCAATGGAGATAATTAAACCCAGGATAACTGTTGATCACCAAGAGGAGGGATATGGGAAGAAAAGTTGAGTTATAAGGTCAGAAGCCAACTACAAGAAGTTGTGAAGTGAGTAGGATGGGAAGAAGTCGCCGTGATGTGTGTAGACAGTGTCCTTTGGGAGGATGGATTGCTGTGAAAAAGATGTAAGATTATGATGGGGGGGGGGGGTGGAAGCAGATAAAAGCCTTTAAGGATGGAGGTGATCTGTGCCTATTTATACACATCAGGGAAGGAGCCAGTGGATATATGGAATTTGAACATTGGAAAGAAAAGCTAATTGAAGAGATCAGTCTTGGAGAAAACTAAATCAGGGGCACAAGTTAGAGGGGTTTGTCTGTATGGCAAGAAGGGGCTGCCTTATCCTCCAACAATGGAGCAGAAAACAGTAATGGGATATGCTGGTTAAGAAATTTTTATCTGTATATGATAAATGGCTTCAGTTTTCTCCTTAAAGGAATGCTTTGTAACACAAAAATTTCCATCATTTGAAGAAGGTATTTGTATATGGAATATGAGGTTGAACTAGAT
Source organism: Gymnobelideus leadbeateri (assembly GCA_011680675.1). NCBI lineage: Eukaryota > Metazoa > Chordata > Mammalia > Diprotodontia > Petauridae > Gymnobelideus > Gymnobelideus leadbeateri. The sequence goes on from WOXC01010621.1 coordinate 127,405, forward strand.
AACTTCTAAGTCCCCTTGTTCAGTCTTGTCCAACTCTTCATTACCCCATAGATCCTTCTGTCCTCCACTGTCTCTTAAAAGTCTGTGCAAGTATTATCTGTCCATCTTATCCTCTGCTGTTTCCTTTTCCTTTTGCCTTCAATTTTTCCCAACATCAGGTTCTTCTCTAATAAATCTTATCTTTGGGGCAGCTAGGTGGTGCAGTGAATAGAGCACCGGCCCTGGAGTCAGGAGGACCTGGGTTTGGATCCAGCCTCTGACACTTAATCACAAAAAATAGCCATGTGATCTTAGGCAAGTCACTTAACCCCAACTGCCCTCCAAAAAGTGGCGGGGGAAATTTTTTTTTAAATCTCATCTTCTCATGTGGCCAAAGTATTTAAACTTCAGCTTCAGTATTTGATTTTCAGTAAATAGTCTGGATTAATTTCTTTAAGTATTGACTGATTTGACCTCCTTGCTGTCCAAGTCTTCTCCCAGCACCACAATTCAAATGAAGCATCAGTCCTTTGGCACTCAGCTTTCCTTATAATCCAACTCTCACAACCATACATTTCTACCAGAAAAACCATAGCTTTGACTATACTGACCTTTGTCGGCAAGATAACTTCTCTTGCTTTTTAGTATGCTGTCCAGATTTGCCAAAGCTTTCTTTCCTAGGAGTAAGAGTCTTTTAATTTCATGGCTACAGTCACTGTCTGCAGTGATCTTTGAGCCCAAAAATATAAAACCTGACACTGTTTCTATTTCTTCTTGCTCTCTTTGCCAGGAAGTGATGGCGTCAGTTGCCAAGATTTTAGTAGTTTTGATGTTAAGCTTTAAGCCAGCTTTTATACTCTTCAGGCCTCTTTCACCCTCATCAAGAGGCTTCTTAATTTCTCTTTACTTTCTGCCATTAAGAGTGTTGTTATCTGCATCTCTTTAATATGCAACAGCTTTAATTCTGGCTTTTGATTCGTCCAGCCTGGCATTTCACGTGATATACTATAAGTTAAATAAGTAAGGTGACAGTATACAGCCTTGTCATACTCCTTTTCCAATCTTAAACCATTCATTTGTTCCATATTCATTTCTAACTGTTGCTTTTTGGCATGTATACAGATTGCTCAGGAGACAGTTAAGATAAGGTACTCCCATCTCTTTGAGGACTTGCCACATTTTGTTGTGATCTACACAAAGGCTCTAATGTAGTTAGTGAAGCAGAAGTAGATCTTTTTGTAGAGTTCCTTTGCTTTCTCTCTAATGCAGCAGATGTTGGCAGTTTGGTCTCTAGCTCCTCTGCCTCTTCAAAAACCAGCCTGCTCTTCTGGTAATTCTTGGTTCACATAGTACTGAAGCCTAGCTTGCAGAATATTACACACAACCTTGTGGACATGTTAAATGAGCACAGTTGTTCAGCAGTTTGAACATTCTTTAGGACTGGGATGTAAACTGATTTTTTTTTCAATCCAACTATTGTTGTATTTTCCAAATTTACTGGCATATTGAGTACAGCACTTTAACAGCATTATTTTTTAGGATTTTAAATAGCTCAGCTGGAATTCCATCACCTCTGTTAGCCTTATTGTTACCAATACTTCTTAAAGACCATTTGACTTTATTCTCTAGATCAGTAACCACACCATTGTGGTTATCACTTACATAGTTCTTTTGTGTTTTCTGTCTTTTATCATGCTCGTTTTTGCATGAAACATTCCCTCAATTTTTCTAATTTTCATGAAGAGATCTGTCTTTCCTGTGCTGTTGTTTTCCTCCATTTCTTTGCATTGCTCACTTTAGAAAACCGTCCTTTCTTACCCCTTTATCCTTCTGCTTTTGCTTTATTACTCTGCGTTTTCTTTGGAATATTTTTTGTTGCTGCCTCTTGTATAGTATTGCAAACGTGTCCATACTTCTTCAGGCACTCTTATCTACCAACTCTCATTCCTTAAATCTGTTCGTCACCTCTACTTCATATTCATAATGATTGTTATTTAGGTCAAACCTATATATATGGTCTGATGGTTTTCCCTGCTTTCTTCAATTTACAATAAAGAGCTCATGATCTGATCCATAATCAGCTCCAGATCTTATTTTAACTGACTGTATAAAGCTGTTCCACCTTTGGCTGCAAAGTATATAATCAGTCTGATTTGTGTATTGACCATCTGGTGATGTCCATGTGTAGAGTCACCTTTTGAGTTGTTGAAAAAGAGTGTTATGACCAGTGAGATATCTTGACAAAACTCTATTAGTCTCTTCCCTGCTTCATTTTCCCCTCCGTGGACAAACTTGCCTGTTATTCCAGTTATCTTTTGATTTCCTATTTTAGTATTCCAGTCCCCTTTGATGAATGTGACATCTTTTTTTGTGGTATTATTTCTAGGAGATGTTTGTAGGTTTTTACAGAACTGAGTTTGGCCTCTTCAGCATCAGTGGTTGGAGCATAGACTTGTACTACTTTTATGTTGAATTGCCTTGAATTCAAACAGATGTCATATAGTCATTTTTGAGATTATACCCAAGTACTGCTTTTCGCACCCTTATGACTATGAGGGCTACTTCATTTCTTTTAAGGGCCTCTTGCGTATAGTAGTATATGTAATGATGATTTGAATTAAATTCACCCATTTCTATTCATTTAAGTTCACTGACACCCAAGATGTTGATGTTTAATCAGATACATTGGCAGCTGAGCTTCCTATTAGTTCTGGCCCAGTTACTTCATTAGTCCTAGAGCTAATTGTAGTTGACCTCCACTCTTCTCCAGTAGCATATATCTTCTGACCTGAGGGGCTCATCTTCATTGTTATCTCTTTTATCATTTTAGTAGTGTCCATTGAGTTTTCTTAACAAAGATACTAGAGTGGTATACTGTTTCCTTTTCATTGGATAACCTTTTGTAAGAACTCTCCACTATGACCTGTCTGTCTTGGGTAACACTGCACAGCATAGCTGTAGTTTACTTGAGCTACACAAGTCCCTTCACCGTGTCAAGGCAGTGAACCATGGGGGTAATATACATTATTAGTCAATTGAAAATATGAAACTGGATCTTGGGAAAGAAGTCAAACTTAGAATTTGATTTGGAAATCTTCTAAGTAATGAGTTCATTTGTGAAAGTATATAAGATCTCAGAGGAGGAATATGTAACAAGATTAAACAAGAAAAGACTCTCCTCCCATGTGTGGAAGTCAACAGATCATTCCCCCATAGCTGAATTCTCAGTGTGCTCTTTTCTGTTTGCTTATGGATACTTTAAGTTCTTGCCTAATTTGTAATAAGAAATTTGATTGGCAAGTAGCCTAATTTTACTTTTAGGCCTTGAGTTAAGGTAATTTATAATGAACTTTAAAATTCTTTATCTCCATGTATAGGCATAATAACAGAGAATATGTATAATTTTTGTCTTGACAGTGAGAAATCCTTACACAGGCCATAAATACCTTTGTGGGGCACTTCAGTCTAGCATTGTTCTGTTAGAATGGGTTGAACCAATGCAGAAGTTTATGTTAATTAAGGTAAGCATAAAAGGCTAGCCTGTATAATTCTTAGTACAAAAAGACTAATGGTCCAGTTTTTATTAAATTTTATGTCATAAAATCCATAAAATATCTCTTCCTAGTTGATTTTTGTTATTTGATTATATAAAATTGTATGGCAGATTGGTGAAAACCTTTCCATTTTCAGAAATCCAGTTGTCCTAATGAAGAATATTCTTAAGCTGGGGAAATTTGGGGTGAAAGTTTGAAAAGAAGTTGGAAAGATTAAAAATGAGTTGTATTCACAGCTGTTGATGAAGTGTGGGAACAAAGCAAGATATGTGACTAAAGCCATCATAATAAAGAGTCCCTTGCAGATTTGTCCTTTGCCCAAAATAATGGAATATGGCTTAGGATAAAATATTCAGATCATCTTGTCAAAGAATGTTCATTTGCCATGGGGCAATCCACAAATTGTCCTAAAAAATTAGGTTCAGAGTTTCACAAGTCTTTTGAGTAATGAATATTAATACTTTAATACATTTTATGCTACCTTGACATTCTTATTTAAAACTTGAACAAGTATTCAGAATGGTAGAGATATAAATTGTTCATGTGATGCCAGATGAAATAATAATTGAAATTTCCAAAACATACTATCATAATGACATAATTATTCCTTGTTTGATATCTTGGTAGCAATTACTTCAGATAAATTTGGAATGGATTCTTTATAACACAGTCTTGTGATATTTAAAATACTATTTTTGTTCACTTGTGTCTAACTCTATCCCATATAGCACACCAATACTGTCCATGGGGTTTTCTTGGCAAAGATACTGGAGTGATTTGCCATTTTCTCCTCCAGTGGGTTAAGGCAAACAGAGATTAAGTGACTTGCCCAGAATCACACAGCTAGGTAACGTGTAAGATCAGATTTAAAATCAGGTCTTCCCAACTCTGGGGCCAGCACTCTATCCACCGAGCCATCTAGCTGTCTCTTTTTAAAATGTTACCTTCCGGGGCGGCTAGGTGGCGCAGTGAGTAGAGCGTGGGCCCTGGAGTCAGAAGGACCTGAGTTCGGATCTGGCCTCAGACACTTAACACACACACAAACAATAACCTAGCCATGTGACCTTGGGCAAGTTACTTAACCCCAATTGCCCTCCAAAAAGGCAAAATAATAATAATAATAATAATAATAATAAATTAAAATAAAATGTTACCTTCCCCTTAATTTCAAGCTTGTAAATGCTTGAGATTTTTATTTCTGACTTTCATGAAACAGTTTATTAGCCTTGAGATGAACCGCGGAATTAGAGGAAAAGCAATGTCACTAATTTTCAATCCATTATTGTGATAAAATTTCTCCAGGACTGGAATTTCTTTATAATGCCATTTGAGTTTTTTAAAAAATTTCATATATTATACAAAACAACATATCATACAAAATTTTTAACATTTAATCATATATGGGGGTGCAGTGCATAGAGCACCGACCCTGGAGTCAGGAGGACATGAGTTCAAATATGATCTCAGACACTTAACACTTAACAGCTGTGTGACTTTGGGCAAGTCACTTAACCCCAATTGCCCTGCCTTCCCTCCTCCAAAAAGCAAAAAAAAAAAAAAAAGAAAGAAAAGAAAAAGATTATAATCATATATGAAAGAAATATTTCAGAGGACAGCTTTTGCTTCTTCCTTCCCAGCTGAAGGTATTTTCCATAGGCCATATTATAAATCCTGGGAAGAATTCCTTACATTTGTTCAGTACTTTACCATTTTCAAGGCACCTGAACATGTATAAGCTTCTTTTTTTCCCACAACAACCACTTTATAATTATTATCTCCATTTTACAGACAAACTGAGACATGGAAAATATAAGTAATTTGCCTGGGGTTATACAGCTAGTAAACCAATGCCAAAATTCAGATATTCTTACTCCCTAGTCCAGTGTCATGGAGTCATTCTTCCTTTGCTGTGCTGACATCATGTTCATTTCAGTTACGTTTGAACATGGCACTGCTGTAAAAGTGACGGGGGTCTTGGGTAATGGTAGGTGAAGGACTGAACCTCCCATGTAGAACCTTCCATCTTCAAAAAACATTTAAGCAGAAAACTCTGGGAATACCGTTTACCTTAATTTTATTTCAGTAACAAAGTTTCTTATTTGTAACTAATTAGATAATTAGAATAATATTTACTTTCTGGTATATAAAATTATGGTGGTTCCTATTTTATTTTTTTTTTAACACTATTTTTGTTTGTTTCTCTAGCACATAGATTTTCCTATACCATGTCCACTTAGAATGTTTGAAATGCTGGTAGTACCTGAACAGGAATACCCTTTAGTTTGTGTTGGTGTTAGTAGAGGGAGAGATTTCAACCAGGTGGTTCGGTTTGAGACTGTCAACCCAAATTCTACATCTTCGTGGTTTACAGAATCAGGTTTGTGCATTTATTTTTTTTATTGACTTCCTTCTTTCCAATAGATTTGCAAAATGTACATGTTACACATTATTTTGGGCGAACTTGTCATAAGAAAAAGCATATTTAAATTAAAGCTAAAGTGTAGAATGTTAGTCACTATTCAAAAGAGTTTTTGTTTTTCTATTTGCACAAGATATTCACAATACAATACCTTTAAAATGCTTCTGATGAATTAAAAATGATTAGATTTAATGAAATTTTATCTTCATTGCTGTATCATTTTTATGAACACCTCTTACATAAAATAAGGAATACCTGTATTCTAGTATAATCAGTAAGAAAAACGTTTTTAAAAGAATCCAGCAGTTAAATGTAACACATCTTAATTTTATCGTCTTCCAGGTATATGCCTAATATTTTGTTGCCATGTTCATTCTTTGCTGGGAATATTTTCTCTTTTTCTTTTAAGACATTCATACCCTTAAAATTCTGTTTTGAATGATATTTATTGATGTTAATATAATTCTGTGAAAGATGACTGGTATCTGAAAGAATTCCTTTAATAATACCAAATTTTATCAACAATGATTCAAGTTCTTTTAAGATAATCAATATAATGAACCATTTACACGGGCCTTTACCTAGAGAGCCCCAGTTGACTTGGCCATCCTCATCATCCTTCTATTTGAAGAACTTTATTTTTTTGCTTTTTTTATTGCTACTTTATCTTCTAAGATCTCTAAATGTATTAAACAAAAAGATTTAAACTTTTTTATGTATCTTAAGTCTTCAACTAATTAACAGGCTAGTCTGAATTAAAAGCAACAAAATTTTAGTTGTAATTTATTATTTAAAGTGTATATTGTAACTGAAACTAGAATATAAAGATATTATAGCATAGAATTCCTTAGAGAAATTACTTTGGAATGGAAGTTTTTATTTGTAATAAATCTGTAAATTATGAGTAAATGAGTTCTTAGGAAGTACTTTGAACTGTTTTAAAAAGGGGTGTTTTTATCTAGCTTTAACATATCCCCCAAAATATCCTTGATGTGATTAATTTCTTAGAATCCTTAGATTGTAAAGATGGTAAACTTTATCTCAGCTCATACCCAAATGTTTGCCAATTTGGAATTAATTAAATTTTAATTAATTAAACTTTAGTTTTACTTCCTAAAGTAATGGAACCTTCATGTTGTTGCTGAACTTAGTAATAGTTGCTTTATACATGTGGGTGACAAGAAGTTGATGACAAATCAGTCATTTGGACTAAAATCTCTTATACTTTAAAAAATATTTCCCCATAATATTTTAAAACATGATATTTCATTGCAAACAAATAGCTTATTTAATTTCTACAAGTAATTACTTTGTTTCCCTTAGTTCAAATTTCTCCTTTTTCTAAATTGGTACTTTTTGTAAAAACCAATTTACTTTTTTGTAAAGTAAGGGAGTAGAAGTCCAGCCCCCTCATTTTATAAATGAAAAAAAAAAATCAAGACCCAGAGGGGATGCCTTGGTTCAGGTCATACAGGTAGTAAAAGGCCCAAATGGAATTTAAACCTAGGTTCTCTGATCCAGCACTCTTCCCACTGCACCATACTATCTCTATTCTAAAATGTGAATTTTAATTGTATATGCAAGAAGACATTGAGGTTTTTATGCTATGGAGGATTCAAAGAAATTATCCCTACCTCAAAGAATGTTCATTCGAGTAGGAAATAAGATAAACACTCAAGTTAACTCTGATAAGGCATAATGTAGTAAGCCCCATATGAGAAAGTTGGATTTGGATTTAGAAAAAAATCACTTCCAATTAGAAGAAACAAGAAAAATTTAAGGAGAAAAGATGTCATTGAGAATGGTCCTTGAGGTGGAAAAATCATGAGCAAAAGTACTGAAGCAGGAAAGCAATGTGTGTTGAGGTAACAAAGAATTGCTCAGTTTCCTTAAAGTTGTGGTCTCTAAAAGGGAATGAGAAATAGAGCTGTATCCTCAGGGCAACCATAATCAATGGAGGAGTCAGAAAGTTAACAATAGAAGAATATAAGGGGAAAAGATTGAAACTACCAAAGATCTCAGGAGGAAAAAAGCTGAGTTAAAAAACCTTCAGTACACTCATTAAAAACCAACGTGGAATATATTAACGACAAAAACATCCTTTAGATGGTCCTACAGATCACCTAAAACAGTGTAGACCACCCTAAGTAAATATCAGACAGTAAAGGAAAATGAATCCACACCTGATGAAGTAGAGGACCCTGTGGATGACCCCAAGAACATAGAGTCACAACCAGACTTTTTCAAATGGTCCAAAAGAGATAAAGGACTAGAAAGATATATCGTTCCTCTATTTTAGAGGGTTTTAAATTCTACACTGAAGAGTCTGGGCTTCATGTGATAGACAACAGGAGTCACTGAAGTCTTTTGAGCAAGGCAGTGATGATATTTTTTCCATTCACTAAAAATGCTGTTTCTGCCTCTCCTTGAATATAGGCAGAAAGAAACATTTTTAATCCTTTTCACCACACATTCATTAAGTGCCTACAGTGTGCCAGGAACTGTGTTAAACATTGGAGGTACAAAAAGATTCCTTGTCCTAAAAGGGAGCCTACATTCTATTCAAATATACACAGAGTAAATACAAGGTACTTTGAGGAGAAAAGAGTACTACCAACTCAGGAGTTTACAGATGTTTTCATTGGTGTTCTGGTACCTGAATTGAACCTTGAAAAAAGCTAAGGATTTTAGAATAATTGTTTTAAAATAAGAAGTGGAGGTGAGAGGAGCCCAGGAGATACAGAAAATATATTGAAGGTTTACAGAGGCACAGAAATGTATTAAAGGAGACAGGTTAAAGTTCTGTCTCACCATGGCTTCTGTTGTTACCACTCCTCAGAAACCTAGTCTTCATCTTCATGTAGATCTCTGAAACCTCTGCTCATCAGAAAGTCTTCCAAGCTACGTATCACAAATTCTAGAGCTTCATTTCCCTCCTTTACTAATATTGACCCTATAGTCACCTGTGTCAGGATTCTTTCATCTTCCACTCTTGAATTCCCTGCACATTCGTCCTGCTGCCCTTCGTATTTCACCAGACCCCAGTGTGGGCTACTTTATACACCTGCTCTGCTTCTGCTCACACACCCTGATAAGTATTGCTGGAAGAAGTACATTATTCACTATTCATGCTAGAGTCATCAGAGATTTCAAGTTACTTGTTCTCATCTTGTGCCGTCACTGCAGCAAGGCAGTCTTTTTTTTTTTGGAGGGGGGAAGGCAGGGCAGTTGTGGTTAAGTGACTTGCCCAAAGTCAAATGGCTAGTAAGTGTTAAGTGTCTGAGGCCAGATTTGAACTCAGATCCTCCTGACTCCAAGGCTGGTGCTCTATTCCCCAAGCCACCTAGCCACCCCCAAATCATAGACTAGAATCGTGGCCTGATAAATCTGGGGCACAGAGAGCGTATGGCAGGGTCATTCAGGGAGTGTCAGAGGCTGAATTTGAATCTGGTTCTCCTGACTTAGAGCCCAGTACTCTACCCCTATGCCATGCTGCCTCTATGGGTTGAAAGAAAATAGATTAAAGCCTATGAAATTTGTCACCAGAGTCCCCAACTTCTTTTGTTAATGCCTTAACCAATATTTTTTCATGTACCTACTTCTCTTTTTTCTGAACTGAAAATGATCTTATATAAGTCATTTTCTGCTTAGTGAAGTAAATTACCTTCCTCAGTCATTTGGATTTTTAATCCTTTATTTCTTGTGAAATTTATCTTCTTATGGCAATCTCTCCAGCTAAAGAAATTTCACTTTAATGAAATCTAAAGTGTTCCTAGTAATTTCTTGGGTCTAAATGGGTATGTGTTCTGTCATTGTTTGTTCTTCTGGGACCTTTAACCTATCCTGTATTTGTGTGTATCAGGAAAACCTCCTGAATTTCTGCTGCTTCAGGCCTTCTGGTCACAAGGATATCTGGATGTTCTGTTGCAAAAATTCTGGATGATGTCTTGAAAGGGATTGACCAAGGCATCCACAAAGAAAAATTCAAATGGATAAATAATTATGCCCAAAAATTGAATAAAAGGAAAGTTTGATGAGGGTGTTCATATCCGCAACCATTATTACCTCAGTAATAGATATTAGATGAAGTTAATCCACTCTAAGAATAGCAAAATGTAAAAGAAAAAGTACATATGTTATGTATAGTCAGACTTAATTGTGCAAATTTTTCTGGTTCAAATCAGCATTCATCTCTAGCATTCAGTGCTAGAAGCACTCTGCTAGTTGCTCCATTTTATTTAAACTGTTTTTTTCCCTTCTCTGGAGCTGTTTGTCCACCTCATAAGACTTGTTACATAGGGTCATAATTTTGTTCTACAAGCCAGGTAACAGCTTATACTGAACTACCAAGAGAATGGTTACTATAGACTACTACAGACAGTAGGAAAATAACACCTTCATTGACTTTGTAAAGAAAACTGTAAATATTTGGAGCACATCAACAATCTCCATTGTCTGTTTCTCTGATGAAAGGGAGGATAGGAATTCTTTTTAATGAGCAGGTATTTTGGAATCAGATGGAATAAGTAATTCCTGAAAATTCCTAAACATTTATCTGGAAAAACTATAATATTGTGCATACTTTGGCAGAGCCAAGATGGCGGAGTAGAAACAGCTCTTCCAAGCCTCTCTGCCCCCAGATTCCCCACAAACTATGTAAAAAAGGACTGTGAACAACTTCTGGAGCTCCATCACCCACAGAACGACACAGAGAAGCTAACCTCCCGCTGAGGACAGCCCAGCAGCCCTGCAGGAAGGACCAGCGCAGCGGTCTGGGAGCCGGCAACGCGCAGAGTGCAGGAGCCGAGCTGAGCTGAGCCCAAGTCCACGTGAGCTGAGGTTTTAGCCCCAGGGCGGCAGGGCCAGGAGCTGTGGCGACTCTAGAATTATCAACATAGACATGCCTAGGACAAAGTAAGAGGTTAGTGTCCTATGGACTTTGGGACCTGTATTTGGGGAATGCGTCAGCTCCCTCCCCTGGGGGCTAGAAGCTGCTGAGGAGACACGCCACTGTGTAGTTTTCAGAGGCATTTCCGGCTCCCAGCCTACAAATCGTGGGGAGATCCAGCGATCAGTCTTGGGGGGTAATCGCTCTTGCTTTAACCTCCCTGGATCTGGATTGTGATCTAGGGTGGAAGTTGTGGGTGGGTTTACAGCTTGCCAGAAACGGAAGTTGCCCCCCACACGTTCGGGACGAAAATTCCTCTAGCTGGCCTTAAAGCCATAGTGTGGCAACAAGCCCAAAAGTCAAGCAATTAAGTGGCAACATGCCAAGGCAAAGGAAACAGAAAAATGCAACCCTAGACTCCTATTTTGGGGGCATAGAGCGGGAAAAGGACTGTGAGGTCAGAAGTCCTGCTCCAAAAGCCCCAGGGGAAAACATGAGCGGGTTGCAGGCCATAGAGGACCTTAAGAAGGACTTTAAAAATCAAATAAGAGAAGTGGAGGAAAAATTGGAAAGAGAAATGAGAAGGATGCAGGAAAAGTATGAAATGAGGGTCAACAGCCTGACTGAGGAAAACAACACCTTAAAAAATAGACTAACTCAAATGGCAAAGGAGGCCCAAAAGGGCAATGAGGAGAAGAATGCCTTAAAAAGTCGAATTTGCCAGATGGAAAAAGAATCTCAAAAGTTCACTGAGGAGATTCATTCCTTCAGAGTTAGACTGGAGCAAATGGAAGCTAGTGACTTTATGAGAAATCAAGATGCTGTTAAGCAGATCCAAACAAATGAAGATTAGAAGGCAATGTGAAATATCTCATGGGAAAAACCACTGACCTGGAAAATAGATCCAGGAGAGACAATTTAAAAATTATTGGACTACCTGAAAGCCATGATCAAAGAAAGAACCTAGAAATCACCCTTCAAGAAATTCTCAAGGAAAACTGCCCTGATGTTTTAGATCCAGAGGGCAAAATAGAGGTTGAAAGAATCCACAGATCACCTCCTGAAAAAGATCCCAAAAAGAAAACTCCCAGAAATATTATGGCCAGGTTCCAGAATCCCCAGATCAAGGAGAAAATACTACAAGCAGCCAGGAAGAAACAATTTCAATATTGTGGAAACACAATCAGAATAGCCCAGGACCTGGCAGCTTCTACACTGAGGGATTGAAGGGCATGGAATATGATATTCCAGAGGGCAAAAGAACTGGGAATGAACCCAAGGGTCACCTACCCAGCAAAACTGAGTATTTTGTTTCAGGGGAAAATATGTTCATTCAGTGGAATAGAGGACTTTCAAGCATTCTTGAGGAAAAAACCAGAATTGAATAGAAAATTTGACATCCAGACACAAGAAGGAAGAGATGCCTGAGAAGGTAATCAGGGAAAAGAAATCAAAAGGAACTTATCAAAGTTGAACTATTTACATCCCTATATGGAAAAGCAATAACTGTGACTGATGATATCTTTCTCACTATGAAAATAATGGAAGAAGGGGGTGTGGTCATATGAATACATATGTGAATGTGTGTGTATATGGTTACAGTTATATATGGATAGAGGGCATAGGTTGAATTTGTTGGGAAGGGAGAATACTCAAGGGATGAAATTATGAGGTGAGAGAGGAAAGTGGCAAGAGGAGATGGGGAGAGACATGGTAGGGTAAACTATCTCATGTAGGGGAAGTGGTTGCAAAGGAGGGGGAGAATAAGGAAGGCTAAAAAGGCAAAACCACATTCACATTGAATTTAGTTCAGGGAGAAAATGACATACATACTAAATGGGATATCTCAACCTGCAGCAGGATGGGGGAAGGGGGATGAGAGGAGGGATGATGGATGGGAGGGCATCCTTGGGGTGAGGGGAGGTTGGAAGTACCCACTATAGAAGAGGGACAGGATTATGTAGGGAATGGACCAGGTGGGGGGTGGGATGAGTGGGAGGGAATTATAAGCAGCCTTGTACAATATATCTACTATGATAATGTTTTGCATAGCTAGACATGTACAACATATACTGAATTACTTATCTCCCCAGAAGGAATGGGTGACAAGGGAGGAAGGAAATGGATCTGAAATTCGAGGTCGTAACATTAAATGTTTCAAATATATATAAATACTATTATTAATACTCTTTCACTTGTAATAGAGAGATAAGATGTGCAGGCATTGGGACACAAAGATTCACCTTCCTCTAATGGAAAAGTCGATGAGGGTATGGGAGAAGGTATGGGAGAGAGCAGATTGGAGGAAGTGATATCTTGTGGGACTACTATTCTGGGAGGTTGGGTAGGGGAATAATGGGGGGGAAATGATTGTAACTCAAAATCTGGTGGAAATGAATGATGTAAAACAGAAGTTAATAAAGCATTTGTTAAAAAAAAATATTGTGCATACTTTGTGAGTGCAAAGTACTATGAGAAATTTGGTGAAGAACATGTTATTTTCATTGGCATATGACAGGTATGGGGGCAGAATCAAGGACAATTTCATCCACAAGACAGTCTCTGAATTAAGAAAATTAAGGAAAGAAGGAATTTTCAAAAGATGAAGATTTTTGTTCCAGCAATGGAAATAAGAGAGAGAACATGAAACAGGGGGTACTCCACTTAAACTAGAACATGGAATGTATTGAAGAATAGTAGGAGATAAAACTGGAAAGAGAAAATGAAGCTTGATTTTTAAGACCTTAAATGCCAAATTAAGGAGGTTGTACTTTATTTGGTTTGCATTAGAGAACCACTGAAGGGTTTTGAGTAAAGGAATGCCACGATCAGAGCAGTACACCAAGATCATGCCTCCACATATACCAGACTATTTGTAGCAGCAAATAACCTGAAATAGCTCATAAATTGAGAAGTGCTTAGACATAGTGATGCATGGATGTAACGTAATATTGCTAGGTTGTAAGAAAAGATAAACATGATGAGTACAGAGAAGTCTGGGAGGACCTCCATGGACTTCTACAAAGTGAAATAAAGAGACCCAAGAAAACTGAACACAATGGCTACTAAAATCTAAATGTAACAACTGGTACAAAGTACTAAAACTACTACGACATTACAAATTCACATAAATGAACGCTGCAAAATTAGGAAGCACAACCTTGGCTACCAAAAAAGATGAGAACACCTCCCTCTGCTTCTTTGCAGAGGTGAGCGGATCCATCCGTGGAGAGTATTTGCATATTGCAGTCAGTTTTGCTGATAATTTTTCTTCTTTTAAAAAAAAATCTCTGGGATGAAGGGAGGTGCAGAAACAGAGAAGCAAATTTTATAGCAAGAAAAGATATCAATGCATATTTTTTTTAAAGATTACTCAGGCTGTAATCTAAAGGATTGGTTAGATGTTAAAAAGAGTGGAAGCAAGAATATCAGTTAGGCTTTCATAATAACCTGTGTCAGAAGGAATAAGGACATGAATTAGGTAGTGGAATAGAAAGGAGATGGTTGTGAGATACACAGTGGAGATAGAATTAAGAACACCTGGAAAGTTACTGGATAGCGATGGTGAGGGAAAGGGAAAAATCATAACTTCTGTAACTGAGAAGATGGTGATGTCAGCTGCAGCAAGGCAGTCTTTTTAACAGCTAGCAGACAGCACTGGACTTTAGGCTCAGGAAGACCCAAGTTAAAGAAAAGACAAGTTGTATGGGGGTAGTTGATAAGTTTAGTTTTAGAATCAGTGGAACATCAGACTGAAAATACCAGTTTCTTAGAAATGAGAACTGGAGTTCTAGGAAGAGAGTAGGAGTTAGGACATACAGACATCTGCATAGAAATGATCACCATGGGAATGGATGAAGTTGCCAACAGGAGTGTCTAAGGAGTGGCAGTAGTGGAGGGTAGTAGTTCTCAGAGAGATAGTGTAAAACTCCTAATAGATCTGTGATAGTGTCACACAAGCCAGGGGAGGAAGGAAACAGCATCCATAGAGCAAAAGGCAACACAGAAAAGGGGGCTTTGTGCATATTGTATTAAGTTGTATAAATCCTTTTTTTAAATTTTATTTTAAAATCTTTATGTAACAGAGTCACAGTTTCTTAGGCAGGCCTCTTTTTCTGTTGTCCTTTGGATGACAGGATGTTCATGGTTGCTGATGTTTGTTAAATTTATAATAGAAAAAAGAAACAAAAGTAGAAGACAAAGCAGAATAGAACATCAAGAAGGTTGGAAATGATTGGTTGTGTTGAGTTCTAGGGAGGTCAGAAAAGAATGAGGATTGAAAATAGGCCATTGAATTTGACTATAAACAAGTCACTAGTGACTAGGAGAGAATAGTATGAGCAGACTAGACTGTTGAGAATAAAACTCATTTGTTCCTCACATCAGCCTATTTGTCACGTTTCAAAAATCAAAGTAGTAAATTATAGCCATAATTTAGAAATTAAATTCTCCGATACCCAGTTTCATACTGGGTCACTTAAGCTATGCATATTTCAAGTATGCAATTGAAAAACCACATTTTTATAAATAAGGATAATCTACAGTACTTCATTTTCTAAGGGGAGTAAATATTTCCTTGCTATAAAAGTTAATCTAATTGTATGTTAATCTAATCTTTTATTATAGACACGCCACAGACAAGTGTTATTCATGTAACCCAACTCGAGAGAGATACCATTCTTGTATGCTTGGATTGTAAGTGATTTTTTTTCTTTTGTTTTTAAGTGATTGGTTTTAAACTTTGTATTTTAATAATACTACTTTTTTATCTTAATACATAAGAATTTATTTTTTCTCTAGGTTGTATTAAAATAGTAAATCTACAAGGCAGATTAAAATCTAGCAGAAAATTGTCATCAGAACTCACATTTGATTTCCAGATTGAATCAATAGGTAAGCAAAAGTTTTATTTTTCATGCTATAATTTATAATAGGAAACATTTCAAATATGCTCAGGTAACTACTGCCAAAGCAGCCAAGCATAATGGATAGGGTACTTACCCTTACTTCAAGAAGATGTGGAGTTAAGTCCTGCTTTGGACCCATACTGACTGTGTGACATTGGGCAAGTGACTTAAGAGAGTTTCAGACCAATCTGCATCAGCGGAGGAAGTTGCTATGACTTGACTTGACATACTACTGAAAGCACAGCTCTGTGCTCCCTCTTCTTTCCACAGCTAAAAAACTCTTTCTTTATTACTATTTCACAGTAATTACTAAAGATAGCTGAGGGCTTAGTGAACAAACTATTAAAAACAAGATTTAGAAGAGAAGTCAGTGTGGAGCTCTTTATAGATAGCTCATTAATTTGTTTAGATCACTTTTCAAAGAATTATAACTAGACAAATTAACGGATTTTGTAGAATTTGATTATGTCATGTGTTAAAATAAATCCTGACATTTTTTCCTAATAATTACACAGAAAGAGGACTTTGGAATGGTAGAGTGTGGAATGTATGCACACTGGCCAAAGAGCGAAGAGAACCTAGGTTCTATCCCCACCTCTGACGCTACCCAGTCCTCAGTTTCCTCATCTGTAAAATGGAGAGGATGAACCTAAGGATGATCCTTTGGCGAATGAGCCTAAATTTGGGGTTTCTTACTGTGTTTTTGTGACTTAAGAGTTCACTAGACTTCAGTATCCTACTTTGATATAATATTTTATCACTAAAATGACTATAGCTTAAATATCTAATTACTTTTTCATGCAGACTTAACCTTTAAAGAAGGAATATTTACTTAAATAACACTTTTTATAACATAAACATTAAAATGTTGCTTTCCTCTAAACTGTAGCATTTGTGGTCTACACCAGAGGTGTCAAACTCCCTAAATGGCCTCAGCCCAAACCAGATTAAAATGTAATTGGGAAATGTTTAACAAAAACAAAAATACAGTGCAACAGAAATAATGTTAATTTAAGGTTTTCTTAGTCAATATGTATGACCCTGTAGGGACCCATTTCTGTTTGATTTTGATACCACTGGTCTACATCATCCTGTAGCATGGACTCTAAATCAGTAGCTTATGAACTGCAGACCCTTGGGGAGCCACATACATACGTCATGGTTTGTCAGCATGGATTTTCTCACTTGATGGATGCTTAATAGCATGGAAGTCTACAAAATTTTTTTACCTTAAAAAAGGGAGTCCTTATAATAAAACGATTGAGAATCACTGGTCTACACCATCTGATTCCTACTTGATTCTATATTTGGTTACAATTTCCTATTTTTATTCATTTAACAAGCATTTATTTAATACCTAATATGTGCAAACAACATGTTAGGTGCTGAGGATACAAATTTAAAAACCAAGTAGCTCTTGCTTCAAGTAGTTTACCATGTGCTGCAGGAATGTAATACGTGAGAGTTGTCCATCAAAGCAGAGGATCAGGAAAGCCCTGGCATAGTAGATGATACCTAAACTGAACACAGCAGTGTAAATGGAAGCACAGCAGAAATGAAGTCACAGTCTGGGTGATTATAATGATCAGGTTTATCCCTGAAGGACAGTGTTCATCTCCCTTCTTTACAGAAATGGGAGATCATGAGAATGGGACATTGTATAGTTTTGCTGAACTTCTTTGTTACAAGGGATAACTCTTGGGGGAAGAGAATATTTTAAAATAAAATGCTAGAAAGATGGTAAAAACAAAGGGTGGAAATAATTTTATCGAAGAAAGAAAACTAGCCTTAGAATCAGTTTGCTTTGGTGTTGTCTCAACTCTGTTACTCACTGTGTGTGACCATGGACTGAAGGGTTAGACTAGATCAGTGGTAGGCCACTAATCCATACATAATGATCCCTTTGGGCCACATACTGATTTCAGTTTCTTAATGTAATTTTTTATTGTATTTTTATTTATTTTGTTAAATATTTCCCAATTACATTTTAATCTGTTTTGGGCAGCACTCTGTTGTGAGCCATATGCTGCCCAGAGTTTGAAGTCTCTGGACAAGATGACTTCTAAGGTACCTTTCAGTTTGAGAATCTGAGTCTGTTTAGCTAGTAAAACATAATTAACATCTATAGGGCTGCATTGTGCCCATTACCATAGCTCTATAAAATATAATTGTGGATGTATCACAGCTGAAAGCTCTAAATTAAGTGCATATGTTTCAATAATCAGCAAATTATCAGTACTTCTGATTTCAGCATATTGGTTTATTTCAGATTGTTAGCAAAGTTGTAAAGCAAGCTACCTTTAATTCTTGTTCTCAAAATTAGTGGTTTTAGCTTTTCTTTGTTTTTGGTGGGTTTAAAGAAACCTACTTGTGTTAACAACCTTATTAAAGAAACCCTCAGAATGAGCACAGGGAAGATTCAATTAATTTGTGATTTTAATTTAATGATCACATATTTAGTGCGTTCTGTGTGCCTAACACTTTGGAGAATACAACATCTATACATTGATTCTAACTGGTTGTTTTATAAATCTTGTCTTCTCACAGAAGTCTACAGTTTAAAAACTCAAATACATGAGTGATACACGCACACAGACACACACAGAAGCATACTTGAATTGTTAAAGATGTCTGCGTCTTTAGTATAATAATATTTTGACAATCTTTTTATTTAAACATAAGATGTTGATT
This sequence comes from Gymnobelideus leadbeateri, assembly GCA_011680675.1. Taxonomy (NCBI): domain Eukaryota; kingdom Metazoa; phylum Chordata; class Mammalia; order Diprotodontia; family Petauridae; genus Gymnobelideus; species Gymnobelideus leadbeateri. Next base: position 145,843 of record WOXC01010621.1, read on the forward strand.
TGAAGTTATTGAAAACTTATTCTGAATATAACTCTTAGTACCATGTATACAGTGGGTTTTCTTCTCGATATTATATGAACAGTAGAGAACCAGAATTCTGTCATCTCAGAAAAAGTTAGAATTCTTCACGTTAATGTCCAGTGTTCCCTAACTCTTTAAAGTTTTGTATTACAATGCAACTGATATAAATGTATTAAAATGGTCATCTGACCATGCTACATCAAAAACAAACTCTTTAAAACTGAGTTGGCCCAGGGGCAGCCTTCATTCTTCCCTTTCACACAGACCAACTGAGAAGAGGCTCCCTGTTCTTAAATCTCTTTATCTTAAATGATAATCTTTCTGTGTTAGTACTTCCCCTTCTGACTTCCCATTGCTTATATACATAGATATCTGTGTCATATGTTGTAGCAAATGATTATATTCTTTCTTGTATGAGCCTTTGATTGTAGCATGTCATCTTATCTTCTAATAAACTACAATTTTTAACAACTGTGTCTGCCAGTATTCAGAAAGAATTACAGATAATGAACTTATCATTTTGATGGTCATCCTATGAAAATTCTCCCCTAAGGTAGAAAGATTCCATTTCATTTTCTTGGATGGAAATATAGCTTGTTAGATTTATTAGAGAATCAGAGAATCTCACATTGGAATGGACCAAATCATCTGATTAGAAATCCCCTTCCAAAATTCATGTTTAATACACAAAATGTGTCTTTTCAAAGTACCATCTCTCATTTTTATCCTGCTTAGATGTTAAATGGAGCAAAGCTTTAATGACAAAATGTACTGTACTTGTTGCATCCAACAAACTTGTTTCAGATTTTTTGCCACTGCTGGTTTTTCTCTTCATCATTTTGTTTCCAGAAACTTCCATAGGTCTTTTTAATATTAAGAGACAGTTAAAGGATAAAAACCTTATATGTTGGCTAATACTGGGAAATACTGAAAATTAATTTGTATTTACACATGTTTTCCTTTGGTTATCCTATATAAAAAAAAAACCAAACCAAATACTCTGCTATTCTCCCAGCTTCCTTCCCCATGAATAACTATGAGAAAGAGATTTAAGGGTATACAGCCTTTTTTTATATATGTAAGTGATTTTTTTCCCTCTTATTACCCAAACAGCTATCCAGTTAGTAGCAGATTAAAGTACTACAAATAAAGACAGGAAAGGAGATAGAAATATGCTTATCAGTTGAACTTTTGTACAATTGACAATAATTGAGCTGTTCTTGCCTGCTAGTTTGCCTACAAGATAGTGTGCTAGCTTTCTGGAAACATGGAATGCAAGGAAGAAGTTTTAGATCAAATGAGGTAAGTAATGTTTCAGTTTGGGGCTATCCACTGTCATAAAAGGTTATCAGATTTAAAATAATCTTATCTAATTGTTTTGGGGAGGGAAAGCCTAATCTGTGAAAGTTAACAGTTGACATGCTGATTTAATAAACATTTCATGTAATTTAAGGAATCACATATGATTTTATTTACAAAGGTAAAAAAGATAGTCAATTAAGCAAATATTATTAAGATCTTAATGTTCATGATGCTTTGTCAAGATCTAGAGATATAAAGACAGCAAGTTAAGTAAGTCCTTACCTTCACAAAATTTACATTGCACTGGTGAGAGAGGATACAAATATGCATAAAGTATATGGAAAGTGATTTCTAACAAGAGACTCTTGCTAGACATATCTGGAGTGATTTGTACACAATGGCACCATTTGCTTTGAATGAAGGAAGCAGGGTATTCTCAGAGACTGAGATGAGGACAGAAGACATTTAGGGTTTCAGTGCCAGGACAAGATCTTAATTAATGAGCAAAAGGAACTTTTGTACCTATGAGGAAGTTACCACCTGGGCTTTGGGCATACCCATATACATCCATATATATATCTGGAAAGGTAGAGTCAGGTTGTTTATTTTTGTTTTATTTAATCAAAAAGAATTAACAACAACAACAACAAAAATACTATCCTCTTTTCTTGGTTGAAGCCTTTTAATATGACCTCACTGGCTAACTTTGTGATAACCAGTTGTGTGTGTATCCTATTAAAAAGATCCAAATCTTGAGTCTGATCTCCATAAATCAAGTCTTTGACCAATACCCCAAAACAATTGAAGTACATGAATTACCAATTGTGATTCAGTAATTATTTATAGAAGATTTATTTTTAGCATTGCTAGAAAAGAGACCACCAAAATGTGCTTTTATCTTTCCTGTTCTTCAGTGACTAGAACAAAAATGCTATTTGTTGATTCCATTTATCCTATTGCCTGTTTTTACTTTACATTTTAAGAGTCTTGGCCTACTGAGACCTTAAAGTATGGAGAATACCTTCCTGTCTTTCTTCAGCCCCTCCAATTCAGTTATCAGTTCTTATTCAAACCCACCATAAGATTTTTTTTTAAATCTCTTCCTTCTCCCACCTTAACTTATAGTTATCTCTCCAGTTTTCCTCCTCATCCACCCCAACATGGCATTCAGCCTCCTGCCATGATCATCTCACTTATTCTAGCTACACATCACTTGTCAGCATATTTACCTACTCCCATGTGGACCTAGATCTATTTGAATTTGTTCTGCAGTCCCAGAAATCTTCCTCTCCCTTTTCCCAAGCTAGCTTCAACTATTGTCCAAGCACCAGCCAGTGGAATTGGTTGTTTGGAGTGAGTGGAGGACTAGGATTCTACAGGAGGAAAATAGCTGGTTCCCCATCCAATCTGTAATTCTTTTAGCTAATTCTATTCCTTCTGATAAATTACATCAGTGCATTTGTGTTTGTAAGCAGGATAAACTTAAAGTTTAGGATCACACAGTTTTTATCAGCCCAGCAAGTTTAAGGGACTGCCTGTTTCAGTGCCCAACTTAGATCGTGTTGTTGCATTCTCTGGCATCCATTTTGTTAGATTACTGACCATAGTAGGCCACCCATTCTGACGAAAGCATATGTCATTAAAAATGTTTTAAGAAGATAGTGTTTAGGAAACTATAAATTTTTCAAGAAACATTCTCTTCTTTAACTGTTTCTTAATTATAGCATATATTTAACTTCAAATTGTTCTGCTACTTGAGTTGAGGTATGATACCTAACAACTTTTTTTTTAATCAGTATATTTTCCTTTCTTTTACCTACAAATTTATTCAACATTAGGCATTTCAAAAGAGACTCTCTAAAGGTCTACTACTGTTCAATAAATAAACAGCTTTTCATATTGTAGTATGATAAAACTAGTTCAGATAATTGCCTTTGGAAAATTACAAAGCTCTTTTAATGATCTTAGACTTTTCCTTGAAATAAAGGCTTAATACCAAGATTTAATATCAGGTTACTACCAAGATTGTACACATGTTATATGGCTATAAGTCATGGAATGTTATTGTCTCTAAAGAATTACAGCGGAAAGTGGATGGTAGGTATGAGCAGGTTGGAACTCATAGTAAGAAAATATGAAAAAGAACCAGAGAAGAGAATAATATTGAGGAAATATGTAGTTGAAAACATTGAGTTGGTCATATAGTGAGAGCAAGGGATGACTAGTGCACTGGCATCCTTGTTATGTCAGGGGAAAAGCAACCAAAACCCCAGCATGCCAGGGTAAGCCACCTTGGGCAAACTGATCTGCGTGACCAATGGTGGCACAGATGGGTTTTGGCCACAGCATTCGGGGAACATAAACATCAGTAAAATCACAAATCCATTTGAGTAGGAAGAACTCAGGTCTTCAAGTCAGAAAATGTAATGTCAGATTCTGACTCTTAAGACTTTGTTGACCAAGATGAGTTCAGTTCAGTAATCATTCAACAGCTTCAGCTTACTCATCTGTAAAATGAGAAGATATAGTCAGTTCACAGAGTTGTAACATAAGCTCTTTATTAATCTTAGAAGAAGTAATAACAGATATAACCTATTCCCAACCTAACACTAACCTATGCTGATTTAGTAAATCTGACAGTCAACCAGGGACACTGCTAATCCTTCAGAATAATATGTTCGTTATAAATGAAACAGTTACTTTGAATTTTGTAACTTTAATTTTAGAAAACCATTCTCTGTTTTAATTGTTACAGATAACGCAAGAAATTTCAGATAGTACAAGGATTTTCAGGCTTCTTGGATCTGACAGGTATGAAAAATTAATGTGTGCTATGTTTTCATTCCCTCTGAAATAAAAATCTTTAAATGAAATGCTAATCAAGACCTTGCTAAGCTTTGTGTGTCTCTCACACTCTAAAAGTTAATAATCAGCTCTTAGGAAACAAGGTGGAAATGTTCATGTTCTTCTGAATTATGTAAAGGTAACAGTCTTTTCAGTGGGCAATTTATTCAAAATATAAAGATTAACGCACCACACACACACACACACACACACACACACACACACACACACATGAGAAAATGTCATTCACTAAGACTAAAATGCTAAGAATAAATAAAGCTGCCAGGTTGCTTCCTAGAAAAGGAACTGTTTCTTTAGTAAGTGGTTTCAGAGTAATTATTGCTCACAGAGTCAGCAAGTGATAGTTATATAGTTTTAAAAACAAGAGCCTTCTCACTAACATCAACTTTCAAAAATAACTTTCTGTTTTGTTTTCATTACTTTATAGGGTCGTGGTTTTGGAAAGTAGGCCAACTGATAATCCTACAGCCAATAGCAATTTATACATCCTGGCCGGTCATGAAAACAGTTACTGAGAAATGTTGTGCATGACACTTACCTATCATAGAGAGAGAACACTACTGCTGCAACATTAATGGATGCTTGAAGCTATACACAAGCTACAGTCACCTAGCTTAAGTGACTTTGTAATTTATTGTGGCGTGAGACAAAGAGGAGGAGAAATGTTGTTTGTGTGGTATGGATGTATTTAGCATATGTACCACACCAGTGCTTCATTCACTATTATGTAATCTTTGTACATAGAGGCAGTATTTTTCAGTGAAACTTGATAGTACTGATGACATACACTAAGAATTGATGTAGATAATGGTCCTTTTATGATGTACAAGTGTCTTATCTGTACAGATGTAAAGGTTGATGCAAAAATGCAATTGGGGGTACTATTTTAAGAACTCCTTGGGTGTGGTTATATTATAAAATAGGATCCTGGCAATGAACACATCTAACAACACTATTGTATTTTTATTATGTAATTTAGTAATACAACTATAAATCTTGTAACTTTTAAAATTGTAACCAAGGCTGAAATCATTTTATAATCTTGTTTTTTATTTTAATGCAAGTACACTGGTGTTTATATTTGCACAAAGTATTGATATGTGATGTATTGAGTCACAAAAGTAAGCTGTGACATTGTCAATATGCATTGGGCTTCGAAATACCTTTTAAAAATGTATTTGGTTGTTTTCTTTGTAAAACAAACCAATTAACCACCTGTTGTAGTAACTGGTCTTTTTTATATTTAAGCAAAATTCTTTAAGATTGCTTCTCTACTTAAAAAGCAGTACCTTTCGGAATGGGTTTGAATCACAGAATAGCGGTACCATGATATAACACTGCAATCATTGTTTGAATTATAGTATACACAGTGATAAAATTAGCATTATTGAAAAGAGTCCACACTAAACATTTCATATAATCACACTGAAGAACTATAACATTCCATAGAGTGAAGTGGTTCAAATTTCCTGTTGTATTTTTACTTCTTTTGGCCTTATGATCATTTTCATATTTGTTTTGATTTAGTGTTAACACATGGCCAAAATAATTTAGTTACTACCTCATACAGACAAATAATGGTTACTACACATCACAGGAATTTAGTTTTGGTCAAAGTTATCTTTGATTGCTATTTTCCAATGGAATATGTATATACCAAGTTTTAGTAAAATGCACACTTTGACTTTTTTTGTATATGTTCTTTATATTTTAATGTGAGTACATACACTAAGATCAAACTAAATTGTGATTTATGGTCTTCATTAATGTGATTGGTAATGCTTTTGAATATGTTCCTTATTGTACATATTGTAAAATAAAAATGTTTTTTAACATGCTGTTGTATAGTAACTTGTCACCAGCATTAATTTTTATAAAACACCATCAACAAATGTTCATTAAATGCCTGCTATGTGTCAGCCACAATTCTAGGCATTGAAATGATTAAAAACAAAAGTGAACCAACCCCTGTTCCCAAGGAGCTTATAGTCTAATGACAGGGTGACAACATATAAATATAGAGGAATATGGAAGGTGCAGGGTATCTTCTATAGAAGATAGAGGGTGATCTGGGGGAGGCACTGACGGATGGGGAGATCAGGAAAGGTTACATGTAAGAGATGGTGCTTAAACTAAGTTTTGAAGAAAAGTAGAAATTCGACTACTATAAAGTTTAACAGGAGATGGAATGTCATGTAGCAGGGTGACAATTGAAATGACTGGTTTGGGTGGACCAGAGACTGCATGAAAGAGGAGTAACGTACAGTGAGACTGGAAAAGGGCCAGTTTGTGATGGACTTTGAAAGCCAGAGTTTATATTTGATCTTTAAAGGAGTAAGAAGCCATGAGTTTAAGTAGAGAAGTGATGTGTGTGGTCAAGGCTGAGCTTTAGGAAAACCATTTCAGCAACTGTGTGGAGAGTGTATTGAGTTAGGGAGAGAGCTGAGGGCAAGGGTATCAGTTAGGAAGCTATTGCAAAAGCTCAGGTAAAGGGATAGGGGCTTAAACTATGGTGGCGGCCATGTGAGAGATGGAGAAACCAGATGAGTAGCTAACATATGGGAGACGACTGAGGGGCCTGGGATTACATCAAGTGGTGAACCTCAGTATCTGTAAAGATCATTGTGCCCAAGATAGACATAAGAGAGTTTAGAAGATAATGTGTTCTATTTTGGATATGTTAAATTTGAGATGTTTATAGGAAATCTAGTTTGAAATGTGGTAATACAGACCTGGAGCCCAGGAGAGAAAGTAGGGCTAGCTGATATTGTAGTCAGTAACATAGAAATTATGATTAAAGCTTTGTGAGCTGACCACGTCACCAAGAGTGTGGAGAGGAGCCTGAAAAGAACAGTCACACACACAAGGAGAAGAACCAAGAAAGGGCAGCATTAAAGCCAAAGCTTTGAGGTTTGGTTTGGTTTGGTTTCTTTCTCAAATGATGAGGGAGGGGGAGAGAAAGAAATTAAACACTTATTAAGCATCTAAAGTGTCCCAGCCACTGCACCTAGGCACTGGGGGGTGTGGAGAAAAGTGAGACTTGATGTCCTGGGAATCTTATGTTTTATCAAGGGAAGAAACATGTAGACATAGGTACATGTGCAAAATAAATCAGACAGGGAAAGGGGCGATCTTAGCCAGGGCCAGAAAAGGCTTCCTGTAGAAAGTCATGTGAGCTGTTAGGGCTGGACCAGTAGATCTGATAGTCATCTGCATAGAGATGGTCATGGGTACCACTGGCACTGATAAGATCACCAAGTGAAATTGTATAGGAGAAGAGGGACCAGGACAGAGCTGGGGGTGGGGCCACCCCTCCAACAGTTAACAGGCCATGGATGAAGATCCATCAAGGGAGACAGAGAAGGAGTGGTCAGATAGGAGGAAAACCAGGAGGAAGCAATGTCACAAAAACTTAGCAAGGAGAGAGAAGTAACGAAAAGTTGGAAAAGTAGATTGGGGCCAAGTTGTAAAGAGCTTTAAATTCAAAACAGCAATTTCTATTTGATTTTAAAGGTAATAAGCTATTGGAGTTTTTTTGTTTTTGAGTAGGAGAGGTGACGTTGATTTCTGCACTTTAAAAAAAATCACTATGGCAGCTATATGGTGGCAGTCAGGGGGAATTGGAGTACAAGAGACAACGGATAGTACCAATTAGGGCATCATAATTGTCCAATCAAGAAATGATGTGGGCCTGATGTCATGTGAGAGCTGTAGAGATACAATTAAGATTTGGCAACTGGTTAGGTAATTGATAAGGATAGCTATCAGACTATGTGCTAGACGCAGTGCTGAGCCCTCTCTAGTTATCATTTGATCTCACAACAACTCTGGAAAGTAGGTATTGTTATCCTTATTTTACGAATATGAAAACTGAAGCAAACAGGATATGGCTAATTAAGTGTCTGAGGGTGGATTTGAACTCTGGTCTTCCTGGGTCCAGGTGTAGTGTTCTGTTGTGCCCCCTAGCTTCTGGGGAACATGAGAATTCAAGAGGGATGCCAAGATCAACAAACTGGGTGACAGCAAAGATAGTAGTGCCCTCAACAGTAACTGGGGAATATTGCCTGAGGAGGGGGTTAAGGAGAAAGGTAATGAGTTCTTAGATGTATTGATCTTGAGGTCACTACAGAGGATATCCAGTTGGAAGTGTCAGGACTGGAGCTCAAGAAATTAAAGCTGAATATATCCATCTGTAGGCATCTGCATAGAAATCATTGAACCCAGGGAAGTTGACGTCACCAAGAAATAAGACAAGCAAAAAGGTTCCAGGTCAGAGCCTTATGGTAGAGTAACCACTGTGAAGCCTCACATGAATGATGATCCAGCAAAGGAGACTGAAAAGGTGTTAGAAGACCCAAGGAAGCAGGCAGAAAAGCCTGAGGAGGAGAAAGTATCTTGAAGGTGAGGGTTTGATAGCAACATTGTAAAATGTCAAAAGAAGGTTAATTGAGAAATGACCACTAGACTTGGCAATTAAGAGACCATTTGTCCAAAATATTTATCGCAGCACTTTGTGTGATAGGTGAGATTTGGGAACAAAGCAGATGCTTACCAATTGGAGAACGGCTAAAATCACAGAACATTCGAACATGGAATAAAATGAATGCAATGAAATACTGTGCTGTAAGAAATTGTGATACAGGGTGGCTAGGTGGCACAGTGAGTAAGAGCGCTGGCCCTGGAGTCAGGAGGACCCGGGATCGGTTCCCACCTCAGAAAATGAGCACCCACACATAAATAATAACTAGCTGTGTAACCCTGAGCAAGTTACTTAACCCCACTTGCTTTAAAAAAAAGAAAAGAAACTGTGATGCAGAGGAACATGAAAAGATCCACATGAACTGAGGCAGCTTGAAGTAAGCAGAACCAAGAAAACATTATATACAGTGCATCAATGTAAAGAACATGGAAACAGTGGAAAGCACAGCACCCCAGCCCCTCATCAAAAGTAAATGTAACAAAATTATACCAAGAGGATTCGAAAATGAAGAGATATGAGAAGACACAACAACCCACCCTTTCATGGTTCTGGGAGATGTCCAGGTGTTGCACATGTTTTTCAGACTTCTCCAATACAGTAAGGGGTTTTCCTCTCCAAAAAAATACTATTTGTTCTATAGGATGGCTCCTGTAATGGAGAGGGATGTAATTATGAGGATTTAAGGAACAAAAGATATCAATAAAAGTTTATTTTACGAAAGTAACTTTGAAGAGAGAAGTTTAAATTGAGTGCTTAGGCTGGAAATGAAATTTCAGAGGGTTTAAAAGAGCAAAAGGAAAGAAAGTAAAGACAACAAGTCTAGAGCTTTTTCACGTTTGGCTGAGAAAGAGGATAGCTCTGGCTGGTGTATGGATTGCCGAATTTGGACTTAGGAAGGACTAAGTTCAAATCCTCCCTCAGACACTTAGCAACTGTATAACCATGGGAAAGTCACTAAACTTCAGCCTCGGGTTCCTATGTTTCACGTAAATGGGAATAATAGTGTCATTAATGCCACAAAGTAAGGTGACATGCAAAATGCTTTGCAAACCTTAAAGTATCATATAGGATTTAATTTGGGTTTTTCAAGGGTAGCGAAGATGGTTGTTTTTGTAAGAAGATACCAGTAGGTAGGGAGAGAGTGAAGACTGGAGGGAGGAAAGATCACAGTGGAGACAATCTGCTAAAGAACATTCAAGAGGACGGGATTGAGGATACATGGAGGGGTTCCTTGGTGAGGAGAAAAGGCACTTCAGCACCATCAGATTGGAATAAAAGAGGAAATAATGGATGGAGTCAGGCAGGTAAGGGCAAAGGGGAAAAGGGCAAATTGTCTCTTCTCAAAATTAAGTGTGAACCTAGGTTCTAAGCTAAAGGGGTGCTATAGGCATATTGAGAGAAGAAAACATCTGCTCTGATGACTGGGTGAGAGAATAAATTAAGGAAAAGTAAAAGGACTGCCTTATTGGAATGAGGACCCAGTTGATATTAAATAAGATTTATCCAAATGGACCCAGTCAACATGGTTGACTTCCTTCAGCCCTGCTCAGCAGGAGGGGAGTTGAAGGAGAATGGTAGGAATAGTCCAGGGTTGGGGTTTGTAAGACATTGACAATGCAGAAAAAGATTCAAGAGCAACAGGTGCTGTAGAGTTGAACTGCATAGAAATGAAAACTGAAGCCTTGGGAGCTTATGAGATCACTAAGAGAGAAAAGGTCCTAGGATAGGCTTGCAGTGTACCCACAGTTAAGAGGCTATTAAGTCAACAAATGAGCAGTCAGACAGATGAGAGCCCTATGCACCATGCTTCCTCTCTCTTCCCCTCCCTCCAAAAAATTTCTCTAATTTTTTCAATGAACAAAAATATTTTGGCTTCCTCCCACTTCCCCCCCTCCCTCAATGAAACCGGAAAAGAAAAACAAAGCTCTTGTAACAAGTATGTATAGTGAAGCAAAACAAATTCCCACATGGGCCACATTTGAAAAATATGTCTTTTTCAGCACCCTGGGTCCATCACTTCTCTGTCAGGAGATGGGAGGCACACTTCTTTGTCAGTTTTTAAGTCTTTCAAAGTTTTATCTTTGTTGTTGAGTAGTTTTTCAGTTGTGTCTGACTCTTCGGGACCGCATTTGGGGTTTTCTTGGGAGAGATACTGGTTTGCCATTTCCTTCTCCAGCTCATTTTACAGATTTGGAAACAAGGGCAAACAGGATTAAGTGACTTAGGGTCACACAGCTCAGAAAGGTCTGAGGCCAGATTTGAACTCATGAAAATAAGTCTTCATGATCCCAAGCCCAGTGTTCTATCCACTGTACCACCTAGTAGCCCAATACTATTCTATTCTATTCCTATGCCATAATTTGTTCAGCCATTTCCCAATTAATGAGCATCCCCATAGTTCTCAGTTCTTTGCCACCACAAAAGGAGATACTGTAAATATTTTTTGTGCCTGTGGGGCTTTTCCTTTTTCTCTGATCTCTTTGGAATCAAGTGAAATAGATGGATCAAAGGGTATGTACAGTTTAGTAACTTTAGGGGCAAAATTCCAAACTGCTTTACAGAACCAGTTTACAACTGCACAGTTTATTAATGTGCATATTTTTCCACATTCCCTCCAAAATTTGTCATTTTCATTTTTCATCAGCTTTGCAAATCTGATGTATATGAAGTAATAGCAGACTTACTTTCATTTGCATTTAATTATTAGTGATTTAGAGCATCTCCCTCTACCCCCTCCCCAATGGCTATTGATAACTTAGATCTCTTCCTTAGAAAACTACTTATTCATATAAATTGGAGAACAGGTCTTATTCCTATAGATTTGAAATCAGTTTATTATTTTTAGCTGCTTTGGTTTTATTTGAGCAAAATCTTTGTGATTTTTTTTTCAAAATTATCCATTATCTTCTGTGATCCTTTCTGTCTCTTTTTTGAAAGGTAATTTCTTCCTTGCTCCTCTAATTTATGATGTCACCTTTTATGTGTATTCAGGGATCCATTTGGAGCTTATCTAGGTATACACTAAGATTTTTGTCTGAACCTAATTTCTGCCACACTATTTTCCAGTTTTCACAACTATTCCCCTTTGTCAAATAGTTCTTACCTCAGGAGCTGGTGTCTTTCAGTTAATCAAACACTTATCTACTGTGCTCATTTCCTCCTGCATTTTGTATACCTAATCTTTTCTCTGTCTCAACACACTTCTGTACTTCCATTTCTGTACAGTATTTCCATTTTTGCTTCATGGAAGAGAATTGACAGTATGGTTGTTTTAAAAAAAACTGGTTTTCCATTCCTATATTTTTTTCATTTTGGACAAAATAAATTCACTCCAATTAAGCATCATTTATTGAGCTCCTACGTGCAAGGCACTGCTTGCTGGTTTGACTTTACTGATCTCTTTTCTATGGCTTGGTTGCCCTGTCTTGTGGTAAATTGATAATTGATTTGCTGTTAGCCTCTGAGCTACACAGAAAAAAAATAGTATCAAAAGTAATTGCTATAATTTATGTGGATATAGCATAGATAGCCTTAGGAAAAAATTTCAATTATGCAGAAATAAAATAAAAAGTTTTATTGTTATGCTAGTGACCAGACTAGTCAGTAGTTAATCTAGACTTTAAAAATATTAATAATTTATTCAACATTTTAAAATCTTGCCTTCACCAAGCATTGATTACATCATTCTATAGTATAGGCCCTGTGGGTAATACAGAAGGTGAGTAAGTTCCACCCTCAAGTAGCTCATAACCTAGTTGGGAAAATTAATTGTTCCCTGTAGGTCAATTTTGAGATTACAGGAAAATTAAAGAGAGTAAAAGCAGGTATACTGCCTGAGTGCTAAGAAATGCACATCGAGGAAATATTTATCTTCATGAAAATTTAAATCATCTGTAAAATTAGTTCCTCTGGTTAAGAACATGGTACCAGAGACCTCCATATTTATTCATTTGCATGGCTACAGGCCATGACCAACAATATATATCTTGTAAATGTATCATTGATAGAAATTTGGCAACCTCTCAAGGAATGCAAAGCCTGAGATTGCTGATTGTGAGTCAGTAATGCTATCATACAAAGTCTTGGAGCACTCACAATTTTCTGAGGCTTTACAATGCTGAACAATCATTACAGTCTTCTAGAATGTTCTTATGTTTTCCCTTTAAATTAGATGTCCTCTCAACTCTGGATGCACATAGGCTGACCAGGTTCAGTTGTAAGAGAGCCAGATTACCTAAAAGGAGCTTCATACTCTTTCTCTAACTCTTTGGCACATGACAATCCACCCAGGAGGCCAAGAAACAAACAAACAATAATAATAGTGCTTAGGTTTTAGAGTATGTCTAGAGTCTTCCCAAGGTTGGAAGAGATAACAGAACAGTATTCAATGTACATGGTAGGTCAGGTATGGGACAACTATTTATTTCCTCTACGGAAAGAAAAAAAGTTAAAACATGACCCACAAACATGCATTGACTGAAAAATTTAAACAGTAATAGCATTACTATGATTATGCCCCCAGGAAATTGATACTTAAAACATCAAGATATGATTAAATTTGCAGTACTGCTGCATAGTTCTTTTACATTTCACCTTGGCTCTGCACTATCCTGAATAATCCCCTCCAGGTATTCTAGCAACCCAGGCCAGAGATTGGGCTCATCTTCCAGAAGCACTGAAATGGATGTAGATGCAACACTTCCTGCAGTGCAGCCAGTACAAACTGAGGACCAGAATGGCCCAACCTTTCAGACTCACAGGACTGCCTCCAGGCCTGGAAACATCCATCCCGAGATCACTACTAGGTCACCTAGAATCAAGCAAGGAATCACAAAGCAGAGGGGGGCAGATAAGGTTCTGAGATCCAGGCTCAAGTTTGTCTAGGCAAGAAATGGGCTTCTTGTTGCCATGTGTTAGCAGCCAACATGATGCTGGGATAGGAGGAGTTCACCATCCCCTCCCCACCGTTTGTCCAGGAAGAAGATGAGATAGTTCTGAAATCATCTACTTAGGGGCAGAACAGAGGATAGGCCACTCCCTTTGAAAGATCCATTGAGCCAATGGCTTTTCCTTCTCAGTTGGCCATAAGGAGATTGTTTCATCTCAGAGTGCAAGATTTTCACTGTGAGATGAATATATCCCCATATGTATGCCATATGCACGCAGTGGTTTGCATGTTTCCTCCCCTGTTAGAATGTGAAATTGAGAGCCAGGATCATGTCTTTGCTATTCTTTATATCTTTTGTTCTTAGCACAGTGCCTGGCACATACTTAGAGCTTAATAAATGTCTGCACATTGAGTCCCCAGAAGTTTCCAGTGGAGCTCTGAACACTTCAAGGGAAGTATCTAAAGGTCTCACACTCCAATTGCTAATACAGGAACATATCTGATGTTTAAAAAAAAGATCTATGTACTAATTAGCATCACTTCAGCAAATCCAAAAAGTTTTTTTAATAAGATAAAAGCAAACATGAGCACAATCCATCACCTTGACATACTAAATACAAATACTGCTAGATATATTGAGAATGGATGTTTCAAAGCAGTCACAAATCTTTTCATAGAAATTCTAGCATTGAAATATCATATCTCTGCAGATGATTCTCATCTATTTGTCCAGCTCTTTTTTCCCAATTTACCGTCATAATCTCCAACTGTCTATTAAGCATCTCAAAAAACTGGATATTCTATTGACATCTTAAAATCAACAAGTCCAAAATGCAATCTCTTGTCTTCCCTGCCCTGCAAGCCCTTCTTTCTTCCTAAACTTCTGTATTATTGTCAAGGGTACCAGGCTTAAAATCTAGGTATCAGCCTTGACTCTCTTTCTTTCTTTCTTTCTTTCTTTCTTTCTTTCTCTCTCTCTCTCTCTCTCTCTCTCTCTCTCTCTCTCTCTCTCTCTCTCTCTCTCTCTCTCTCTCTCCCCCCCCCCTCTTTAATCAATTGTCAAACCCTGCTATTTCTACCTTCTACCTTAATAATGTCTCTTTGCCCCCTTCTCTCCTTTGACACTGCCCTGGTGTGGGCAGGCCCTTATCACCTCCTGCACTGGATATTGCAATAGCCTGTTGATTAGTGGCTTTCTCAATTCTCTCCTATCTCTAGTCCATCTTCCACTCAGATGTCAAATTGATCTTCCTAAAGGGCAAGTCTGATTATGGCTTCCCCACTACACAGTGGCTCCTATTGCTTCCAAGATCAAATACACAGTTCCAGTGTTCTTATACCTTACCTCCCCCCAAGCTGGAATCTAGTGACACTGGCCTTCTTCCAGTTATCCATACATGACACCATCTCCCAACTCAAAGCATTTTCAGTAGCTCTCCACCCCAACCTTCATCCTCCTCATCACTTCCCAGCTTCCCTGGCTTTTTTCAAATCTCAGCTAAGGTCTCACCTTCTGCAAGAAAGCTTTCCCAGTTCTCTTTAATCTCAGCACCTTCCATCTGAAACTATTTTACATTTTCCCTTTCTGTGCATCTTTTTTGTACATCGTTTGTGTGTTTCTTCCTTCATTAGACTGTGAGATTCTTAAGAACAAGGACTAGTTTTTGCCTTTCTTTATATCCTGGCACATAGTAGGTGGTAAACAAATGCTGTTGTCTTGATTGTAATTTACCATACCTTTTCTTCTTCTAGGTGGCAAGCTGGCTCAAGCATATTTTCTGCTCAAAATCCGTTTGACTATCAAGATATTGCAAAAAAAATATCCAATCAATAATAGGGAATCATATAAAAAAATTAAGAAATTTCCTTAGATAAACGGGGGGAGGGCTAATCATTAATGTGTGCATGTAATGGGTTCCACATCTAATTGGACCGCTGTTAATTCTGAGTGAAACTTTTAAGAATCAATGTAACACTGTTGAGGAAATGTCCCCAAAGCTACAGTTTGCCCTAAAATTCTGTTATTACTCAATATTTAAATACATAAGACAACATGGCATAATGGATTGGGGGGGGGCTCGTAGTCAGGTTAGCCGGGGGCTCACGTCCTGCCTCAGACACAGGCCACCTGTGTGCCGGGTAGTCATACATTGTCTCATTCCCCTGACAGCTCTGAAATACTAAGTTACAGATTAGATAGCCAACTATTTCAGCAGAGGAAGTTTACACACGGAGACTTCTTTGACCTGACCACCACCCCCTTCCAAAAAAAAAAAATTTAAAAGGTGACTCCAGTAACCTATCTAATGGGTTTGTCCCAAAGCACCTGCGATTATATAGATGAAGGACCCTAAAGCCTTGGCCTCTACGCCCTGGGCTCTGCACTGAGAGCGACCCCCGAGGGACGTGCGGGAGGAAGGGCAGAGAAACGAGATCGGGGAGGAGCCCGGCCAGCTGGGCAGACGCGCAGCCCGCCCGGACTCCCCTGGTAACCCGAACCCGTAGAGGAGGCGGCCCCGCCCCTACCGAAGCGTCCCCGTTGTCCTGGAAACCATCGCCGTCCTTTCCCCAGAGCATGTGTGAATGTTTTCCCCCCGCCCCTAGGGCCAGCGCAAGGAGCAACAGGTTAAGCACCAGAACCGGGCTGAGACTGGGGAGGGGGGAGAAACTTCAGGATTACGTCACAGTCGCCCCGGCTCGCGCAGTAAGTGACTCTACGAACAGACCCCGGAACCAAGGCAGGGGGCCCGCGCTGGTGGGGAGGCCAGGGATGACGTCAGCATGAGCTGGAGCGAGGAGGTGGGATGGCTGGGGTGGCTGGGAGCCCCGAGGGCCAAGGAGGCAGGGTTGTCCGGATTGTGGGTTATCTCTTTGCAACAAGCTGAAGCTTTCGAAGGGAAGAGGTTAGGGGGAGGGGGTGTGAAATTTCAATAACCATTTCCTTTCAGCAAATATTAAGCACGCAATATGTGCAAGGCACCGTCCGGGGCGCTGAGCATCATAGAGATAGAAATAGCTCAGGGACAAAGAGAGTCTGGCCCAGTTGCTGCCCAGCCTGGTGGTCCAGCTGGGACGAGAGGTCTGCAGGCGCTGGAGTTGCCATTCCTTCATGCCAGGGGAGCCGGCGTGTGCCAAAGAGACAGACGAGAGTCATTCCCATGCAGGAAAAGCGTGAGAGAGGGAGGTTGTGGTAGAAGGTGCTTGAGAGGATGAAAAGAACAAATGATACTCGGTCTCCCTTTTGTTCCCTGATTTTCAAGCCACAGGTGAGAGAAAGCTTGGGTGTGGCCCGAGGATGTGTAATAGGAACCGCGCCTGTTCTGGAGGGCTGAGAAGCAGCGATCCTAGGAAATACATGTAGAGATCCTAGGAAATACAGATGTGTTAAGAGGAGCCACTCGAAAAGCGCTTTTTCCAATGTATTGGTTTGTGTAAGTAATACGGGAATCTTGTTAGAAATGGATGCGCTAGCCCAGTTGTCGCCAAGGTAACACTATCTGTGCACAACACAGCACTGGCAAGTCCATAGGCTCATAGATTTCAAGCTCAAAGCGCTCTTGGAGGTTATTTCTGAAGTAACTCGAGGTGAGGTCGGTTAAAAGCAATACTCAAATGCAAAATGTTGAGGCTTGTGTTAGAAGGACCAAAGTAGTTAAACAAAGTTCTTTGAAAAATGACAGTAAGAGTTGCATTTATTACTAACAAAATCTCTAATTCATCAGTATTTAAGTTCTATGTCCAACTACTATCAATCAATCAAAAACATTTATTAAGTGCCTACTATGTGTCAGGGCATTGTGCTAGGCTGTTGGGGATAAAAAGAAAAGTCTTGCTGTTGTTGTATTGGAAGAATCAACATATAAACATATGGAGATGCACAATATGTATGAAATAATCGAATGTAAACAAGGTAATTTGGGGGTGGGGGAGACACTAATAACTACTGGCGTATCAAGAAGAGTTTTCACGTAGGAGGTGGTGCTTCAGTTGACCTTATAGCAGTGTCTTTCAAAGTCAGCTCCAAAGGACAGGGACTAATTTCATTCTGGGATCCCTAGTGCCTAGAAGAGAGCCTGAAGAAAGCTAAGAAGAGGCAGAGGCAAAGAGGAAATACATTCCAGGCACTGGGGATTATCGCTTATGCAGAGGCATCAGTATGGGCTATCCTGGGTGAGGTACCAAGCCCAGATTTGTTGGAACAAAGGGGCTGTGAAGGGCATGGATTCCCCCATGCCTGGGATTCTCTTCCTCATCTCTGCCTCCTGGTTTTGCAGGTTTCTCTCAAGTCCCAGCTAAAATACCACCTTTTCAGAGAACAATGCTAGTGCCTTCCCTCTGTGGATTCTCTCCAGTTTACCCTGTAGAAATAGTTTGTCTATACATTATTATTTGCATAATATCTTCCTCATTGGAATGTGAATTCCTTGAGAGCAGATATTAGTTTTTGCCTCTCTTATTTAATTTTTTCACTATCTCCAGAGTTTAGCATAGTGCCTGGCATACATAGTAAGCACTTAATAAAATGTTGACTGACTGATTAAAGAGGAATAATTATAATCAAGCTAGACAGGTAGGTTGGAGACAGGTTGAAAAGGGCTTAAACAAAAGAGTCTGTATTTGAGCTTATTGGCAATAAGGATCCACTGGTACTTCTTGAAGAGGGGAATGATATGGCCAGACCTGCGCTTCAGAAATATGTCACTCTGGTGTCTTTGCAAAGGTTGTCTCTCTTATTTACAAAGATTGTAAACTCCTTGAGGGCAGGGACTGTTTTATGCCTCTTTTTGTATCTCTAGAGCTTATCACACTGCCTGACACATAGTAGGCACTTAATACATGTTTATTGATTGACAAACTAAGGATAGATTGGAGAAGCAAGAGACTCAAGACAGAGACCAATTAAGAGGGTATCCCACTAGTCCCAGTAGGAGAAGACCAGGGGCCTGAACGACAGTAGTGCCTGGGTGAATAGTGAGAAGGAGATGGTTGGAAGTCCATAGTAAGTTAGTAGGGATTTCTTAAGTACTTACTATGTCCTGAGTGCTGTATTAAATACTGGGAATACAAAGAAAGCCAACACACACGCACACCCACACATACACTCCTTGTCTTCAAGAAGTGTACATTCTAATGGGGGACATAACATGTAAATATCTTGGTACATACAAGATATATACAGAATATATGAAGGTAATCCAAAAGGGGAAAGTATTAGGAATTGAATTCTAATTCTCGAAGGAATCCAGGAAAATGAAGAGGCAGGAAGAGGGAGAAGAACATTCTAAGCATAGTGGACAGCCAGTACAAAGTCATTAGATGGGAGATGAAGTCTCATGTTCTAGGGACTGAGTTAAGCTGGATGGTGTGGGGTGAGAGGGGAGGTTGAGAAAAAGGCATAAGAAGGTTGGAAAAGGTAGGATTGTCCAGTTTATGAAGAGTTTTGACAGATGATTCTGGAGATAATAGGGAGTCACTGAAGCTCCTTGAGCAGGAGGATGATGAGGTCAGTCCTATGCTTTAGACAGTCAATAAGCATTTATTAAGCACCTACTAATATGCCAGGCACTGTGCTACGTAAGCACTGGGGATACAAAAAGAGGCAAAAGATGGTCCCTGCCCTCCAGGGGTTCAGCTAAGTGGAGAATGAATTGGATGTTTCATAAGTGGAGACAGATGAGTGTCAGCAAGACCGCTTGCTATTACTGTAATCCTGTTGAGAAATGACTAAGCCAACTAAGTTTGTGGCTGTATGTGTGGAGAGAAAGAAACACAAGACATTTTGTGAAGGTAGAAATGGCAAGACTTGGTAATGGATTAGATTGTGGAAGGAGTGAGCATGGGGATTGACTGGGAGAATGGTAGTGTCCTTGAGGGTGATAGGAAAGCTTGGAGGTCAGGAGGATTTGGAGAGAAAGAGGAATTCCATTTTGGGCATGTTCAGTTTAAAATGTCTGCATTATATCCAGTTAGATACGTATGTCCAAGATGCAGATCTGTGGCTGTAAGTCAGAAGAGAGGTTAAGGATAGAGATAATATATATGCATATATGTGTATATACATATATACACACATATAGACATATAAACACTATATACACATATATATATAATTTGCATAGAGATGATCATTGACCCCATAGTAGCTGATGAGATAGTGAAATAGTATAAGAAGCAAAAAAGAAGAAAGGCAATGACCAGAATCTTGAGGGACACCCATAACTGGTAGATGTGACATGGATGAAGGCCCTGAAACAAAGGAGGGGGAGAAGGAGCGATCAGTCAGGTAGGAGAGTCAGGAGACTGCAGTATACAGAAGCCAGACTTCAAGGATTTGAGGAGCAAATGTATCATTTTAGCACATGGACATGGAAGACATGGAGGCAGCTAGTATGGATGGCTTGAATTCTCATGGAACTTAACTGATAAGAGAAGGAAAGATCAAGGGATGACGACTTTTTGAGGCTGGAGCAGACATGGACATATTGACGCATGCCCATAAGGCAGCTTTCCAGAAGAGTTAATCATTTATTCTCACATCTACAAAATTTTATGATATTGCAACTTACTTTCCAGTGACAGCTCCTGGTCTGTCCTCTATTCTTACCGTCTCTATCACTAGACTAAAGAAAAACAAATGTATCATTACCTGAGTACTCTTCAGATCATGTACACACACAAATGTTCCATGAATATATATACTATAAGGTAACAACATGGTCATTCAGAGAATGGTCTATGAGTTCCTTGAGTGATTGTGAGCCACCAGAAGGCAAGGAAATTTCTCTTATCTATTTTTCCTTCTCTTTATTTATCATAAGACTTACCTATGTGATAAATTCCAATGGCTTCCTATAGCCTTGAAGACCAAATAAAAAATGCTCTGACTGGCATTCAAAGGCCTTCCTAATTTAGCCCTCCTCCTAACATTCCAGTATTCTTATGCCTTATTCCCAACCAGGCCAGTGCCACTGGCCTTCTAGATGTTCTTATGAGACACTCCATCCCTCTTCTCTGGGCATTTTCTCTGACTGTCCTCCATCCTTGGAATGTCCTCCCTCTTCATTTCTGCCTGTTGGCTTCTCCCAGCTTCCTCTGAGTTCCAGCTAAAATTCTGTCTTCTATAAACAACCTTTCTCAATCCCCCTTAATTCTAGTGCCTTCCCTCTTTTGATTATTTCCTATTTTGCCTTGTTTGTACATTCTTGCTTGACTTGTGTTCCCCATTGGAATGTGAGCTCCTTGAGATCATGGGCTTTGTTTTGCCTCTACGTGTCTAAAGTGCTTAGCACAGTATCTGGAACACAGTAGGCACTTAATAAATGTTTACCAACTGACTTTGCATCATCTCTCCCAATGCCCAGAAATTGAGGTCTTCCATGTGATTTGTCTTCCATGTGTTCTCTGAATTGTTCTAAAAGGATAGTTATACCAAAATATGTTGGTTTTTTCTTCCATCATTAGTATTTTCTTCCATCAAAAAGCACAACAGTGAACTTTTTTTAAAAATGTAGCCACAATAGTGTACTTAATAAATAAATAGTGGGTGAATGAATGAATAGAAACCTAATAAATGTTTATTAAATTGATTAATTGCCCAGGCAAAAGCTTCATAATTTTTTTGATAGCAAGCAAGAATATGGATCTGAAGGGCCCTTTTTTCCTTATTGAAGTAGGCTATCATATACAGAAAATATTTGAGTATTACCATAGTAAAACTTTGCTTACTTACATTTGAAATGCCAGAAATAAGGAAAAAAATACTTTGAATTCACTGGTTTATCTGATTTTTAATTAGTTATAAAATGTTTCGTAAACTAAGTTTTAAGTTCTTGCTTTTACTAGAGATTCAGGACTTCTTAAATGATGCAGATTTTAATTTTCTTTAATGCATGGATTGTTTACTTTCATTATGCATACATGTGTTCACTTTGCATGATTTATATAGTGACTTTTGAAAAGCACATAATCCAGTAACTACAAATTTCAGAGAACTGATATTAAAGGGCAGAAGAATTCAACTCCTTATGGTCATTTGAGACACTATGGTTTTGAAAGTGGTTAATAATTAGGGAAAACTACCATCAATTCCCTCTCATTCTTTCCTAATTTTTTAAAAATCAGAGGTGATAATTTAAACACATTCATCAATAGAAAGAATAATAACTATGTGTAATAGCTAATGGCTTAATGGTTTTTAGACCAGAGATATAGTTTGGCTACACAGATATTCCTTCTCCTTGTCCAATAGGCAGAAGTCTAGGACTTTTACCTGCCTTCTTATTAAGTATTTTTATCCTCCATTTTTCTTTATTTGGTTCAGTTTAGCCATACAGGAAAAAAGAGTTAAACTTCAAGCCAGGCATGTCTCCCAAGACTTCTTCCTCCTCCCCTCCCCAACTTTATTTCTTTTCCTCCTTCCTCTAGTTAATTTAACACCCTATACTTATTGAGTGGCTCTTATTTAAAAGGCACTGTTCTTACCTTAAAGGTATACAAAGAAAAATAAGACAAGGTCCTTACTTTCAAGAAGGTTACAATTTATTAGAGGCAGAAGAGAGAAAAATTGGTTCGGTTGTGACCCTATTTGGGGTTTTCTCAGCAAAGGTCCTGGAATGGTTTACCATTTCCTTCTTTGGCTTATTTTATAGATGAGGAAACTGAGGCAAGGAGGGCTAAGTGATTTGCCCAGGTTCACACAGCTAGTAAATATCTGAGGCCAGATTTAAACTCATGTGTACCTGACTCCAGATCTGGCACTCTATGCACTGCCCCACCTATCTGCCTGAAAGAAAAAGACATGATGATAAATTTTTGTAAAGAAAAGGTTGAAAATTTATGAGAGTTATAAAATATTCACAGCAGAGAGAGAGAGAGATCAAGGCTACCCTTGGGGAGGTTATGGTGGGAGAGAGTATTAAGGAAGAAAAGTTACATTTGAAAAAGTATCTTAGTATTTAAAAGCACCTTACTATAGAAAAGGTACTATTTCAACTGGGAGTTGGAAAGTGATAGGATAAAATTAAGAAGATAAAGTCCTTTGTAGGTTTTATAGAACATTTAGAAACCTTTGACTTTTTTAAAAATCTCAGTACTCAGAAATGATCAGCTATAAATGGAAAATATAAACAAATAAGACTTGAAGATGAGAAGAGCAAAGCTCTTCTCCACAAGGGACTTTGAGATTAGTTTAAATAATTGTATATAATAATAATTAATTTAAATAAATAATTAGAGTAGGTGCCATCAGATGAAGTATTCTTGGGCATTTAAGAATTGCATGAAATCATTGAAAATCCTTCAGCAGACATTTCTGAGACTTCATGGAGGTCCCAGCTATCCAGTTCAGAATTCCTTTGAACCCTTGCTAGCATGATAAATATAAAATCTCTGCTGTACTATTTTTAAGGTACCCTTAACAAGTATATTCAGCTAGGTGGTGCAATGGATAGAGCATTGAACTTGGAGTCTGGAGGATCTGAATTCAAATGTGACCTCAGACACTTATTAGTGTACCCTGGGCAAGTCATTTAATCTCAGTTTCCTCTGCTGTAAAATGGGAATAATAACACCACCTACTTTCACAAGGTTGTGATGAGGATTAAATGAGATAAATATTTGTGGAAGGGATTAATAAGCATGCAGTAAGTGCCACATAAATGCTTATTCCTTTCCTTTCTATTTCATAGTGATTCACCTAATCCAGTTTAATTCCAAAACCTAAGAAAATTCTAGAACATATTTTAAACTGTGATTTGCAGGTCCCCAATGGTTATTTGGTCCCCAAAGTAGTACCTGCCCTTTTAAGTATTTTATAACTGTTAGGGAGACAGAGAAGTAAAATACCGTATTTTGCTTCCAGATAATGACATACAAATAATTAGAGCTGTCCCAAAGTATAAAGGGCTGCCACCAGTTCCCAATGCTAGAGGTCTTTAAACACAAATTCAATTTCCATGTCTCAGTGAGATTGTAGAAAGGATCCCCATTCTAACTGAGATTCTGTAATTGGGCAGGTCAATAGATTTCCTTTTTGAGTGACGGCCAGCTATTTTGGAATGTTTAATAATAGTCTCTGGTTTCCTCATCCATATGTAAGGGGTTTGAATGAGGTGATCATCAAAGTCTCTCTGTTCTCTGGATTCCCTCACTGATTCAAAGCCTAAGGTCAATGATGTGTCTTGATTTTCACAATACATTTGATTTAATCCTGATTGCTTATTGTATTTATAAAAAACTTAAAACCAAGCCAGACGAAATATGACTTGGGTCTTACTTTTCTTAGATGAATATACACACACAGCAAATCAATGGATGTGCAAAGAAGAGACTGAGACAAATGGCCATTTGCCAGACACCTCCTTACCCAGTGCCGGAGAATGGTCTGAAACTTGAGTCTAGCCTAGAGATAAAGTCAAGAGTGAGATGGACACAGGGGATCCACTTTCATCTAGAACTTCCCTCTGATCCTTTCCCAGGATCATTTCCAGGCAAAAGGATCCTAGGAGAAATTTCAGTCCCAAGTTCAGTGGGGTCTATGCCATCAGGGGCTCACCCTAGTTTGGACTAACCTTCAGATCAGTCCTGAAATGGATGTCTTACTGTGGGTCTTCAAATTAGGGATGACCCAAGCCAGATTCAGGACCAATATCAAGGTAACTATGAGAGCTAAGACAATAGTAGCAATAATAATTAGCTAACATTAGTATGTTGCTTACTATATGTCAAGATGGGGATGCAGTGGGTGTAGTGCAAGGTATGATATCAGAGAGACTCATCTTTCTGATTTCAAATCTGACCTCAGATACCTACTGGCTGTGTGACCCTGGGCAAGTCACTTAACCCTGTTTGCCTCACTTTCCTCATCTGTAAAATGAGCTGGAGAAGAAAACTGCAAACCACTTGAGTGTCTTTGCCAAGAAAACCCCAAACAGGGTCACAAAGTCAGCCATGACTGAAACGACTGAATAGCAACAAATATATCGAGCACTGTAGTAAGTGCTTTACCATTATTACCTGGCTTGGTCCTCACAACAACCCTGAGGTGTAGGTGCTACTATCATCCCCATTTTGCAGATGAGGAAACTGTGGCAAACAGAAGTTAAGTAACTTGTTCGAGGTCACATAGTCAACTTTAAGTTTCACAAGTTTCATCAAGTTTGCTAATATAGAAAGTAGAGTAGGGGCAGCTAGATAGTGGAGTGAATAGAGCACTGGCCCTGGAATCAGGAAGACCTGAGTTCAAATCCAACCTCAGACACTTAAGACTTACTAGTTGTGTGACCTTGAGCAAGTCATTTAACCCCAATTGCCCTGCCTTCCCCCTCCTCCAAAAAAGACAAAAAGAAAATAGAGTGGTCAGGATCCTCTACCACTATGGAGAATAAGATTATAATTTGGAATGATTTTAGCAATTTGGAGAAATAAAAATGGACAAAACATGAAGTTTTTAATCAACTAAATTTTTTTTTGTTTTCGGAGTGGGGAAGGCCAGACAATTGGGGTTAAGTGACTTGCCCAAAGTCATACAGCTAGTAAGTGTGGCAAGTATCTGAGGCTGGATTTGAATTCAGGTCTTTCTGACTCCAGGGCTGGTGCTCTATTCACCGTGCCACCTACCTGCCCCTTAATCAATCAATTTCAAGGCAGTTAGGAAAGATGGGAGGAGGAAAACTGAGCTTCACGTAAGGCTGACAGGAAGATATTTCCTTCATTTCACTGAAAGGAATTGGACACATATGAAGTACTGTGCTAAATTCTGTGAAGATACAGAGTTCCAGGCACTCTTCCTGCTTGTGAGCCATCTATTGGGAGAAGCAGGACATACACATGTGTGGGAAGAGAAATAATGATTTTAGGAACTTGCAAAAAGTGATACTTCTTTCATGAAAAGAGCAATCAATTCCTGCCTGAGTACAGTTCCAGGGGAAAAAAACATTTGTTTTCTTGTTGAATTTTCATGCTTTCAGTTGTCAGGGAAATCTGTGTAGCTGTATGTTTTTCTTCGTGCTTTAGAAGCTAGAAATCCTATATTGCCCATGGGTTTTAATTTGCTGAAATCTGGTGTCTCAAAGCACTAACTCTTCCCGATCTTTTTAGTTGAACAAATTTTATTTTATGCTATGAATGTTTTCTTGTACCTTGAATTGTATTTAAATCTACAAGCAGGTTGAAGTCCTTTCAGAAGTCAGTAGAGCATTGTGTGATTATTATACACACACATACATATGTTAAACTATATACATTCGGTTTAATTAAAAAAGAACAGAAGGGATAAGTACTTTTAGGCACCAGATTTCAGCAAATCAAAACCCTCAGGCAATAATTTTCTAACTGCTAAGGCTAGAAGAAAAACATATAATTACATCCACTTTCATTTTCTACCAACAGAAAACATACAAATTTATCAACAAAAAGTTTTCCTGAGATCTAAACTCAAATAAGAATGTATTGCTCTGGGGTGGCTAGATGGCAGGCAATGCATAGAGCACCAGGCCTGGAGTCAGGAGGACCTGAGTTCAAATCCAGCCTCAGACACTTAACGCAAAAACTAGCTGTGTGACCTTGGGCAAGTCACTTAACCCCAACTGCCCTTCCAAAAGCAAAAAAAAAAAAAAAAAAGAATTTATTGCTCCATATATACATATATGCGTATATGTATTTATGTAACAATTTTATAAATGCAAATATATATCTTATATCCTGGAATCTATAGTGTTAGCTATCTGCCTAGCCATTGCTCCTTGTATAAAGTGTTTGTAATATATGCTAAGTATCCATATGCATAAATTAAATGCTGTACAAGAAGGAAAGATCTTGTATAGGCTGGCATGGTTAGGAAGTTTCAGAAAAAGACTGATTTCTACATTTGACCTTTAGGAATGGGCAAAGGTCCAGGAGAAGGGATGAAGAGGGCATGCCATTGGGGAAAGCAGGTGGATAGAAAGCAAAGAATTTAAGAGTAAGGTATATTTGGGAGACAGTAAAGATGGTAACCTGGATAGAGTGTAGAGACTGTTGGGAAATAAGGTTGGAAGGTAAGTTGTACTATGTTGTCTTACACTTCCCTTACCTTCCCACACTCTGTGGTCCAGCTGCTGTTTTTCACACACAACACTCTATATCCTGACTCCCTATATTTGCACTGGCAGTCTTCTGTGCCTGAAATGTTCTCCCTTCTCACCCCCAACTCCTATTTTCCTTCAAGAGTCAGATCAAGACCCACTTTTTAGGAGGTCTTTCCCAGTCATTCCTCCTGTCTCCTCTTCCCTTACTGCTGGCCTTTTCCCTCAAGTGTTACCTCTCATTTATATTGTATTATCTACACTTGTACTTGTACATGATTCAAATGTTTTACATTTCTCCCATTTGGATATGAGTTCCTTGATGGCAGGGACCATGTTCGCGATTTTCTTTGTATCCCTAGTGACTACTACATTGTCTGTAATGTCCTTGTTCCGTCATTCAGTCATATCCTATTGTGACCCCATAGACTATAGCACATCAGGCCCTATACAGTAAACATTTAAAAAATACTTGCTCTGTCTGAATGTGGAAGGACTATTGGACTGAATTTGGATTATAGTTAATGGAGAATCACTGAACATTTTGAGAAGGGGAGAGGTTAACATGATGAAAGCAATGTTTCAGGGCAGCACAATCTGAGCATCTCTGTCCCGGCATCAGAGTCAGGAGTCATCTGTAGGCCTATGACTCTTCATGACTGTTGTGTGGGCACAGAGCAGGGAGTATGAAACAGGGTAAAGGCAAAGCTTCTTTGTGCTCTGAGATCAGAGCTTGACAACCCTTTTTGCTTTTCTTAGTGAATATCCATCTTCAGGACTCTGTGATTCTGCCTTTTTGCCCAGACTTAGAAGTACTTAATTCTCTCAAGAATCATCTGACACAAATGCCCCTGACTTTCACGTGTGGACATACAAGCCTAGCCCCAGTGGGATAGTTCTGTTGTTTTTCATAAGCTAGCATAATTATCTGGCAGGTTATTGCAGAATGATTGGGAAAGGTGCAGAACTGGATAGAGTAAGACCAGTTTGGATGTTATTGCTTTTGGCCAGGCAGAAAGTGATGTGGGTCTCAAGTAGGGGGGCAGCAATGAGAACAGAATGGAAGGGATAGATTCAAGATGAACAACAATGGAAGAATCAAATAAAATATAGTGACTTGGTATGAGGGGGGGGGGGCGGGTGGCGGGAGAGGGAGAGGAAGAGGGAGGGAGAGAGCAAAGGAGGGAGAGAGCAAAGGAGGGAGAGAGATGAAAAGGAAAAAGGAGAGAGAAAAATCAACAGAAAGAGGAAGGGAGAGTCACAGAGGGAGAGGAGATGAAAGAAAGAGAGAAAGTGAGAGAGAAAAGAGAGGGGAAAGAGAGAGAGAGAGAGGTCAAAGGTGACTTGGAGTAACCCTTTCTTATCTCCTGAATAAAGTTTTCCACAAGAGTCTATCCTTCACCTTGTACTTTCTCTGAGTGATCTCCTTTGGTAATCTAATTATTTATTCCCACAGATTCCACAGATACTTCTATGTAGATGAGTCCAAGACCCACGCCTGTAGTCCTCACCTCTTTCCTGAGCCCAAAGCCTCAATCTCCTGCTTTTTACCTTTCCAGCTTTATACACTTTACTCTTTTCTAAGCACTCTAGTACTTTTCTCTGTGGGTTTACACAGACCATCCCCTATGCTTGGAATGTTCTCCCTTTGCATCCTCATCCCTTACTTTCTCTGGCCTCAAACCCTGCCTTCTTCAGGAGAATTTTCCCGGTGCCCCTAGTTGCCAGTACCTTTCTCTTGCATATCACCTTCCCTCTACTCTGTCTAGATCTTGTGTGAACTTGCTTAGTTTCACATTGTCCCCCCATTAGATTGTAAGCTCTTTGAGGGCAGGGTTTTTCCTAATCTTTTCCCCAGTTCTCAGCACTCTTCCCAGCACACAATAAGGGACTGACATATGCTTGCCAACCAGTTTACAGGATAGCCCCACTTGCATGTCCCAATTGAGCTATTTCTCCCAATGTCTCCTCTGTTTCCATTGTTCTATTTCTATCTGCATCATCTTCATTCACCCTGTTTTCCTTGTTTGTAACCTCGTCGTTATCTGTGACTCTCTAGCGCCTCCCATCGGTTACCTTGTTCTATGGATTCCACCTCTGTAACATTTCTCCCCTCCTCTCTACTCCCACTCTTACTGCCCTAATTTGGGCCCCATCCCCCAGACTATCGAACTACTTTTCTCATAGGTTTTCCCATTTCCTTCTCTCCACTTTCCTATGTATACTGCTTAAAGTTGCCAGAAGACTCTTTCTTACTGGCAGGGACAGTCATGTCATCCAATGACAAAACCCATGGTGCTTTCTTCTCACCTCAGTGCATCAGTAAACATTCAGTAATCACCAACTATGGGCCAGGTGCTGTGCTGGAAACCTCCAGAGTCAAGCTCAGCCTCCTTGTGTCTGAACACCTAAGCAGTGATGGGGAGCTCGGTGCTTCATGAGGTAGCCTGGTGCCTAACTAATTCTTCAAAATTTCTCCCTTTTATTCTGCCTTTATTTGACCTCTCCTTTGCTCTTCTCCTAACCTTCCATGGCAGTTCACCACCAGAGTTAAAAAGGGAGCTACCAACCAGAATGACAAAGGACTGAGACGCTCAATTCCACCAAATATGGAAGACAAAGGGGACCTTGCAGTGACCAGCAAAGAGGAGGTACGTGTTTCTGCCAGAGAGGAGTAATAATAAAACCTGGGAACATACACACAGAAGTCCAGAAGGACATGTGGAAACAAAGAGAGTGATGTTGTTGCTGTCTTTTAAACTTAACATGTACATTTTTAAACAAATTTTAAGTAACAAGTGTATGGTTTCATGTACAAACTTGTTAAAAATTCTTATTTGTAGGGAAAAGGAGAGAGAGAGAGAGAGAGAGAGAGAGAGAGAGCGAGCAGTGGGTGAAGAGAATACATGTTATTAAAAGTTGAACGTGTTCAAAATTTAGACTAGCCTTCCTTGTGAAGAAGGTAAAAGGCCTGGAAGAAGGCTAACTACTCTTCAGGTTGTGCCATAGAATAAAAATTCTCTGAAAGAGGAAGAGATTCAAGGTGAAAACACACAAAAGAAAAAAGAATCTGAGTGGTAAAAGAGAAGCTAGGCCAGGAGATGGGAATGTGGAAGAATATGACAAATAGGAGGAAGAGGAAATGGGCTGATGAATATTTGGAGTTACACAACGAGGGTAAGGCTCATTCCAGAGAGTGTAGAATTAGACCATCTCAGGAGAAAGGGGCTTCTTGGGTCTCCAAAGAATGTTGATGAGGATTCCCAGGTGCTACCAAGAAAGGGATTATCTGGTAAATAGGAGGGACAAGTGGAGATGGCAGGTGATTGCCCATTGAGAGATGCCTAGGCAACTTTTTGCCAATCTGATATAATCAACAGAGAATTCTGTAGCCTTCCTTGGGGTTATACGTCCAAATTCTGACAGAAACCCTGCTGAAATGACTCAGGCCTGAGGACTATTTCTCACTTCTAGTGACTCATAATGTAGACAAATGACACTGTTGAAAGGAACCAAAAAAGTATTACTAGGGATTATAGAGACCTAAATAAGAAACTGGAGGTGTTAGGGATGCAAGTTGGGGTACAAATTGATTTTAATCACTACTACTGGTTGGCAGTAGAACTTTTAGAAAGAAAAAATGTGGGAACTGAAGAGCTGGTTACAATGGGGTCTGAGTACAGGATCTACATTTTTGGCTCACCACTTAAGTTGTCATTCTTGGCTAGTAATGAAGCACATTTCACAAGGTCTGGCAAAAATATATTTATCTGGAGTCTTGCAAATTTTATCAAGAGAATTTTAAGCTGAAAATGTAAGCAGAAAGAGAAAACTATCCATAAATATCTGCTTAGACAGTTACCATAAAGAATAGCGGTTATAGCATAGGAAGACTACCAGTGAATCACAGGAAATGTTAACCAAGAAACTCAATAATAAAACTCATGGTTTCAAGATGTAGTCATTGTGACTTTTTGTGCCACCTCCCCCATCAGATTCCATTTGAGAGTTGGGGTCCCCCAAAGGACAACCCATGGTTCAAGGTACTCTCTGGGCATAGACTCCTAAAACTCTAGCCCATTAGCCCCCATCAGTGTGTCTACTTTTCTCCATTCACACAAGGGGACACAATTAGCTCAAAGCAAAGACATTTACTGAATGCCATAGTTTTTGTTTTTTAAAATAGCAAAAAATCATTCCTTATAAACCTTGGACATATTCTTCCACAAGGATACACAGTATACATGGGATGAGCAGACAGACATACAGAGATTACAAGTAGAGACACACATGTAGGAAACAAGAACAACCAGGGCATCTGTGAGGACAGATCACTTGGGTCTCTGATGTTGGTCTCATGACCTGTATCAGACACCCATTTTCCTTAATGTTGCTTCACTGATTGCTGGTTGGCTTTGCTTGGCTATTGTCTCTATTAACTCTAGCCTCTGACTCAGTTCACATCTTGACCTGGGATGTAGTGAGGCTCCTTTAACAAGATCATTTCTTTCTTTCTTTCTTTCTTTTTTTGGAGGGGGGAAGGCAACGTAACTGGGGTTAAGTGACTTGCCCAAGGTCACACAGCTAGTTACGCGTCAAGTGTCTGGGGTTCATATCCTCCTGACTTCAGGCTGTTACTCTAGTTGCCTCTTAACGAGCTCATTTTTAAAAGGATGGGCTAGCCCCCCCTTACCCTAGGACCAAGAGATGCCTTTCTAGTTGTTTCCTCAGATTCTAGACTGAGATCTTCTGTCTACTCAGGCAGGAGATTCCTAGCTCCTGGTGCCAAATTATCTGGAATGAACAGCAAGATCACTGCAAATTATTTCTCTAGGCTTAGCCTTTTCTTTTGCCTCCAGGTAAAGATCTGACCCTCTTCAATTAGAAACTTCACCTAAACTCTGCTGACCAGGCCAGACAATGGCCATTTACCCAAAATTACCCAACAGCCCTGAGGTTCAAGGTTATACAGTTTTTGAACTTTGAGTCTTTCCCTTTGACCTATAGAAATAGGAAGACAGAGAAAAAGTATAGAGGTAATTTATGTGGGCTAGAGCATGCGGATTGAAAAGGGAATAGGAATTCCTTCTCTCTGTTAACTGCTCAGCCCCATTCAGGACCTTTTCTTATGTAAATGTGGCAAACTGCAAATAGAGCCACTCAGAATCTGATAAAGGTGTCAGATAGGGGTGGGTAACCAGGGGAATCCGTAAGAGCAAGCATTTAGACAGTGCTTAGCAAATATGATCACCTTTTATTTTTACAACAATCCTGGGAGGTAGATGCTATTATTATCTCCTTTTTACAAGTGAAGAAACCAAATAGAACAGCGACTTGCCCAGGGTCACATAGTTAGAAGCTGGATTTGAACTCAGGTCTTCCTGACTTCAGTATCCACTGAATCACCTAGATGTTCAATAATTGGATATCTAAATAGAAGAAAGCAAATTTGACCTCATAGGAGTTACTGAGATTTGGAGGAGTAAAACTCATGACTAGGATGTAATTTATTCAGAAGGTAGAGAATAGGGGCAGTTGCTAGGTGGTACAGTGAATAGAGCACCTGCCCTGGAGTCGGGAGGACCTGAGTTCAAATCCGACCTCAGACACTTAACACACACACACACAAAAACTAGTTGTGTGACCTTGGGCAAGTCACTTAAACCCCAATTGCCCTCCAAAAAGCAAAAAAAAAAAAAAGGTAGAGAATAGATAAAAGGCCAAGTAAAACAACCTTATATAGTTAAAAGATATACTCAGGTGAGGAAATCTAAGGAATTGGAGTCAGGAAGCATGATAGAGAAGATTTGAATAGGGAACAAGGAGGGAATATTGTTGTTCCAGTACTTTGCAGGCCACTTAGACAGAAGGAAGGAAAAAGACAACTTTGGGAAACAAATCTAAATAAACCTAGCAGAGGCACACTATAGTAGGGATGGGAGATTTTAATTATTCAGACATCTGCTGGGTTTCCCCCTCTGCCAAGAACAAAGTAGCCAATAAATTCTTGGCTGTCTTAAGAATCATTTCAGTCTCCAAAACTTGGAATGAATGACAAAGGGAGCCCGCCTTTGGAAGTGATTTTGACCAGTAAAGAAATCTGGTTGATAAAATAGAAATGATGGAAATAAGCCCTGGGAGGATGAGATCACTGCAAATAAAAATTAAAGAGAGAACAGGAATAAAGCTCAGCACTATAGATCTGGGGAGGGCAAAGTTAAGTTCCAAGAGATTTAGTGGACTAAAATTTTATAAGGGAAGGAGACTCATAAAGAACGAAGTTGTGACACAAACTCAAATACTTACAATGAGGATAAAAACGAGGGGTTTAAAGAGATTGAGAGGGGGGATGCACAGGAAACTTATGTTTTAAAACTTTAATTTTAGTTTCAATAAACATTTGTTAAATGTCTATCGAATGCAAGGCACTATACTCAGTTTAGGGATAAAAAGTTGAATATAAAACAAGACTTCTCACCAAAAGCCTACCTTTTATTCAGGAATACAGCACATACACAAATAAGAAAATACTAGGCAATTTGAGGAGAAAACAGTCCAAGGGGAATCAGGGAAGGAGTCAGGAAGACAGTGGCAAAATACAAGCTTACATTCTGCTGGGAGGATCTTCCAATCTTCCCCCCAACTCTCCACCATGGCTTCCCTCTAGTTCTGGATTTTTTTTTCACATGACTATATCCTCTTAATATACATAGAGTCTATTGGAATTAGCATGGAATTTGGAGTCAGGAAGAAGTGGGTTCAAGTATGACTTCAGACAAAATGTTAGCTGTGTGACACAACACACCTTTAACTTCTCTGTGCCTCAGTTTCCTCATCTGTAAAATGAGAGGAATGGACAGAAGGCTCTTCTAGTGCTAAAAATTATGATCCCTCTTTTGCAGATGAGGACACTGAAGCTGAGAGAAGTTAAGTCATTTGTCCAGGGTTGTCCAGCTCCTAAGTGTGTGAGGCAGGAACCAAACTCAGGTCTACTGACACTAAGCCCCACACTCTATCCACTTCATTACCTAGCGTAGCGTAGTGTGTGTGTGTGTGTGTGTGTGTGTGTGTGTATGTGTGTGTATGTGTGTATGTGTATATGTGTTATGTGTGTACGTGTGTGTATTGTGTGTATGTGTGTGTGTTATGTGTATATGTGTTATGCGTGTACATGTGTGTATTGTGTGTGTGTGTGGCCTTCTTATAGTTTCCAATAGCAATTTTTTTCTCCTTTCATTAAGAGAAATATTTAGGCCAGCGTTTCTCTGCTCACATTGATTTTGAAGATATGTAAAATTATTTCAATTATCTGGCACACTTCTTAGCCTTACTTTTCCTCCTCAGTAGCTGAAGGGACCACCCTCAGAGATGGAGAGAAGTGAAGTTGGGAAGGGCAGGAGGTGTTCAGTTTTTAGGTTGAAAAGTTTTAAGATGTAAGGACCTTTTTGTGAAGACTGGTACAATTTGGGCAATGCTGATTTGGAAGGCAAAAGTAAAAACAACTGTCTGCTATCAATTTAAAATAAACATGCAATTTGAGTACAAGTCTACTGGGCTAAAACTTCAAAATAATGTGGTAAATGTTTTTAAATGAATAGATTAGGATAATTCTTTGATATTTTTGGCATCCCAGGTCTTTTCAGTTTATGTCAAAGTTGTACCTATACCGTCACATAAAACTAAAATTTAAAGATAACACTGCATTTGATTTTCTAGGTGCAACAAAATCCATCAACACATAGTACTTTAATTCATAATTCAAATATAATGGAAAAGTATGAAAAACTCGGTAAGATTGGAGAAGGATCTTATGGTGTTGTATTCAAGTGCAGAAATAAAAGCTCTGGACAAGTTGTGGCCATTAAAAAATTTGTGGAATCAGAGGATGATCCCATTGTTAAGAAGATAGCATTAAGAGAAATACGTTTATTGAAGGTAGGTCACTGTGATGGAGTGTTCCGGAATGCCATGAAATTTCAGCATAGTTTATATGCATAGTGTAATTATTGGGAATTTGGTGAATCTTGGAAATACTTTGGCTATCCATATATTTTCACTGTAATTTTCAATCATATGTATGTATACGTACACATATATGTATGTATAATATACCTACACACATGTACACATACATATATATGCATATATACATGTATATGTATGCACACACATATATACAATTGCTCTAGTGGGATTTGACCTGTTTGTATTCAAATAATTCAGAAATACTAAATACAAACTTTTTTTTTAAGTTTGAATCATTCAATTTTCAAACAGAAAAGAGCCTTAGAGATCATCTAATCCAACTTCTTTATATACAGATGAGGAAACTGAGGCCCAGAGAGGTTAGATGATGTATCCAGGGTCATACAGCTGGGACTAGAATGCCCTTTTTTCTGAATTCCAAGGCAGAGCCTTATACATTGCTTCTCTGGTCTAATCTATATATGTTATGAAATATGATTCTTTGCCATCAGCCAGGTCTTTAACTTCCAGGTCAACAATAACTATTTTTTTTAGTTTATTTATTTTTAGTTTCCAAAATTTACTTCCATAAGTTTTAAATTTTTCCCCCTCCAGAAGACCGCCTGCAATCACATTCCTATTAAACATTTTCACATTAGTCATGTTGTATAGAAGAATAATAATGAATGGGAAGAGCCATGAGAAAGAAAAAACAAAACAAAACAAAAAAATAGTCTCCTTCCCTCTGCATTCAGACTCTGGATGTAGATGGCATTTTCCATCATGAGTGCTCTGGAATTATTTTAGGTCCTTGCATTGCTGAGAAGGACTAAGTCTATAAAAATCAGTCATTGCAGACTGTGGCTTCAACAGTAGTTATTAAATATGCTGGTTTGACTGATAAATTAAAGAACTAAACTTTTCTGGTTTTTAAAACTAAACTCATAAAACAATGTCATTAATCTCATTACTAAAGGATTCTTTCCTTAAAAGATTCTCTCCCAGCAAGTCCTATTGAATATATTTATTTAGTATTTAAAATATGTATTTGAATTTTTATATTTAATATTTTAATGTAGAATATTTAAATATTGTATATTTAAAATAAGATTTGATTTACGTGCAATTTTTTGCTTAGAAGATTGTTTGTCTTCTAAACACACAGTGGCACTGTACATAGTGTTGATATTTAATTAAAAAAAAAATAATGCTGTGGTACTGCTTGGTCCACAGCTTCCTATGGTTCTTTGAAAGATGTTATTTGGTTTTGCCCTTGTCTAGGAGAATGGAATGAGGTCTGCTGATTCCAACTGTGTTTTTATTACTATTGTTTTAGTTCAAACTGAGCTCCTACACCTCCCTGTCCCTTGTCCATTAAAGGCTGATCCTGGAGCTGTCAAAAAGGAGAGATGGCAAGGAAATGCCTGAACCCCT
Source organism: Gymnobelideus leadbeateri (assembly GCA_011680675.1). Taxonomy (NCBI): domain Eukaryota; kingdom Metazoa; phylum Chordata; class Mammalia; order Diprotodontia; family Petauridae; genus Gymnobelideus; species Gymnobelideus leadbeateri. The sequence continues at coordinate 181,859 of WOXC01010621.1, forward strand.
GCTCTCCCTAGTCAACCTAACTTTGTGCCCTGCATTTGGATTCCTGGAACCTGCATTTTTCCTGAATCCCCAAGTCTGGTTGAGCTACTTATCCTGCCTATAATTAAAGGCTATTTTAATTATTTAGTTAGATTATTCTTTAAATCTAGTACTTTTCTATTAGTTCTTTGGCTCTCCTATTGTCTATCTCATTTATCAGGGAGCCTTCCAGATAGGCATCAGGCATACCCACATGTCCCAAGGTGGTTTTAGCCTTTGATACTGTAAAAGGGATTCCTACATTAGGTGGAAAATCAGTCCCAATGATTTCTTAGATTCCTTCCAACTCCAAGAGTCTCTGCATTTTATTTAGAGAAGGCTGTATGTGAACTCTTGTATCTCAATGGTCAGATAAGACAAAGGGAATGTTTAGCAGAGCAGGGGCCATGGAAGGAATAATTGCTCAGAATAAATCACTAGATGTTATATTTTGGTTCTTTTTCAGCAACTAAAGCATGCTAACCTTGTGAACCTCATCGAGGTGTTCCGAAGAAAGAGGAAAATGCACTTGGTTTTTGAGTACTGTGATCATACTCTTTTGAATGAGCTGGAGAGAAATCCAAATGGGTGAGAAACTTAAAGCCTGCAGGGCCATATTTCTTTAATCGTAGATGGATCACATATGACTTTCCTCTTCTCCATCTTGCGCCACCTCCCCCAACTACAATGAGGAGCCATCAGAGAATAAAAACTGGTGGATAGAGAACTGACCTCAGAGCCAGGAGAATTTGGGTTTAAGCCCCACCTCTGACACATTCTGGGTGGTCCTGGGTATATGTTCTAGGCAATTCTCTAAAAGTCTGACTCCCACTGATAGAGGAAGTTCCCTGCTACCCCAATCAAGGTACACATCCAGTCCCTATCTTGGTCCTTAACATATAGGAAGACAGATTTGCTTATGAGAAAAAAATTATATATAACGAAGCTAGATACAAATGCTTTGGATTGCCAACTTCCTGCCCTCCATGATTAGTGAGGATCATCATCATTATCATCATCATCATCATCACTAAGATTTATATGGGGCAGCTAGGTGGGATGGAGCTGAGGAGTAGGACCTAGGATGGGGGGAGGAGGTGAAGGAGAGAGAGAAGCAGTCTCAGGGTTAGGAGACCTAAGGTCTCAGCCACAGATACAGAGAGACCTTTAAAAGTGAGTATGGGGGGGGGGGTGTGGCTAGGCGGCACAGTGAATAGAGTACCTGGAGGATCTGAGTTCAAATCTGGCCTCAGGCACTTAGCAAAGAACTAGATGTGTGACCTTGGGCAAGTCACTTAACCCCAATTGCCCTGCCTTCCCCCCTCCAAAAAGGGGAAAAACAAAACAAAACAAACAAAAAAAAGTGAGTATGGGGGCAACTAGGTGGCGTAGTGAATAGAGTACCAGCCCTAGAGTCAGGAGGACCTGAGTTCAAATATGACCTCAGACACTTGACACATTTACTAGCCTTGTGACCTTGGGAAAGTCACTTAACCCTAACTGCCTTGTCTTCCCCCTCCAAAAAAAAAGTGAGTATAAAGAGAGATGCTATCTGCTTCCAGAGAAAGAACTGATAAATAGAAGTCTGTATAGAATAATTTTACAAGTATGAGTAAATGGTATTTGTGTCTAAGAAAAAAAAAGAAATTTACACCATAACTTTATATTTAAAAGGAATATCAAGTTGTACATAATAGATTAGCAGTTTTGTTTGCAAGCATCTTTTTATTATGCTATGTTATGGAAATGCTTGTTTTATTCCATAAATTAAAAACAAAGGTTTTTGAAGGTATTTGGGAGTAGTAGTGAATTCAGATAGCAGAAACATCAGAGAAAGGCTTAGGCTAAATGAGGGTCTCCATCCAATGCCATTGTCAAAGAGGTCTATGTCAGCTGGGTTACTTGACCACTGATAGTACATAAGATGGGTATTTTTAGTCAAGGTCAAAACCAGAAGTAATAGGTCATCAGGGAAGTAGAGGACAGGGTCAAAGGTAGGTATTACTGAGTGTAGAAATCTGTGAGCAAGGTCAGTTCATTCAGCCTGATAGCATGAGTGCCCTTTTGAGCTGAATGACTCAGCATTGGTCCTTCTCCCTCTTCCATTCTACTGAGGCACAACAGAGCTGTTATGGCCATAACCATCTGGGTGAGCTTGGGAAGTCATAATCTCTTTAGTCCCTAGTTTCCTAATCTGTAAAATAAAGGGGTTATTATTATTTTTTTTTACTTTTTCACTTTTCTCATTCAGAGTTTTTGTTCAGATGTTTCAGTCACATCTGATTCTTCATGACTCCATTTGGGTTTTCTTGACAAAGACACTGGAGTGGTTTTGCCATTTCCTTTTCCAGCTCACTTTACATATGAAGAAACTGAGACAGAGTTAGGTGACTTGCCCAGGGTCACACAGCTAGAAAGTATCTGAGGCCAGAATTGAACTCATGAAGATGAGTCTTCTGACTCCAGATCCAGAGATCTATCCACTGAACCACCTAGCTGCCCCCTCTTTCAGAGTTGTAAACTCCAAAGATCTGTCAATATTTAAAACATAATGTGTGTATTTGGATTCTTGGGGGAAGTCTTTAAAGAGTCTTCAATACATTTTAAGTGACAATATTTAGATAGTTTGCAGTCTTTGTATCTATGAACCCCTTTAATAATTTTGAATCATATGGGCTCGTTTAGGTGAAGTTGAAGGGGAAAAATTAAAGGAGAAAGCATGAGTGGTCACATGATAAGAGAAAGGAATAACCAAACCCATGTGTTCTCTGGATTTTCTCTCAACATCAATGGACAGTGAGAAAGGCCCCCAGAATATCAAGTGGGCCTGTGGCACAAGGATCAGACAGAGACAAAAATTGCATAGGGTGGGTGGGGGCAGGCATAGGTGGCCCACAATTGGTGTGAATGGTTGGAATATTTACAGTGATGAACCCAGATTCATTGGAAGATTTAAGGCAAGGTAAAACAGAAAGAAGCCAAATGAAGAGTCTCCATGAAAGTTAGAATATTTCAGTTCTAGATTTGGTGTCCTTTCTTTCTTAACTACCTTTAATAATATAAATAACTAAAAGATATACCACACTATTTACTCTCATGGTCAGCCTCCTGCTTACAGATGATTATCTGCCCCGCTTCCCCTCTCTGCTGGAGCTCTATGTAAATGCTAGCCTCTCTTATTATTATTTGAAATCGAATTAAAGAGGGACAATAATTACAGTCATCCATGGCATTGGATGATGTTCTCCTTAGGCTGTGGTATGTAGGTAAATGCAAAACAACCAGCTCTTCTAGACATATAACAACCAGCTCTTTGTAAAAAAGTATACATTACTCACTTTTAAGTTTAATCTACGTTTTTAACATTTCTCCATCATGTTCTTAAGTTTAGGTAGTCAACAAAACAATAAACCAGGCCCCGAGTTGTTGCATTTGCTGATTTCAGAGGTGTAATATGCTCTTGCTGAAAATTTAACAATTGACTCTCAAGAGCTGCTGCCAGCTGTTTCCAGCAGACACCTGCCCTTTTGGCAAGAGGACCTTACCCCGAAGAATCATAATGAAGGAAAGTGATGTAATGGTAGGAACACAGACATAGGAGATCTGGATCCTAGACATGGTTTAACTATGACATTGGGCAAGCCATTGTGAACTTCAGTTTCCTCAACCAAGAAGGGATAATAAGGGAGATGGCTGTTGTCACCTTGTGACACTGTGACTTACTCATGTCTGACTATTCACGACCTCATGAACAGTAGCATGGCAGGCCCTTCTATCCTCCACTATCTCTCAAAGTCTGTCCAAATTCATGTTTGTTGTTTCCATGACACTATCTCTCCATCTTATCTAATCTCTGTCAACTGCTTCTATTTATGCCTCCAATCTTTCCCAACATCTGGGTCTTCCAGTGAATCCCATGTTCTCATCATGTGACCAAAGTATTTAAGCTTCAGCTTCAGTATTTAATCTTCCAGTGAATAGCTTGAATTAATATCTTTAAGTATTGGCTGATTTGATCTCCTTGCTGTCCAAGGAACTCTCAAAAGTCTTCTCTAGCTCCACAATTTAAAAGCATCAATTCTGTGGCACTCAGCTTTCCTTAGAGTCCAACTCTCAAAGTCATACATTGCTATTGGAAAAACCATAACTTTGACTATATTGACCTTTGTCAGCAAGGTGATGCCTCTGCTTTTTAGTTTGCTGTCCAGATTTTCTATAGTTTTCCTTCCAGGGAATGTCATTTAATTTCATGGCCGCAGTCACCATCTGCAGTGATATTTGAGCCCAAGGATATAAAATCCGACACTGCTTCCTTTTCTTTTAGTCCCTTACAAATTCTTAGCATTTTCTAATTCTATGAATATACTGGGAACATCCTCTGTTTCTACTAAAAGCTGTCAAGGAATCATTTACTGGCTTCTCCCAAAGACAAGAGACAGGCTCAAAGGGTCTTTTCATAACAAGATAATCTAAATTCACTTTTTGTTTCTTCAGCTTCTTTCCCCAATAGATCTTTAAGTATTTATCTTCACAAAAATCTCTTATGTTTGAATTCAAGTACTATATTTTAAAGAGATGACTCTATTAAGCAAGTCCATGCACTTACTCTCAATTCCAAATTGTAAAACCTTACTGAAGTGTATTAAGTAACTAGGAGCTAAACTCTCAACACGGGAGAAAAGTGTTGATGGAACTTACTTAATATTCATAAACTAAATACAAATGGAATTATAAGCAGGTTGTCATCTGCCTTTTGAATTTTCATATCACTTGAGAATCAGCATTAAGAAAATGGCCATTTGTATAGACAGCTAAAATGAATATTTAGTAAATAATATTTTCCTTTGCTAATTTTTTCTTATTTTCCTTTTATTTTTAAGAGTTGCTGACCGTATGCTCAAAAGTGTTTTGTGGCAAACACTCCAAGCTCTCAGTTTCTGCCACAAACATAATGTAAGTTATTATTGATTTCTTCTAAATTGTTCTTTTCTCCATAATAGTTGATGACAGTGTTAGATATTTCATGTAGTCACTGGGTTGTAGTTAATGGTCACCAAGATGACTTTCAAATTAGGTAGGCAAATTTGTTCAGGAAGTTTTTCATGTAACCAAACGTTGCCCTCCTTTCAACCTTTCTAGACCTTTGCAGTTGATGCTAAGAGAGGAATAGAACCCACAATGTGGTTAGTTTTGGAGCCTGATGGAAAGTGATGCTCTAGAATGCTGAATAATAGTCTAGAATCTCTGAAGATTCTGGAAAGAGAGTGAGTGAATCAAGGGCTGAATTTCAGTATCATGAAATAGGCTTTTCTTAAAAATCAGTGATATTTTTTCCTGTAACCTTTATTTCACATTAATAAAATATATGGGGGGTTTTGTTCACAAAATCCACAACTTGGCTCTTCCTTAATGCCAAGATCTATACTCTCAAACACTATGCTACAAAAGATGGCGCTGAATTAAATGAACACCTCTTTCACTTCCACTAAGCTGTCTCATGCAGCTATCACTATTTACTGTATGTAACTAGAGTTGCATGGTCAATTATGCTATTCTTTTAATATTATGGTTTTCACAGTTGTGCATGTTTTCTCATTAAACAAGACACCTCACTGCTGTCTCACCTGAATGTGACCCTGTAGGACAGAATATCTGAACCTAGAAAGCATTTCCAGTGGAACCGTCTTCATTTCTTTGCTCTAAGCAATTTCGACTTTGCTTATTATTTTTTAAATCTTGGGCTTAAAACATCTAATTTCATGCCTCCTTCTAAAAGTGGACAGTTTTTCAGATGTGCTTCCTTCCTCCAAGATGAAAATCACCCCTGAATTCTGGTTATCCTGTGCTCCGATGCTATGGTAAGATTTTGTAAATTTTAATAAGCTATTCTGTAGTTGTTTTACTAGTTAGCCAAAATACATATGGTAGATAAAAATAGTGTACAAACCACTATAATATTGACATAAGCTTTAGCTCTTGGAATGGGAGTTCTAACATCTCTTTATTCCCCTTGTTTCCAGTGAGCCACAGTCCTGCTGTTCTCAGAGTTCGGAGCTGCTGCTGATCTGACCCAGTGGCCTTGATGAAAATTTGAACAGAAGCCAGAAGACAACCATGGCAACCCTCACATCTCCAGTGTGTGAGGGTCATTATATGATCACATACACCCATAGTGACTTGAACATGGCATACAAAGAAAGAAAATGTCCTGCTAATGCTGTTTTCTCCAAAATACACTGAGATTTCTGCATCATTAAGGAACAAAGTGATTTGTTTGAAACTTGGATAAAGAAGATACTCTTCCCCAATTGTAAGGAATGTCATGCTTTTTGTTTTTTTGACTTGGAGGTTTCTGGAACTGGTCCTTGATAATGAGAATCAGGTTAAAGATGAGCCAAACACCTCCTTTGGTTTCCTGTGATATTGTAAAAATGTGATTTACAGCAGCTCCCATTATCTGATATCAATGGTGTTAAGGGCTTTTGTATCAAACCAAAGTTTATTAAAATGGTCTTTGCTACATTTATCCATGTGTTTTTTATTCTTCAGTGGATAATAAACTAACTGTAAGTGGGGGAAGCAGGGCATGAAGAGAATTTTCTTTGTGGAATTTCATGTGTTTAAATGCTCCAGCTAGGTAGCGGAGTAGATAGAGCGCTGGGACTGGAGTCAGGAAGTCTCATCTTCCTGAGTTCAAATCTGGCCTCAGATACTTCCTAGTTGCGTGATCCCAGGCAAGTCACTTAACCTGTTTGCCTCAGTTTCCTCATCTGTTAAAGTGAGTACGGAAGGAAATGGCAAACCACTCCAGCATCTTTGCCAATAAAACCCCAAATGGGATCAAGAAGAGTCAGACATGAGTGAACAAAAAAAATTTCAATATTGGTCCAATGCTCCTCATTTCCTGCTTTCTGTAGCCCTCTCAAGCCATCTTTTTCCCACTGCATTCTCACCTCCTTTTACTGTTTCCTAGTCTTTTGCCTTATACTGTATCTACACTATCAATGATATCTGGATATTTATATGAATAATAATAACACACTTATAATAGCACTTTAAGGTTACAAAGCCCTTTCATATATTGTCTAATTTGGTCTTCACCACAACCACATATGGTGATTAATGCAAGTATTGTTATTATTACTCTTATCTTATTTTATAGCTTGGGCAGTGAAGGCTCTTAGAGGTAAAAATGGCTTATCCAAGGTCACACAAGCTGGAATTTGGGGCAGACAGTTCTCCCCAACCCCAATTCCTTGATGCTAAACCACTGATCTGTCCACTACACTCTGATGACCATTAACATTAGAAGGATGGGAATTTAAGAATACCTCAAAGCACCAGCTGTCATAAGGCAAAGAAAATAGAGATGGGATGAAAATGTTTATTGCAAAATTCAAAATAAAGTTATAATAAAATTTTTGTATCAGTTTGCTCTCCTGGAAGGTATATTGATAGTTTATTTACATATGCATAGTCTAGTTTTTGATAGGATATTAAAAAATAAACATATAAAATGATAAATTAAATAATTTATATAATAAATAAATTCATTTAAAATAAAAATAGGTTTTAAAATTTTTTTTCTGATGCCTTTGCATTAGTTTGAGGGAGATGAGACGCAAATCTTTTTGAACAAATGAATGTCTGTTAAATATATTAATTTGCTTGTTGATGCTATATGTAAGGACATACAATTTTTCAGATATGATTTCATACTTGTACAAAGCATGGCATTTTTCTAATTTGGATTCGGGGGTGAGGAACCTATGACCTTAAGGCCACATGTAGCCTTCTAGGTCCTTAAATGTGACCTTTTCATAGAATTCAATGTACAAAATTTGGATTCAGTCAAAAGGCTGCATTTAAGGACCTAGAAGGCCACATGTGGCCTTAAGGCTGCAGCTTCCCCACCCCTGATCCAGGTTCTGTTTCTTTACTTACCCATCTGAAGATTCCATGGACAAAAAGGTCTTTCTACATATAAAACACTAATGATCTATATTCCTTCATAATTAAATAATGTAATTTTACAAATATTATTACAATTGACAAATATATTACAAATTACAAATATTACAAATTTTAAAATGAGACTCATCCTCTTCTCCCTCAAGGTTCTTCAGAGTTAGAAAGGGCTTGGCAGTCCTTGCTGTCTAATTAAAACAAGGGTTTCTATTAATAGCTCTTCTTATGATCAAAAATGAATGACAAGGTTTGGGAAATGGGGATTTTTTCCCTTTCATTCCAGGTTGACTATTAGGGGGGAAAAAAAGCAGAATACTTTCAGAAAGAAAAATTATCCCTCAGAGATTTAAAGGGATCAATAGAACTGTAGAGTAGGAAAATGACTAATTTCTGTAAATTAAATAATTTGGAGCCTAAACTTTTGTCGGTGGCCACACACAGATCTAAAATATGCCTCCTAGGGCTGTTGTGAAACTCTGAGATGAGGCATGCAATAGTGTTTTGGGAATTTTATATACAAATGTAAGAGTTTTGGGTACACCTGTGTCTCCAGTTCTCATTTTTGTCCTTAGTACGGTGCCTTGAATATCATAGCTGCTTAATGTTTTTGGAATGATGGGTGAATGGATAGATGGATGGAAAGTAAGATGGAAAGGTAATCTGAAGGCAGGACTTGGACTTGTTTATTTCATATGACTTTGCATGCAGTAGTTATTCACTAAATGCTGATTGATGCTTGCTCACTAAGAATAGGGTCCTTCATTCAGGGCAATTATTGTGAAGCAAGTAGTCGCTCTTCTGAAGAGGGTCCCCATAACAGCCTAAGAAAGTTTGGCCCACTTCTCCCAGAATAAATTCCTACATTGCTTCACGAGACTCTGACTTCTGTTGTTGTTTTATCTGTTTGTTGTTTTATCTCTTAGACTGTAAGCTTCTTGAGGGCAAGGGCTGTCTTGGCTTTTTTATTTATCCCCAGCATGTAGCATAGTGCCAGGCACATAGTAGGTGCTTAATAAATATGAATTGATTAATTAATTGATTGATTGACATATCACCCAATAAGGAAGTGAGAGAAGGCCAGGTGGCCACTGAATTTTGTGATATAAGTAATTTTTTCAGGTGTGATGCAGATATTTTCCCAAATCATTTTGCCCAAATTAGAAATACATATTATATTCACTCTGGACCTATCACCAGTGCCTAAGGAGGAGACATTAACTTTTAAAGTGTACAAGTATTCAGATGGGTAGGTGTTTGGTCAGCAAATCACCTTGTATCATACACTTGAGTAAATTTGTTAAGGATAACATAAATAGTGCAGTGTTCATTTCTTAATAGCAAAGCTAGGCTCACTTTGTATAACTGCCACCTCCAAAGATTAACTTTGGTTTCGGGAACTCAACTGTGTTCTAGGGTTTTGTTTTGTTTTTCTTCTTGTCAACAAGGACAAAATCGCCAGGATTATATTTCCTTAGTACAAAGGAGCGGAAACTTTCTTTGTTTTTTCTCTGTTGGAGTTGGTTCATCCATTATTAGAAATTCTCAGCTGATATTTACCAACTCTTACTTTTACTAGTTCAGAGAATAATGAGATCTTTTTTTACAGTGTATTCACAGGGATGTAAAACCTGAAAACATTCTGATAACAAAGCAAGGGACGATCAAGATCTGTGACTTTGGATTTGCTCGACTTCTGAGTAAGTAGCAATATCTTTGTATTAAATTTCCCTATTCAGTCAGTTACAAGATAAGATACAGATACAGGTACAGATACAGTTACAGATGTAGTTAATAGATAGGTAGGCAGATAGATAGGTAGATAGATAGATAGAAAGATTGTGATGTATAGACACAGTCACATATATGTTTATGCATACATATATACAATATGTATACATGTATATCCTATGTGTACATATATACACATGTGTGTGCACACATATATGCTTCATTTTTATATTCGTGTGGAATTTTACTCACTTATATAGAATTTTTGCATGATCTTCATCTATGAAATTTATTAATTTAGGAATTAAATATATATTTTAATAAAGGATTTAAATTTTCAAGGAAACAAATATAACATCAAGGGAATTATATATGTAGGGAGTTCAAGTCTATTAAATACTTGCTGAACAAAGCAAAGAACTACAGGGTATGTATGTAGAGATAACTTGGTCACACAGTGGGTAAAAGGGTTAGACCTGGGGTCTGGAACTCCTGAGTTCAAATCTCACTTCTAATGCTTACTGTGTGCCTCTGGGCAAGTCACTTAACTGCTGTCTGCCTCAGTTTCCCCAAGTATAAAATGGGGATAATAATAGCACCTACTTCCCAAGAGTGTTAGGAGGATCAAATGAGATAATCATTGCAAAGTACCTTACAGAAAGCCTCCAAGCTCCATTTAAATATTAGCTATTAGCATTATTGATGGGATCTCCGTTTTGTTCCACATTACGCCCAAGTTGCCATCTTAGTTTCTGTTGCCTAGCACCAACTTGAGTTCATAGCCTAATTGTGAGCTTTTCCATGAGCCACAGGCCCCATGGCTGGATCTCTGTGTCTTCTGCCAGACCTCTCTGATACCTGGGTTGGCCTGTCCATCTGAGCTGCCTCCTAAGGCCTGCTCTTATGACTTCCCCCATCACATATTCTCCCTTACTCAGTGGGCATCTGATGTTCAGGTCCCAGATATTCAGGGTCAAATAAGAAAACATAATGAGAGTAAAAGTGCCTTGAAGACTTGAAAGGGATGCATAAATGCTAGTTGTTTATATTAATCATTATCATTACCTTCTAAGGATATAAAATATAAGACATAGTCTCTTCCTTAAGGAACTTACAAGCTAGTTGAATAGATAAAACATTCCACATTTAAAACAGTTGTTCCTAATAATGATGATAAAAGTAATCATAATATCTAGCATTTATAGATGGCTTTAAGTTACAAAGCACTTGACCAATATTATCTCATTTGGTCTTCACAACAACCTGGGGAGGGAGGTGCAATTATTATTCCTATTTTGCAGATGAGGAAACTGAAGAGTGAGGGAAATTAAATGACTTGCCCAGGTTCACACAGCTAGTAAGTATCTGAGGTCAAATTTGAACTCAATTCTTCCTGACTCCAGGTCCAAGGCTCTAACCCAGGGATGGGGAACCTACAGCCTCTAGGTCACATATGGCTTTCTAGGCCCTTTGACCAAATACAAACTTCACAGAATAAATCCCCCTAATGAAAGAATTTGTTCTGTAAAACTTTGTCTCAGTCAAAAGGCCTCACCCAAGGACTTTGAAGGACACATGTGGCCTCGAGGCCGCAGGTCCCCGTCCCTGCTTTAACCATTGTGCAACCTGGCTATCTCACTTGAATCACTATCCAAGCTGCATGTGATTTAGTGCTAATGTACAGATAATAAATGTTATTAAATTTCTGAGGAAGGAGAGTTCAGTGTGGGCTAAGTAATCAGAGAAGGCTTCATTTATGAGTCGGGATTTGAACATAACTTTGATTTGGATAGTCAGAAAGGAGAGAAGGGAAGGAGAAGTTAAATAAGTCCTAAAGGTGGGAGTCACTGAACCTGGCCAGGGCAGGGGGTTTCTTTTAGGGAGTAGTGGTGATATAGGGATAAAGGATCAAAGTGTACAAGTCCAGTAGGGCTAGATTATAGCAAAGGTTTTACCATAGTCAATGATATTTCTAAATGTGACCTTACATCGTAGAAAATGAGTCATTTTTCTTCATTTGTATCTCTGCTTATGACCAAAAGAAATAATTATTTTCTCCTCCCCAGTCTGGAATTTTGTGGCAAGCAGAACTATGCATTTAGGCACCTGGTCATTCCATGTTGAGTAAAGGGATTTTTCTCTGTCAATGGAGTGGTTGGCTCCCTCCCTCTAGGCAGATTATGAGCAGGGAAAATGGCCTAGGATGTGATTGTAAGCTCCTTGAGGGGAGGGACTGCTTTTTCCTCTTCTCATATCTTAAATGTTTATGATAAATAAACAAAGAAATATTTAGCAATTGATTGAGAAATACCAGTTAGCAAGGGATTGCATAGGGTTTAGGGCTACATTCTGCTCATTGCCTAGGAATGCAGCAGGCATGAGAATGTGTGTATCAGCATCTGCCAGCATGGTTCATACATCTTAGTGATCATTAATTAGATAGTATGGGTGACTTTTAATTTATGTTGTTGAATTGAGCCTGCTGACAGCTATATGCAATAAAGCAGTAGACTGGCTTAATTCTGGAAATATCCCACATCAGACTGATTTTCTTTTCCTCTCTGACTATTTTTTGTGTTTTAAAGGGACTCCATCCAATATTGGGACATTTAAAAACCAACTCTCCCAAGGCTTTGTGGTATTACTGAATCTAGTAAATAAACACCTTTAGAATATTATGATAGCCCAGTTAATAAAGTTGTTTTCTTTGGATTTGATTTTGAATTTGCATTTGATGCCTTATACAGGCCCAGGGGATGCCTATACAGATTATGTTGCTACGAGATGGTACCGAGCGCCTGAGCTTCTGGTAGGAGATACACAGTACGGTCCTACGGTAGACGTGTGGGCAGTTGGCTGTGTTTTTGCTGAATTGCTGACTGGCCGGCCGCTCTGGCCTGGAAAATCAGATGTGGACCAACTCTATCTGATCATCAGAACCCTAGGTATGCATAGCATTCTGTGACTTACAGAGATTCTCAAATGTTATTAAGAAAGAAGGGATTAAACAAAAAAACTTGCTTTTCTTCCATTACCCCAGCAGCTCCAAAGTGTACAGCTAGTAAGCATAACCATTCAGCATTACAGTCAGAACCCAAGCAGACTCTTCTTCTCAATGTAAAGTGATAACTCTCTCTTTTCAGGCACAAGCAATCAGTGATAGACTAATGCAAATACAATACAGATATTTCCCATAACTGTTTGAGATAGGAGCGTGGAGACAAATCGGCTGGCTCGAGCTTGATTTAAGCAAGAAATAGCTCATTGGTCAGCAGTTTCTGTCCACTAAATTAAGGAGTTCCCCTCGCCTTCCCCATTGCCCTAGAGATTTTTCATCTACTTGTGTTTCTTGCTCTATAGTTGTTCCTGATTTCTGAAACAATAACTGTGATTCAGAGTACGATTTATCAGAGATTTGCATCATACATAGAAACTGCAGGGGTTTAACTGTAATGTGCACCCCACTGGCTAATTCCATCTTGCTCATTTTTGTGCTTGAGGTTATTATTCCTGAAGACCACTTAGTTTCTTCTATTGCAGCAGGGTCTTAATTGAGAGGTATTGTCAAGGGGGTGCTGGAGTCAGCTTGAACAGCTCTGAGAATCGTGAAATTTTCAGTGTGAGCATTTACATCTCAGAAATTGCCAAATGCTATAAGTCAGAGCTTGATTTATCATTTTGTTGATTGTCTAAACTTAAGAAAGTGATGGAGAAAATGTTAATAATGCAAATTAAACTTAAAAATGTGTCCTGTGTATATTTTTCTGGTGAGTTGGTTGTTAAACATTTAATACCACACTCCTGGGCATTTTCTACAAAAGAAAAAGTATGGCACAGTGGGAGTTAACACTACTAGGGGCCAAGCACTATGCTAAGCACCCCTTTTTTGTTAAACAATATTATCCTCACAATTAACTTGTGAGGGAGGTGCCATTATTATCCCCATTTTTCAAGTTGAAGAAATTGAGTCATAGGTTAAGTGATTTGTCCAGGATCACACAGCTAGTAAGTGTCTGAAGCTAGATTTGAACTCAGGTCTATCCTGACTCTAAGCCCAATGGTCTACCCACTGCACCACCAGCTGCCTTTTATGGCTAGAGGGCTGGTCTTGAAGCCAGGAAGACCTGGGTTTATGTCTTGCCTGTGTGTTATTTTAACTTCTCATGAGCTTAGCTACTATAACTATAAAACTCTAAGTTGCAAAGTAGAGGAAATAATACATATAATGATTACAGTAATGTAAATAGAACAAAGAACTAAAAACTGAACACTATATAATTATAATAACTGATCTTGACCCCAAAGAAGAGTTGAAAAAGTACACCTCCTTCCCTTCTTTGTGGGGGGTAGGGGACTGTGGGTATAGAACACTGTATCTACTGTCAAAGATGCTTGATGTATTGATTGACTTTGCTGAATTGTTTCCCCTCCCCCACCTCTCTTTTTTGTTCTTTGTTACAAGGGATGGCTTCCTGGGTAGGGGAGAGGGAATTAATCTATTCAGATATGAAAGTGATATGAAAATAAAAGCTATTAATAAGAATTTTAAAGTAGTAAACTGGTAGTTCCATATGCCTCTGTAATCACAGGTTGAACTCTCTTTCTCCCCCCAAAATGCTTACATAGCACATTTTGCTCTTAGCTTCCAGCTTTCATAGAGGCATCTTTCCTATAGGAAGGGTTGCATCATTTGAATCTAATGAGAAAACATTTTGGAAGTGCTTAGTATAGTGCCTAACACATAGTAGGTGTTATATAAATGTTAGCTATTATTATTATTATCAATAATCATGGCTATTTTAGATACCCTTTCTTTCCCATACATCAACCTCATAGATAGAGGAGAGAATAGGATTCAGTGGAGGAATTAAGGGAATGCTAATTTTTCTTAAATTTATCTCATATTACCAAGAGCCCAGTTCTAAGCCACAGTGAGGTTTTAAGCCCAGGAGTTCCACCAGGCTTGTCCCCTGGATAGAGAAAACTTCTCCAAAGTTCCCAGCAGTTGCAGTTGGGGGCCACATGACCACTAAGTAAATACCACATAGTAGTATGACTCCTGGGCAGGAGAATTACTTGAATTTGTTTTACTGTTGGGTCTTCCTAGGCTGACCTGTAGGGTACTCAGGTACTTAAGGCACACCCATTGTTGGGGTACCTGCAGCATAGAAAATGTAGGGTACAGTGTTACCACAAGCCATGCCATGAGCTTCTGATTCTGTCACTCAAAGAGAGAGAGAGAAACAGAGCGACAGAAACCGAGTCAGAGACATGCCTTTGCATTTGCCTATTCCAATCACACCTGGAAGAAAAATCAGTCCAACCTTTCTTTCATATCTGGGCCCTAGAAAGTAAACATATGTTTTTCTTTTTGGAGGTGGGGAGGGCAGGGGAATTGGGGTTAAGTGACTTGTTCAAGGTCACACATCTACTAAATGTTAAATGTCTGAGGCCAGATTTGAACTCAGGTCCTCCTGACTCCAGCCGCCCCAGAAGTAAACTTTTTAAAAATGCTGTGACTCCATTACTAAATTTTCATTTGCTTTATTATTGATATTTTATAGGAAAACTAATTCCGAGGCATCAGACCATCTTTAAAAGCAACCAGTTTTTCCATGGCATAAATTTACCGGAACCAGAAGATATGGTATTGTATGCTACTTGGGGGTTTGATTCTTCATGACCTTTCTTCTTCCAAATGTATGTGTATGTGTGTGTGGAGTGTGTGTGTGTGTGTGTGTGTGTGGAGTGTGTGTGTGTGTGTGTGTGTGTGTGTGTGTGTGTGGAGTGTGTGGTTTTAGGGGTGGACAGGAACATGCCAGTGGTTCTTTATTTAACACCTGTGCTTTTGGTTCCTGTTTCTCCTATCTCATCAATAGAATGACTGATGCCTAGATCCCAATTAAGGAAGTAAAGAAACCAAAAGAACTTTTAAGCAAAAATCCCTTGACCCCTTTTAATCATAGTTCGATTTCAAACTAAAATTCAAAATGTATTTAGCCTTTTAGGGTCAGATAAGCCCTGACTCTGCTATGGGGAATGGAGCAAGTATTGGACCAGTGTGAAGACCTAAACGGGTTCCGGTCCTTTCTCTACCAATGGGATCATATGATGCTAGATTTAGACTTGGAAGACCCCAGAAGTCTTCTGGTTCAACCCCTTTATTTTATAGATAGGGATCTGAGTCTCCGAGGGTTTAAATGAATTGCCCAAGGTCACATAGCTAATAAGTAGATGAACCAGGCTCCAGACCCAGCACACTTCCCATTGTACCACACTGCCTCTCATTAGTTATGTGATCTGAGACTACCTTTCATCTACTCTGTAAATATTTCCTGTGCACATGGCTGTTTGCATTTTGTCTCCCCCATTAGGATGTGGGTTCCTTAAGGAGAGGCATCATATTTTTGCCTTCTTTGTATCTCCAGCACTTAGTACAGTGTCTGGCACTTAGAAAGAGCTTATTAAATGCTCGTTGACTAATTGACTGACTACCTGTCTAGACCTTCTTTTTCAGTTACTTTGACCTTCAGTCTGTTTTGTTCAGAAATAATGCTATGGCATTTGTGAAAGTAATTCTGAAAGAGGGATGACTATTCACAGTACTTTGTGGCTAAAATAGGTGATAAAATTCTGGAGAAATATTTATATGACATTGTTGCCCAGAAGCCTGGAAACACTAGGAGAAAGGTTGTGGCAAGTGAGCCCAGTTGAGGGCAGCAGAGAACTGTAAGACATCCCTGCTGAGGGCTCTCCAACCTGTAGTAATAGGTATGTACTTGGAACCTCCATGCTGCAGGTTTTAAGTCATTATTTTCATGTTGTTGCCCTTACACCATATTTTTTAATTTTTTTCAATTAATGAAAATCTTATCTCTTCCTCCAACCTCCTATCCATCTTCCAATTAAGAAAGAAAGAAGAACAAAACCTTTGTAACAAATATGCATAATCAAGAAAAACAGGTTCATGTCTAAAAAAGTATATGTCTCAATCTGTATTCTGAGTCTATTGCCTCGCTCTCAAGAATTAGGTATCATGTTTCCTCATAAATTCTTTGGAATTGTAGCTGGTCATTGTATTGATGAGAGTTCTTAAGTCTTTCAAAGTTGCTTGTCTTTCCCATGCTGTTGTTGCATAAGTTGTTCTCTGGGTTCTGCTCACTTCACTTTGCATCAGTTCATACAGATTTTCCCAGGTTTCTCTGAAACTTTTCATAGTTTCTAAAAGCACAATAGATTTCTATCCCATTCATATGCTCTGTTTTGTTCAACCATTCCCCAACCGATGGGCACCCTGCTTTGATTCCAGTTCTTTGCCACCATAAAAAAACTACTACAAATATTTTTGTATATATGAGTAGTTTTCCTCTTTCTTTGATTTCTTTAGAGATTATTGAATCTACAATAATATCACTGTCTTAAAATTATATGCTCCTTCATAGTTAAATGTTTCTCTCTTCTTTTTTTTTTGGCTTTTTGGAGGGCAATTGGGGTTAAGTAACTTGCCCAAGGTCACACAGCTAGGTTTTTGTTTGTGTGTGCGTTGTGTCTGAGGCCGGATCTGAACTCAGGTCCTTCTGACTCCAGGGCCAGCGCTCTACTCACTGCGCCACCTAGCCGCCCCAAATGTTTTTCTCTTTATACACATAAACATACATGTGTATATATACATATGCACGTATATATGTATATCTATGTGTGGACATATACATATATTATTTTAGTTTCACAACAACTCCATAAAATAAGGCAGGGAGGTGCATTATTCCCATTTCACACATGAAGAAACTGAGATTCAAATAGGTTCTCAGTTAAGTGATGTGTTCAAGATCAAATACTGAGACTTGAGAGCCTATTAAAAGAAAACTAAGAGCTTTCAAATTGTAGCTTTACCCTTTGAGGAAGGCATCAAGGAAAGCCACTATTCAAGACAGATAATAAGTTGGATTAAACATGTTCTGACCAGCATGGAAATTTTGTGCTGCATTCTTGCTTTGTACATTTGAAGCAAGAACCAAAGTTGTTTTGACATTCTAATTGGAGGAAAGACTTGTTTGTTTGTCTTTTGGTTTTCCCAGGTAATGTGAAGTGTTGTTATGACATTGGCAATACATCTGGTCGTAGCCATGTGGCTGTGTTGCCAAAGCCTCCATGAGAGTCACTTGCTCTATGGGACCTCCCTAATTCCTGACTCAGAGCCAAGCATTGCACTAGTCTATACTGCTTCTCTTTCACTGTTATACTAGGTTCCTCAGTGAGGGATTTTTACAATATAGGTCTTTGACACTTTTTTATTTATACATATAGATAAAAATTATTTCCCCTTTGAAAAACAAAAAAAGGAGGGGATTTTGAAACTGTATAAAATACTTTAAAATAAGTAATCAGAAAAAGATGTGTCTGTGGGGAAAATGCATTGTCCAGGAATGTTTTGTTCTCTTTAGAGGAAATAAATCTCTTAACAAGAAAATAAATAAATGTCTTATCCATTTTTGTTTTCTTCCTATGGCATATGAATGATCATTCAACAACATTCCAATTAGTGTATTCATCAGACAAGAAACCACAGGGAGCATCTATAAATTCTTTCTGTTGCCTTGATTCAGGATACTGGAGGGAGGACAATATAATAAGCTTTCTTCTTGACATTGATTTTCTGTTTTCTTTCAAGTTAAAGTTTGGTGGTTGTCTTTAAAGCACAGATGGTCTGGAAATTGCCTGAGGAAAGTACTTGCTAGAGCAGGATAACACCTAAATTCAGAAGCCATATAATTGATAAGAGTACTCTGGGGGTGGCTAGGTGGTGCAGTGAATACCGCACTAGCCCTGGAGTCAGGAGGATCTGAGTTCAAATTTGGCCTCAGACGCTTGACACACTTACTAGACGTATGACTTTGGGCAAGTCACTTAACCCCCTCCAAAAAGCAAAAAAAAAAAAAAAAAAGAGTACTGTGGTTATGGGGGAATTGCTTAACTTCATTCTTTAGGTTTCAGTTTGAAACTTAATGCTAATCTGGCCCAATAACTATGGATCAATCACTGCTTTAAGATTATTTGTTATGAAGGGCCACTAGGTGGCACAGTGGATAGAGCAACAGCCCTGGAGTCAGGAGGACCTGAGATCAAATCAACCTCAGACACTTATTAGTTATGTGCCCTTGGGCAAGTCACTTAACCTGAGTTGCCTCCAAAACTGTGAAGGGGAATTATTTGCATGAAATTCTAAACAGTAGATATTATAGTTTCTATTTCCATAGTATAGGAGGCAGTATACCATAGATGATAAAGAGCTGGCCTGTTAGCCTGGAAGACCCTAGCTGACTTGTCTCTCACCTCTGACATTTACTGACTGTGGATCATAGACAAATTATTTAACCTCCCAAGGCTCCAGACAACAATCTGAGAGTATAAGTAGAGGGAATTTCAGTTCTTCTGTAGATCAGTGAAAACAACACCTATCCCATTGACAACACTACTCTTTATTTACAATGTATTTCCCTCTGTCAGAGGCTGATGTGAGGAAAGCTCACTGCAATCTGTAAAGCAACATGTAAATAACAATGATTATGTATAGTTGGCCATGTGATCCACACACTAACGTTGTGGGATAGGAAGGGCAAAACAATGCCTTTTCTCAGAAGAGGAATCTGAGTCTTAGAGGGATGAAATGACTTGCCCAACGTCACATCTAATAAGTGATAGTCAGGATCTGAACTTGGGTCCTTTGACTCCAACACCAGTGCTCTTTCCATCAGAGCTTGTGGCCTCTTTCAGAGAGAAGCTGAAGATCTAGGTCCCAGCATCTTTTGGAACAGATGTCCAGACAGTGGCCCAAGTTTGTGCACACCCAGAATGAATTGTCTTTGCTTAGTTTGTTCTGATTATTTGATAGATAACAAGTGACACCTTTGGTTTGCATAATATCTTGATAACATCATATTCCAAATAGAGTTTCTCACAAAAATTCAAATTAGGTGGGCTTTGAATCTGACACTTCAATGAGAACCTTTCTGAACCTCAGTTTTCCCATGTGTAAAACAGGAAAAATATGTCATTCTGGTCTATTTCACAGAGCTGTTGTGAAACCCAAATGAGATATATATTTAAAGGACTTGGTAACTATGAAGGGGTATATAAATTGTAAGCCAGTTACCAAAACAGTGCCAACATTAATTAGTAATAACAATGGCTAGCATTTCTATAGCCCTTTAAGGTTCACAAATCTTGTGAACTAGGTTCTGGTATTCCTCTCATTTTACAGCTGGGGAAACTGAGGCAGAGAGTGGTTGAATGACTTGTCCTGGCAGCTAGTGTCTGCAACTAGATTTGAACTAAGTATTAGTATCACATGTTATAGAATTATTATTCACCTAGAGATGAGGAAACTGAGGCTTACATTAACCCAGAATCACTTAATGAGCCAGTGGTGTAATTGGAGAACTAGAAAACAGAACTCTAAAGAAATGCATTCCAGGGCAGCTAGGTGGTGCAGTGAATAGAGCACCAGCCCCAGTAAGTAAGGACTTCCTGAGTTCGAATTTGACTTCAGACACTTAACACCGAGTACCCATGTGACCTTGGGCAAGTCACTTAATCCCTGCCTTCCCTCCTTCAAAAAAAAAGAAAGAAAGAAAGAAAAAGAAATACATTCCAATATAATGTATTCTAGTATAAAACTAATGTGAATTTGGTAAATCAAAGAAAAACAAAAACTGTTTGTTATCTGCTGTATTGGATTAGTTGGTACTATCAATCCAGGGCCCTTATAAATCCAGGCATGCATGATTTTGGTTATATCATTAACATTTCTTTGTTTTTCCCTCAGGAAACTCTTGAGGAAAAATTTCCAGAAACTCCTCCAGAGACTTTGAACTTCATGAAGGTACTTTAGGTTCTATTATATCTAGATATGATACATTCAATAGTAACTTTTTTTTAAAGCAATTGGGGTTAAGTAACTTGCTCAAGGTTACATGGCTAGTCATGATTTATGTGTGGGTGCTCATTTTCTGAGGCCGGTTTCGATCCTGGGTCATCCCAACTCCAAGGCTGCACGGCGCTGTAACTCACTGCAACACCTAGCCGCCCCTCAATAGTAACTTTTATGAAACGCTACAATGTTTCTCTCTTTGCCTCTAAGGATGTAAGATTATGGCATAGATGTTGATAAGTAAATATAGAGTAATTTAGAAGGGAGACAGTGACCTGGCAGCTGTGTGTGGGCTGAATTGGAGCAGGGAGAGACTTGAGACAGGGAAACCATTAGAAGGTTATTTCAGTAGTCCAGCAGAAGGATGATGGAAGCCTGAGCTAGTGTGGCTTTGAGTGGACAGAAGGAGACATATACAAAGCATGTTGTGAAGCTTAAAATGGTGAGATCTAGCAGTGGATTTGGCAGTGGATGTATGGGGTGAGAAAAAGAAATTAAGGATGATCCTGGAGTCAGAGCCTGCGTCACTGAGAGGATAGTGGTCCCCATGGCAGTAATAGGGAAGTTCAAAAGAGAAGGTTTTGGAGAAAGTATAATGAATTCTGTTTTGGATACATTAAGTCTGAAATCCTTATGGAACATCTAGTTGGAGATGTGTGACTATGGCTCAACAGACAGTTTAGGACTGGGTATATAGAGATCTTTAAAGAGATGAGCATTGAACCCATGAGAGATAATGAGATCAAAAAGTAAGATAATTATAGAGTGAAAAGAAGAGGACCCAAGACAAAGCAAATTTGACATAGATGGAGAACCAGAAGACAGAAGGGGTGACCAGACAGGTGGGAGAAGATCCAAGAGAGGAGGGTCATGAAAGCCTAGAGAGGAGAGAGTTTCCTTGAGAAGAATGTGATTGATAGAGTTATATGCCACTGAGAGTTCAAGGAGGATTGACACTGATAAAAGACCATTAGATTTGCTAATTACTAGGCCACTGGTAACTTTGGAGAGGTTTCAGCTACATAATGAGACTGAATCTCAGCTCGGTTAACTCATATTGAGCTCACTAAAAGTCCATCATTTACAGACAGACTACTACTGTCTAGCCACATGTATGCCACATCTTACACTAATGAAGTTGTTTTTTTGTAACCAAGTGTAAGACTTTTCATTTGTCTTTTTAAAATTTCATTATCTGTGGTCTGGGAAAAGACCAAGCACAGATTTCTGGAGCTCTCCATTGGAACCCTCCTTCCAATGTGACATAGAACCACCATTAAATTCTCTTGGGTTTAACCATTCAGCCAGTTACAAATCCCACATCTTTTAAAATTTTCCAAGAGAATAATATGACTTTGTCAAATGCTTTACTAAATTCAAGGTAAACTGGATTTACCATATTCCTCTAATTCTATTCAATTTAATTCAATAATCATTAAGAACCCATTACATGCAAGGTACTGTGTTAGCCCTTGGAGATACAAAGCCAAAATGTGATAATCCTTGCCATTAGGGTTCATGATCTCCAGGTCAGAAAGGAAGGAAGGTTAGTATTGAATAATATTGGAAGAATTTTTTTAAGTCATACTGGTTCTTTGTGATTGCTGCTTCCTTTTCTAGATATTAAGTAACTTTCCCTTTAAGAATACCTTCTAGAATTTTGCCAGGAACTGGGGTCAAGCTCCCTGGCCTCTAGTTAGTAAAGTCCATGTAGTTCCCCCACCTCTTTTTTTAAAAATGGGGGTAGTATTTGTTCTTCTTTGCATCCTGTCCTCCTCAAACTCTCAAAGATCTTAACAATGGCAACCACATATGTCCCTTCTTTCAGTACCCTGATTAATTTCTTAAGGATCTGGTGATTTGCACTGATCAAGGCCAGCTTGATGCTCTCTTACTACTACCTACCTTACTTTCCCCCCTACATTTCCTGGATTTCCAGAGTTTACTTCATGTGCAATGCTATTCTGTCCCCCGCTTTACCTAGTCTATTTATTTTGAATAAGGCATACCATTTTAGAGAAAAGTCAACATCCTGTATTGAACAAGATGAGAAGTTGTTGAAGGATTGCTTTATATAACCATGTTGGGGTGGAAGTCAGAATTCTATCAAGACAAAACTGAGATAGGCTAGAATCAGTGAGACTAAAGTCAGTAATAAAAGACAAGAAGAGAACAGCAGGTTCAGGTCATGTCAGGGACTCATCCCCAAGCTTGCATTAAACTCAGACCCAGGCCCAGGAGAGACAGGGAGCCCCCAAAAATCAGCTGTTCAATGTAGAAGATGAGGCTTTTCCTGACTAGTCAGCTAGAACCCATCAGTCAGGCATCTAATACATATTCATTAAACATTGATTAATAAACATTTATTAAGCACCTACTGTGTGCCAGGCACTATGCTAAGTGCTATCACAGGGCAGAAGATGGGAACTTTCCACATGATATAGATATCAAACAACATTTGACACATAAAATGGTTCCCCATCCTCAAAGACACTGAGGCATCATTATCAATTCAGGATCCTTAATGTAAGCCACAATTCACAACTTCACCAAAAGGCAGAGTCATAGCTAGAATAGGGCAACCGGGGCTCTACCTATCATTTTCACCATTTGGAGTGAAGCTTCCTTCTTTCCAAGGTGACCAGTCTCCCTATAGTACCAGGCATCACAGTTGCCCCCAAGTCACCATCCCCAGGTCCCATCGGATGTGGCATGCATCTTTTAGAGGTACACATCTGTCAGGGTCCAGTATTCCCATTGTCTACCCCTCTGGGGTACTGATCAAATTCATAGTACCATAAATTTAGGACTGGATTTAGAACCTTAAAAATCATCCAATCCAATCCCTTCATTTAATAGATGAACTGAGACTGAGAAAAGTTAATGACTTGCTCAAGGTCACATGACTAGCTAGTGTCTGAGGTGAGATTTGTACCCAGAGTCAGACCACCCCAATTCCAACAAGATGGCACCAATGGTTAGACCATCCTCTCTTCTGTGCTATCCTTCCCCCAATTGAATCTGCCTCAGGCATAAGAATTCTTAACAATGGTTCCATCAAAAGGGGTCACACACCTTAAGGGATAATAATAAATAACCCTGTGTCATCTTTATCTCAAATTGACCTTTAGCCACAAGATGTCAGATCTCTTTACTCTGATTCAAATATTTCCCAGAACTTTTGACTTCTGGCTTAACTTCTGAATTTCTGACATTCTTAATAAAAGCTCTTATGCTTTCAGTTATGATGTTCAAAAAGTACTACAATGTTTCCTAATGCTGATCATGGTCTTTCACAGAAGATATTGTCCAAAGAAATCTTGGTATACCTTTGGTATAAGGTAGCAATTAGTATTGGCCCAAGTGGAGAAGCCAGTTCAGTCTTGGCACAATAACAAAAGGACACCCTGACATATTTAGCCAGTTAGTCAACCAGCATTTATTGAGTGCTTACTATGTTCCAGGCACTGTACCAAGTGCTGAAGATACAAAGAAAGGCAAAAAACAATTTCTGCCTTCAAGGGACTCACAATCTTTTTTTTTTTTTAGAGCAATTGGGGTTAAGTAACTTGCTCAAGGTTACACGGCTAGTCATTATTTATGTGTGGGTGCTCATTTTCTGAGGCCGGATTTGATCTCGGTTCATCCCAACTCCGAGGCTGGCGCTCTTACTCACTGCTCCACGTAGCCGCCCCTTTAGGGCAATTGGGGTTAAATAACTTGCCCAAGGTTACACGGCTAGGTTTTTGTTTGTGTGGGTTAAGTGTCTGAGGCCGGTTCCGAACTCAGGTCCTTCTGACTCCAGGGCTGGCACTCTACTCACTGCGCCACCTAGCCGCCCCTGGGACTCACATTCTAATGGAGGAGAAAACACACTTCTTTCTTATAGAAGATGGAATTTGGGTTCAGTCTTGAAGGAAGCCAGGGAAGCAAGGAGGTAGAGGGAAAAAAAGAGAACATTTAAAGCAGGGGGGACAGCCAATGCGGGAGAGGGAGTGTCATGCTTGAGGAACAAGTAGACCAGTGTAACTAGACGATAGAGTGTGTGAAAGGGAGTAAAGAGTAAGAAGACAAGAAAGGTAGGAAGGGGCCAGGTTGTGAAGGACTTTAATGCTAACAGAGGACTTTATATTTGATCCTAAAAGTAATGGGGAGTCATGTGATTTTATTGAGTGTGTTGAAAGGAGAAACATGGCCAGATTTGGACTTTAGGAAAATCACTTTGGCAGGTGAGTGGGGAAATGGTTTAGAGTGGGGAGAGTCTTGAGGCAAAGAGACCACTTAGAAGACTTTTGAAAAAGTTTAAGCAAGGGATGATGAAGGCCTGCATGAGACCATTCCTTCCCTGCCAAGAGTGATGGTTTTGTGAAGGGAGAGAAGATAACATACCAGAGATTGTGGAGGTAGAAATGGCAACATTTGTCAATGAATTGGATAGATGAGATGAAAGCAAGAAAAGAGCTAAAGATGACACTGAGATTTTGAGCATAGGTGACTGGGAGGATCATGGTTCCCTTGACAGTAATAGAAAATTAGGAAGAGGAAATAATCTAGGGAAAAGATGATGAGTTCTGTTTTGCATATATTTAGTTTGAGATATCTGTAGGACATTCCATTCAAGATATCCAAGAGGATAGTCATGATTCAGGACAAGAGTTTATGAGAAAGATTAGGGCCAGACAGAGCTGGGAATGATCTGCCTAAAAGTGCTCATGAGTTCACCAAGTGAAAAAATAAACCCTAAAGAGAAGGGTTATTTATTTTGTGTGTGTGTGCCATGGACTCCTTTTGGCAATCTGGTAAAACCTATAAACTTCTTCTCAGAATAATGTTTTTAAATTAATTCAAGAAAATTTCCACTACAGGTTAGTAAATGTGTGTATGTATGTATGTATGTATGTATGTATGTATGTATGTATGTATGTATTTTTCCCATTCAAGTTTGGTGAAATCTAGTCATATAGACCTCTAAATTAGGAATCCTTAGTATAAAGAGAAAGACAATATGATTGAGGTCAGACTCTTGGGGAATACTCCCTATTAGTGGCCATTACATGGATGATCCAGCAAAAGAAACTGAGGAGAAGGTCACACAGATAGGAGGAGAATCAGGAAAGAGCAGTATCTTGAAAACCTAGAGAAGAGAGTATATCTGAAAGGAGGATGCAATTAATGGTGTCAATGGCTGCAGAGAGGCCATGAAAATGAGAATTTAGAAAAAAAATGGGATTTGCCAATTCAGAGATCCTTAGTAACCTTGGAGAGACCCCTGTCAAAGTTGTTGACTTGACCTGGTAACTGCTGGACATCAGAAACACGGACAGTTTCACTCCTTTGGCTTAAACAGGACTTCAAAAGACAGAAGATTGAGTTGGTTCAAGTGATGGCTCACCATCATGGCCTATAAACCCCATTCTACCACTTCTTTAACTCTCTTTGAGAACCCTGATCATCACTGGTTTTTTGCTCAATACTTTTGGTTAAACTACTTCTGCAAATGGCTCGTTTGATACTATTGCTTGTCTTGGGGGTTCTGGCTTTAATCTGCCTCTCTTCAAGTGATTGGTCATTCTGCTGCAAAATTTCATATCTGAAAGGAGGATAAAGGGAAAACCCATTTCTTTATGCAGTGCATTCTTTTTTAAAGCACTCCATAAATGGCGAAGGACCATTAGGCTTCATGTCTGGACAATATTTGTGATTGCCTCCCGTAACATACATCAACCTAGTTCCTGTGACTCTTTCATCTTTATTGACTCTGTAGTTGGCATCTACCTGATAGACTAGATAGTTCTACATCTGATTTAGTTCAGAGCTCCTTAGGATATGTCACTTTCCTATAGGGTATCAAAATGCACACACAGAAGGTCAACATGATCCTAGGTGGACACTGCCCAAGCATCATGAGGGGAGTGATGCGATGCCTCTGGAGATTCTTCCCTGAGTAACTTATTCCAGAAGAATAAGTCATTCCAGTGATTCCAACAATGCACAAGTCTCTAACAACTTTTGGTTCATAAATGTCCCCATTCTTAGTTTTATCTCAATCATCAGTTGCCCTTCATTGTAGAAGCAGATATGTCTTGTCACCAGGGGAGTGGTTCTATACTATCCAAATAAGTCATTCAGATATTATACTCTTGCACAGGTATTAAGTAGATTCTGGGCTTAGAGTCAGGAGGTCCTGAGTTCAAATCCAGCCTTAAAAACCTGCTATCTCTATGACCCTGAGCAAGTCACTTTTGTCTGCCTTAGTTTCCTAAACTGTAAAATAATAATAGCAGCTACTTCCTGGATTGTAGAGAGGATGAAAGGAGATATTTGTAAAGATTTAGCACAGTGGTGCATAGTAGGTTCTTAATAAATGCCTGTTTCATTCCTTCCACAAAACGAACCCTAAGCGTCCAGAGAGCAAAAGAGAACTTTTTATTCTTGTGTCCACCTTCAGGATGTGGCAACACTATTTTGGGGCCCCATAAAGAGCGACTCCCAGAACATCCTATGAAAAATGTCTGCCAAATAAAATATTGGCTTTGGTCCCTTTGGTTCTTTTTTGTGGCTCAAATCAGCTTCCAGATTCACTCCAATTTGCATAAGGTCCTCCTGAGGTGACCTGACACTTCTTGTGGCCCTGAATACAGGAAAATATGTGCTGATTTGTGACCATCTGGGTGAAATTTAGAACCAAATGGTCAAGTCTGGGGGACTCCTGAGCCTACTACTTAGTCCCTATTAATTCATGGTCATCATGGACTGTCACCAATTTATAGATGTTCCTACCACCCACTTCCCAATTCATAACATGTTTTTAAAAACATTTTTTAGGCTTGGAAGTCAATTTTATCTGTCATCCATCCACTACCAACAGATGGATGGGTAAGAAAAGAGGTCAAATCACATCTTAGAATAATACCTCCACTGTTGTGTAATGCACCAGCTGGATAAATAAATGAACCAGCCTCTGTACCACTGACTTTACCTCTAACAGTCTGGTTCACTCCTCTGAACAAAATCACTTTTGTTTTACCTGTCATGGTATTTCCCCGTCCTTACTTCATTCAAGTTAGTCAGTCCATAAGCTAGAGAATATAGACCTACCTTTAGAGGAATTAGACCAGAGCTGCATCCAAAGATCCTCTCAAACAGTGGGGAGGCATCTGGATGTGGGGGAGCCAGCACTGGCCATATGTGCAGTATTTTTGCATTGGACTTTCCTTATCACTAAAATATCCAGTGTGTGGCCCTTGAATTTCAGCTACCAGGAAATACCCAGTCTTCCTTGCTGTTTCCTTCATCTTTTGTCCCCCACAACCCCCCTCCTCTGCACTAACCCTCATCCCCTCCACAAAGACAAAAATGAGGTCTAAAGAACTCCAAAAATTCATTGTGACCCTGAGCAAGTTACTTAACCTCCAAATGCTCTAGGTCACAAAGGCTGAAAAATGCAGAGAAAGTGATGACCTTCATTGGTAGAAGGAATTCGCTCATCTGGGAGCTCCCCATACCAGTGAAATCACAGTCTCTGTCTGTCCCTGTCCCTTTGGGGCCAGATACAATATTGGAAGGGCTTATCTCTATAATCAGTTTCATGCTTTGTATTTGTCTGGGTAGGGCGCTAGGTGGCGCCATAGTGCATAGAATGCTGGCCCATGGAGTAAGACTCCTCTTCCTGCGTTCAAATCCAGCTTCAGACACTTTCTGGACAAAAATTCAGTGTGACCCTGGGCAAGTCACTAAACCATTGATTGCCTCAGTTTCCTTGGCTGTAAAGTGGGAATATTAATGGTCCCTATTTCCCAGGGTTGTTACAAGGAAGCCCTTAGCACAGTGCCTGGCACATAGTAGATGCTAATAAAGATATCAGAAACTCCAAGGAAGGCCAAATTGATTCCTTATCAAGAGGGATTAAAAAAAAAAGAAGAGGCATTCAGCCCATTATAACTAGGTGAGGTAGCCTTCACAGTGAGCTCCATTTGGAAGATGAAGAAGCTAGGTGGCAATGGGATTGCAGAAACCAAAGCCCATGATTATACTTGAGCTTTTGTTAGAGTTGCTCCTTTTCTGTGTGGGAGGGCAGAGGGTGATTTCAGCCAGAGCCTCAAGCCTTCTGCATCAGTGCCTGCTGCCTTCGTCTGTCTTCAGTTTCTAGCCAGCCATCTTTGCCCTTACCTTGTCTGAACCTAACCACCTACTGCTTCTCCTGCCTACTCTAACAGCTGTCCTGTCTGTCCTCAGCTGCCAGGGGAAATGAGGACGGGATTCCCACATTGCCCAGGAGTGGAAAATCCAGTGTCAGGATCCTCTTCTCCTCCCCACCCCACATTTTGTGAGGACAAGGGGCATGAAATACGGGTCCCTGCCAGAGGCAGTTTAAAAAATACCGTCTTTTGAAGGGATTTTTTATCTAGACTAGAAAGCTTTTTTTCCTCCCAAGTTGGATTTTCTATATGAAGGTATTAGAAAATCATTCAAGACCATATAGAAATATACCTTTAAATCTGCTTTATACTTAAATCTATTCCTAAATTCATCATCCTTTGGATTGTTTCTTTTCTTTTCTTTTTGGAGGGGAGAGGGCAGGGCAATTGGGGTTAAGTGACTTGCCCAAGGTCACAATAAGTGTCTGAGGTCGGATTTGAACTCAGATCTTCCTGACTCTAGGGTCAGTACTCCATTCATTGCACCACCTAGCTGCCCCAGGTTGTGTTTTTCTAATGTGTGTTATTCTACTCAAATCTCCTAAAATTGACTATCTGAAAGAAATAATCTAAATTTATAGAGGTTCTTAACTTAGGGTCTACAGACCCCCAAGGAGATCATAGAGAGATGCCAGGGAATCCATGGACTTGGATTAGAAAAACATAACATTTTTATTTTCACTAACTTCTAAGTGAAATTTAGCTTTTCCTTTAATTATTTTAAATCACTCTTCTGAGAAGGGGGTCCATAAGTCTTACCAGATTGCCAAAGGGGTCCATAAAAAAAAAGATTAAGGACCCCTGGTCTAAAATGAAGCTAGACCAGAGCAGATAAATTTGGAATCAGGGGAATTAATTAGGCTGGAGTAGTCGCAGGGTTACACACAGGGTTTAAAATATGTGAAACAAATGAACAAAAAGACCTTGAAAAGGTTCAGCCTTAACTGATTCTGACCTTGATCTGCCGAGCTAGCATCCATGGATGCTCAAGGGAAAGGGTAAGAAGACAGGCATGGTTCTCTGGAGCCTCAGAGGTCAAGACACAAAAACTGAAACTGTCAGAAGAATGTAAGCTTCTTGAGGACAGGGACTGTGTCTGTTTTCATTTTTGTGTCCTTAGGGCCCAGGACACACATTTAAGCCTTACTCTATGGTCTTTTTGGAGGGCAGGGCAATTTGGGTTAAGTGACTTGCCCAAGGTCACATAGCTAGCATGTTAAGTGTCTGAGACTGGATTTAAACTCAGGTCTTCCTGATTCCAGGGCCAGTGTTCTATTCACTACATCACCTACCCACCCCAATTTAGGCCTTATAAATGTGCGTGTTTTAATGGATGAATTGTCACAGGAATGAAATTTCCACTCACTTTAGACACTCCAATCTACATTGAATAATGTAGATTGATTGATAATGAATGATGTAGATTCATTGATAATGAACATCTAAATCCAAAGAAAATGTGGGTGGGGAGTGGAAAAGGGCAGTGAAAATAAAAGGAATATAGGTTCTATGTCAAAATATAATGTAACTGGGGTGGCTAGGTGGCTCAGTGAATAGAGCACCAGCTTTGGAGTCAGGAGGACCCGAGTTCAAATCCAGCCTCAGACACTTAACACTTACTAGATGTGTGACCTTGGGTAAGTCACTTAACCCCAATTGCCCTGCCCTCCCCCCTTCCAAAAAAAATAACTAAAAAACTATAACATAAGTTATATAGTGCCAGGATTAGTGTGGTTGATAATCTCTCTATCAGGGATGGAGAGTCATTTTTTTCTCCTAAGAAGACATATTGATCCCAGGAAAACAAATCAAATCATAAGCAAAAAGCAACTTTATTTAATTCGTCCACCTATCCAGGAGTAAATTGATATGTTAGATATAAATATAATAACTAACATTTATATATAGTATAGGTGCTATACTATATATAATATATATATATATACATACTCTATACACACCATACTATACATACATACATATATATGTGTGTGTGTGCTTACTATGTGCCAGGTACTGTTCTAAGTCCTTTACAATTATTATATTATCTCACTCGATTCTCACAACAACCCTGTTAGGTAGATGCTATTATTACCCCCATTTTGTAGATGAAGAAACAAGAGGCAAACAAGAGACTAAATATTTTGCTCAGGGTGACACAGCTAATATGTGTCTGAGGCTGGATTTGAACTCGGGTTTTCCTGGCTCCAGGTATACTGCTCTATCCGCTGTACTACCTAGCTACATTTCATGTGTGTGTGTGTACGTCTGTGTATGTATGTATGTATATTATATATAAAATTATATATGTAGTATATATAAAATTAGATATATATAAAATCAAAATAATGTATTTCTAAATATATGTAAATGCATTTCCAAAATATCAGAAACATAATACATAAATATAAATGTGCTTATGTACTTTTAAGATTAAAAATAGTGAACCTAAAACTCTATTCACTAGATGCAACATAGGATAAAAATATTTCAGATCTATATAGCATGATCAGTTAAAGAGATAGAGACAGGTGGGAGAGGTGATAAGAGAGAAACAGATATGGTGAAGGAGATGGAAAGGATGTTGGTGCAGAGTTGAGGTGGGGAGGGTGGGAAGTCAGGACACAGGGGAGTGAGCACATCCCCAAGAAGAGTCCTCTAGGTCTTCCGCTGCAATGGGGCTCTAATAAGGAAGAAGGCTCCTATCCTTTGTAGCCTGGAGAGGAGGGCTGATGGAGGGCGAGTGCATCAACAGAGGCCTGAGCAGCCTCCCAAGGGCAGATCTGCATCAATGTCATGTTGGTGTATGACTCTTGAGTACTTTCCCTTGGCCTCTGTATTTGCGTGAACCCACCTGGATGCCGGCCCTCTGGGAGAAGAGGGCAGAGGAATATAGGGCATGCATACCTCTTCCTTGGGTGTCAGTGTAGAGCCACAACTGTGTGGTTGTGCCCTTCATGAGCCCACATGGGTCACACCAAAACAGAGAGTTAAGTTAGGATATCTCTGATTCAGTCTCGAGCTACATATCTGAATTTGTCAGCTGAGTTCATGTTCCTGTCCCTGCAAACAAATGTGGGATGTAACAGAGAAAGAGGAAAAGATAGAGAAGCTATCATACATGGAGCTTGATCAGTAGTGGGACAGGCCAGATGGCTGGGACCTGAAGGCTAGGGACCTATAGGAGCAGGGAGGGCATGTGATTGCCAAAGTTCACAAAAGACCTTAGGAGGAAGCTCAACCAGGCAAGCACCTATTGCAGGAGTGGGTAGGAGGGGCAGGTAGCTATGTGGTACAGTGGACAGAGTACCATCCCCGAAGTCATGAGGATCTAAATTCAAATCTGACCTCAGACACTTACTAGCTATGTGATCTTGGGCAAATCACTTAATCCCAATTGCTCTCTCTATCTCCCACCCCCAAAATGGGTAGCAGCAGGCAATAGATAGAACATTGCTGGTATTAGGGAAGTTTGGCAACAAGTCATGAAGATTGTGGCCCTCCATGACCTGCTGCTGGTGAATAGACCTACGGATGTGGGGATTGTGGCTCAAGGGAATGAAAAGGCTTGACTTAGGTGATGCATAACTCATGTTGGTATGAGGCGAGAAATCAAGATGGGAACTCAAACACAGACCAGGACAAGACAGGGATCTAGTTAGTGGAACTGGGTTACAAGATGGATGTGATCATGGAGAAATAAGGCAAGAGATGAGAGTGGGACCAGTATTACTGGCTGCTAGGTGGTACAGTGGGTAGGATCCCAGGAAGACTTGAGTTCAAACAGGGCTTGTCCTGTCGGGGATAGGGTGGAATCAACTCACAGCATGGAGGGTCTTACTGTGTCGGGGCCAGTCTCAAACCTTTTATCATTGGAGACCCCATCTATAGTGACCTAGTCATCCTGAAGGCCAAAGCAGCCTCAAATCTAGGTTCAACTTTTTCTTTTATCTCCCTACTCCTTATCTTGCATATTATAAGAAGAACTTATGAATTGATTCTACTTTCAAGTTAATACCTTCCTCTCAGGGTTGTTTTCGAGGAAAGCACTTTGTAAAACTTAAACTCTCATGCAAATGTGAGTTTTTACTGTTTTGTTAGTTACAAGGAGGAAAATATCCTTAAACCAGGGGGTCATATTTTGTATCTTGGACCCCCTCGGCAGTCTGGTGAGGCTTACAGACCCTTTCTCAGAATAATGTTTTTAAATAATTGAAGAAAATGCCAAATTTCAGTCGGAGGTTAGTGAAAATAAAGATGTAACCCCCACCCCATTTCCCAATTCAAGGTCATACAAAGGTCACAGATTTTCCAAAATTTAACCATAGACTTTCAGGTTAAGAGCCCTTTTCAAGAGACTCTCTTCCTCTCTAGACTTCTCTGATATTCTCTCTTTCTATTCCCTTTTCTGACCACTCCTTTTAAATGTCATTTGTTTGTTCTTTATCCAGGTCACAAATTCCAAGTATGAGGGTCCCCCAATACCCTGTTCTTGGTCCTCTTCCCCTTTTCTCTCTATAATATTTTACCTGGTGATCTCATCAGCTCCCATGGGTTGAGTAGTAAAAACATCCCAAGAACCCCTGCTTTAAACTGTTTGCTTTGGGGGAGTGTAGATAGGATAATGTAATTATCCCAGGGGTTGGCAAAAACATGCTGAATAGTTTTCCTTTGTTAAGTCTAAAGTCAACATTTTGAGGTTGTCTCTAAACCTAGTTTTAGGGAGTTGTACTTCCATTTTAGTATAGAATAATCCTACAGCTTTGAGCAAAATCTTTCTAATAGACGTTTTGTTCTGCCACATGCCTGAGCTGATTCCAAGCTCCCTTCCCAACTTCACCTTCTGACTTCCCTAGCTCCCTTTAAGTCCCAACTAAAGTCCCATCTTTTTCCATAGAGCCTTTTCCACCTTTTCTTCATTCCAGTGCCTTCCCTTTTTAAATTAATTCCTATTTATCTTGTGTATAGTCGCTTTGTATGTATTTGTTTGCATGTTGTCTCTCTCTTTAGATGGTAAGCTCCTTGAGGGCAGGGACTGTCTTTTGCCTCTTTTTGGATCCCCAGTGCTTAGCACAGTGCCTAGCACATGGTAGGTGCTTAATAAATGTTGATTGATTGATTGATTGACTGAAGACAATAACACAGCAAAGCCTTCTCTTACCTTCCATTTTTTGTTTTCTATTCTTCTGAAGAGTTGCTTGAAGATGAATCCAGATGATAGATTAACTTGTGCACAGCTCTTAGAGAGCCCTTATTTTGAATCTTTTCGAGAAAGTCAAGTTAAAAGAAAAGCGCGTAATGAAGGAAAGAACAAAAGACGACCACAGGTACCTACCTGGTGCTGGGAAGATAAAACACTAGCTAATGTCTGGGTCTCCATTCCCCTTCCCTTCAAAACACCACAAGGTCAGGACATTTTTCTCCATGTCATTTTAATGGAGATTTCCCAGATCAGTAAGATGGTGGTCTAAAGGAGTACCAGCCCAGTTGAAAAAAGGGTTGCCAGAAGGATGCTTAATTACCTACTTCCTAATGTTGAGTGTATGAAATGAATCTGAAGAACTCACTCGTCAAAGACAAAACAGATGCAAATTCTAGTTCAAAACACTTACTTATGACATAGGGGTTTATTATACTCATTTAGATATTGCACAAGTCAGATCATGTCCCCAAAGCTACTCCATATAGTAACGGTCTGACACAGTAGGGTTAGGTTCAAACCTAAGACCAACATAAAAGGATGCCACTGTACCAGCATAGCCCCAGGAGAGGGCAAAGGGAACTCTGCTCTTCCTTCCTTTTAGAGATAGCTGGCCCAGAATGCTGGCTTCCTCTAACTGTTCTATAAAGCCAAGGTCAAGTTCTAGCTATTTACAAAGATACAAAGTCACAGATATCTTATAACCTAAAGCTGCAGCCTCAGTAATACTAAGCTAGCATTTTATAGGGTTTAAAGTGTACACAGCTCTTTCCATATATTAAAGCATTTGATCCTCACAACAACCTTGTGAGGTAAATACTATTATTATCTCCCAGATGAGGAAACTGAGGCACCAAGCATCTAAGTGATTTGCCTGGGGTCACATGGTTAGTAAGGGTCTAAGGCAGGATCTGCACTCTAACTGCCTCCCTAGCTGCCACCTAGTATGTCTCTTCCAGCTCTAAATCTGTGAATTCATGATTCTATTACATAACAAGAAAGGCTTATGAATATTATGAAAAATATTAGTCTTATCAGTTCTTACATGATGTATTAAATTTGCTAAAGAGAATTTTAGTCATCCAAATACTACATTGGAGACTGGTAATCCAACTGGTATTTGCTTGACCTCCTAAGTATTATCTGGATTTTTATGATTTCACTTCTCATTCACACAAATACTATAATAAAAGGAGGACAGGAAGAGAGCAGATGAGTCAGTCTGACCCCTTGAGAGTAGCTCTAGTCAAAGTGCAAAAGTTCAGATTAATGAGGAAAATTACAATTTCATATTATCTGTGGATTGTGACTAGCCATTCCCCTTAGCCAGCTCTGGATAGGTAGAAAATAAGCTTTTACCCTTCTTTGTAAAACTGCATTACTGGTTTCCACTGGTTTTTACTCAGTGCCTCTAAATCAAATAACAAAAAGTGGATGCCCATTTAGCATCATCTGGAGCCTTATACAGAGGCTATTTTGGGCTTTTACATTTTGAGTTCGCAGGTACAACTGAATTTAGATTCTAAATCTGTAACTAGTAATCATAGGTGTGTCTTTGCTAATAATTCACATGCATATATATTTGAATGTGGATATATGACCTACATAAAATTATAGATAAAATATGTGAGTTATGTAATATATGTGAATATATTTTATATTGAGTATATGTGAATATATAGAATAGATATGACATATGAATGTGAGTTATTAGCAAAGACACTTGGGACTTTATATATGCATGTATTTGTATAAATATGTATAGATATAGTATTTATTTATATTTGTATAGTATATGTATATATAGTTGGAGAGGTTGCATGGTATAGTGGATAAAAGAAGAAGCCTTGGAATTAGAAAGACTTGGGTTTAAGTCTTGCACACCAGCTGTATGATTGTGGGCTAATCACAACATCCCAGTGCCCAAGGACACTCTCTTGAAACAACACATTACAGAGTTGTCTATATAGTGGGAGGAAGTCTTTACATCTTAGTTAAGACCAAAGATGCTAGATTTAGAGACAGGGATAGATAGATAGACAGACAGACAGACAGATAGATAGATGCATATATACATTCACATGTAGATACATATATAGATGATAGATGATAGCTAGTAAGTAGCAAATAGATGATAGAGACAGACAGCTAGATGATAGTGGGTAAATAACTGATAGAGAGAGATTGATTGATTGATACATTATAGACAGCTGGTAAGTAGCAGACAGACAGATAGATAGGTAGATATTTAAAATAATTTATGAATGCAAGGCTAAAGATTTCATTATGAACAAATATGCTTGAAGTTGAGAATCTAAGGAAAGTCCTTTGATGATGTCAGTAATTTAATAGGGAGTATAATAGCTAACATTTATACAGGGCTTTAAAGGATGCAAAGCACTTTACACATATATCTTGTTTTTCCTCACAACAACCCTGGGAAGTAGGTGCTATTAATGTCCCCATTTTTACACATGAGGAAACTGAGGCTAAGAAAGAAAAAGTGACTTCCTCAGGATCACACAGCTAGTAAAAATCTGAACCAAACTTGAACTCAGATCTTTCTGAAACCAGGTCCAACACTCTTTCTACTGAACCACCTAACTACCTCTATGAAGTATTGATGCCTATATTTCCAAAGAAGTAAAAGTAAATAGTGAAATCATTTTTTTTAAAGTGTCAAGTATTTTACTACATAATTTAACTCAGAAAATATTTACTGAATATTTCCCATGTGCAGAGTCTTACACTGGGTGCCAAGGGAGACCAAGAAAAATAGTCAAGACATGGTCCTTGTCCTCAGGGAGATTATAGTTTTTCATGGGAAATATGTACAAGGTGGGAAATAGGTTTCATTAGGTTGAGGAGAGAACATTTTTAAGTGTAAAACTACTATGAACAAAAACACAGAGAAAACATGAGATGTTCTGAGGATAGTCAAGTATTTTGAAATGTGTATATTAAAACAGATCTCAATACATACACGCAAACTCTGAACTGAGTAGAAGATCCAAACATTCTAAGTTTCGAAGGTATCAAACGTTAGCAGTGACTTGACTTAATTTTGAGTTTCAGGTTTTTAATACTGTCTCCCCCCTGTGTATTCTCTTAGACTTCTAGGCGTATGGTGGTACAAGTAAAGATTCTTTTTCAATTTCCTGTATTTTTGTCTCGTTCTGCTATTAGAATCAGCTGTTGCCTCTCATACCGGGAAGCCACAACACCCCCACACCTGATGGAAGAAGACAGGTCCTCCAATTAAAATTTGATCATCTTCCAAACATTTAGGAGAACTTTCAAGTGGAAAAGCAATTTAACATGTACAAAATTCTCTATGCTCTAAAGAGGAATTCTCAGTGTTTCAAATGCAAATAAGCCACGTGAAAAATTAAGATGCCTTCTGGGCTTACTCTGATCATTGTTGATTCCTTTCCATTTTTTTTTCTTCAAATGCCAACTTTTATCTTTTCTTTATATAATAAAGCCTGGTGCTTCATTCCCAAAGGGGTCACTTGCAGAAAGCATCAGAGCAGGCCCTGTCAAAGCAATTTATCTTGAGAATTTGTGGGGGGCTTCTTTGATTTATGAATATTATCTCCTTAAAGCTAGCCACATAATGTCTTTAAAATATGCTAAAAAGTCCACCTAGGTCTTCCTTTATCAAAGGGTTTTTACATTTTATTAATGCATTTTGGCTTTATTATTTTTTTTTACAACTTTGCCACTTCCTAGTGTCTCATTCATACTATCCTATCTCATAAACAGAACAACAATCACTTAAGTAAAATTACCATTCACAGCCAGAGTCCTTAACCATTTTTTTTTTTGCAATGGACCCTGTTGTCAGTCTAGTAAAGCCTATAGACCCCATCTCAGAATAATAATTTTAAATGCATAAAATACATAAGAAAATGCAAGGGAAACAAATTATATTGAAATAACAGTTATCAAAAGAAATTTTTTTAACCCAAGCCCCCAGGTTAAGGACCTTGCTATAGAGCAACAACAACTGTGTGATTATTTAATAGTTCACATCTCTAATGCACCACCTCTCTCCTGAGAACAAGGTATGCTCCCCAAATCTGTCTCTGGATGAGATATTGATCATTGCATTTGATCAGAATTCTGTTGTTGTGTAGTGTTGTTTTCATTTCCTTTATTTTTGGCTTTGTGTACATTGTTCTCCTAGTTCTTGTTTCTTAGCTTGGCATGAGTTTTTTCTACAAACCTGCCCATATTTCTATGAATTCCTCATATTTGTTATTCCTTATAGAACAGCAATACTCCATAATATTAATATATTAAAGTTTGTTCAGTCATTTCCCAATTGATAGACACTTTCCAACGTTGGGGTATACGCCCAGTATTATAATCTATGCTGGGTTAAAGGGTATGAATAGGTCAGTAACTTTTCTTGAATAATTCCAAATTATTTCCCAGAATGGTTGGACCAATTTAGCTTCATCTGTAGTATATTAGTATGCCTGCTTTCCCATAACCCCTCCAACACTGACTTTTTCTGTCCTTTTCTATCTTTGCCAATTTAATGAGTATGAGATAATACTTCAGAGGTGTTTTCATTTGCATTTCTCTTATTGGTAGTAATTTGGAGCATGTTTTCACATGACTGTTGACAGTTTACATTTCTTCATTTGAAAACTGTTCATATCCTTTGAGCCCTTGTCTATTGGGAAATGGATATTAGTCATATATATGTAAATTTTTTCTACAGATTTTGAAAGTCAGACTTGTATCAGAACTGCTGATGCAAAGATTTTTAATTCCCTATACATAGCTTCTCTTCTTGTTCTAGCTGCATTGATTTTGTTCATGTAGAAGCTTTTTCATTTTATATCATTGAAATTGTTTCTTTGTATAATCACTTCCATCCCTTGTCTGGTTATAAAATTTCCCCCAGTTGTGAAATATATAACCTTCCATTCTTTATTTTTTAAAATGATGTGACATTTTGAGTATTTGGGTGACCATTTATATTTAGATCACTTTTCTAGTTGGAATTTATTGTACTATATGGTATAAATTTCTAGTCTAAGCCACTTTCCAGTTTTCCCAGCAATTTTTAGCAAGTAGGGAGTCCTTCCTCCAGGACTTGGGCCCTTGGGTTTAATGATAATCACAATAACAGTAATAATGGCTAGCACCATATAGCACCTGCTATGAGCAGTGCTTTAGTGTTAAGTGGTGCTTTACAAACATTATCTCATTT
Organism: Gymnobelideus leadbeateri; assembly: GCA_011680675.1. NCBI lineage: Eukaryota > Metazoa > Chordata > Mammalia > Diprotodontia > Petauridae > Gymnobelideus > Gymnobelideus leadbeateri. Next base: position 221,128 of record WOXC01010621.1, read on the forward strand.
AATCTTCACAACAGTCCTAAAAAGTAGGTGCTATCATGATCATAATTTTATAGGTGAAATACCTGAGACAGAGGTGAAGTGACTTGCTCAGGGCCACACAGCTAACAAATGTCTGAGGCTGGATTTGAACTCACATCATCTTGAATTCACGCCTATCTCTTTATACCACTTAGCTGTCTAGTGTTTATTGAACATTGAGCTACTATGTTCATTTACTCTAAGGTTTTGCTTATTTAGTCTGCTACACTGATCTACTTTTCTATTGTTGAATTATTACCAAATAGTTTTGGTGATTACTGCCTTGTGATATGATTTGACATCTGACCATACCAGACCCCTTCATTCCTATTATCCTAGCCTCTATCCCCATTTATCTGTAAATTCTTGACCAGATGTATTTCGTTATTTTGTCTAGCTCCATAAAGTAACCTCTTGGTAATTTGATTGGTGTAGAACTATTTTTCTTATTCCTATCATTTCATTGATGTAGGGAGCTTCAGGTGAGCAATTTCTTCCAGCAATGCACATTGGGAACTTTTCAGAAATTTTGAGTCTTAGAGTATTGCTTGGGATGCTAGAAGATTAAACTGTTTGCCCAGGGTCACACAGCCAGAATGTAGAGGAAGCAGAAATTGAACCCTAGGACTTCCTAACTCACTGTCCATGACATCATGCTGCCTCTCATGGAGCTAAATATGGAAATTAATTTAGGTAATATCATGATTCTAATTATATTGGCATGTCCCAGTCATGAAAAAACAACAAGCAACTCTCGAACTATTCATCTTCCTTTCTTTCTGTTGACTCAATTTGATGACTCCACAGTATTAATCATCTTGGGTTTTTTCTTGATTTGGGTTATTTTTTCCCTCTCTGCTCTGATTTCTAACCAGATGTCTTGGCTAGTAGTTTATTGTGGAGTATCATGAAACTAGCACAAAACCCTACAAAGTTGGTTAAGTTTTCTCTTAAACACAAACCAAATTATATCTATACCATCCCCCAGAGGCATCTATACCAGAAGAGTCAACAGCAATTGTCAGCAAATTCTGCCATTCCGAGGTTCACTTGCACCCATTTAAGGCCATTTTTGCATTTTGTCCTCCAAAGAGAGCAAATCTATCTAATCATTTTCTCTGGATAACATGTACTTGACCAATAACAATGATCATATAGAGTTGCGTTTGTCTCTTCTAGATAAATAATCTCAATCCCTGGGGTGGCTAGGTTGCGCAGTGAGTAGAGCGCTGGCCTTGGAGTCAGAAGGACCTGAGTTTGGATCTGACCTCAGACACTTAACACACACAAACAAAAACCTAGCCATGTGACCTTGGGCAAGTTACTTAACCCCAATTGCCCTCCAAAAAAAAAATAATAATAATTTCAGTCCTTTTAGCTTTTCATCATAGGTTATAGTTCCAAAATACTTATCTTTAGTCTTCTAAACTCTCTCCAGTTCTTCCTCATACCCTTTTATAGAGAGATTATTTTAGAGTAAAGGTTTGTTTTTATTTTTGCGGGGGGAGGGGGACACTTTGATTTTTTATTTTCACTGGGAAAAAACAAATTCAGTGACAAATAATTTTTCTGTAACTATCTTACCTTTGCCTATTGTGAGAGATTTTTGGAGTTAGACTCAACCACACTGGGTGATACCAGACCTGGAGTCAGGAAGACTTGAGTACAAATCCAATCTCAGACCCTTACTAGCTGTGTGACCCTGAATAGGTCACTTAACTGCTGTCTGCCTCCGTTTCCTCAAGTCTAAAATGATGATAACCCCTCCCTCCTAGAATTATTGTGAAGATAAAACAAGAAGATATTTGTAAAGTGCTTTACAAACTTTAAGTGCATACGAATACCAGTTGTTATTGTTTTTAATGTTGAAGCATAATTTTACATGCCCTTTTTCATAAATTCCTAAGTATTGATACAAAACATTTGAAAATGCTCTTCTGCTGATAATGCAAAGCACTGGTCATTATCTCTCACTGGCAACAGCTGAAGCACATACAATTATAGTCCCAGCAGTAATTGAAAGCACTTATTTAATTAACTCCTTACTGCTACTAGATCTGGCATATTACCTGAATGTTCATGCATTTTTCAGACATATACTATCTCAGGAAATCCTAGCACCTGGGATCCAGGAGTTAAGTTTAAATCATTAATAAAGAAACACCATAATACTCCAGACATTTCCATGAAGGGCTATTGTAAAAGTCTAGAAACATACTCAGGAAGAAAAATGCAATAGATGCCCCAGTAGGGTACTCCATAGAATCTCTTTCAGTTTCCTGGGAGTGTTCATGAGACAGCTGGTGGCACAGTGGATACAGTGCTAGGCCCAGAGTCAAGAAGACCTGAATTCAAATCCAACCTCAGACACTTTCTAGCTGTGTGACCCTGAGAAAGTCACTTAACCCTTGTTTGCCTCAGTTTCTTCAATTGTAAAATAGGGTTGTTGTGAGGATCCAATGAGATAATGTTTGTAAAAGTGCTTAGCACAGTGCATGGAACATAGTAAGTGCTACATAAACATTAGTTATTATTATTAATATTATTAATTCGGCTGGTGGTTCTGTGAGTAGAGAGAAAACATGCAAGAGATGTGGAGGTAAAATTAATGAGACTTTAATTAAATTAATAAGACTTGGCAATGGATTGGATATAGGGCGTGAAGGAGAATGAAGGGTTGAGGACAACTCTCAGATGGCAAAAGGATGATGAAGATCAAGTGAGAAAATATTTGTTAAAATCCTATTAGCAAGTAAATAGAGCACCAGCCCTAGAATCAGGAGGACCTGAGTTCAAATCAGGCCTCAGACACTTACCACACTTACTAGCCTTGTGACCTTAGGCAAGTCACTTATCCCCAGTTGCCCTGCATTCCCCCTCCAAAAGGAAAAAAAAAGCCTATTAGCACATGCCTGGCTGTAGTAGGAGCTCTATACCTGCTCTCCCTTCTCTTCCTTCCTTCATTTGATTAGAAATTATAACCCTGGATGGATAGTTCTTTGTTCAGTTGAAGGATGTTGTCAAGAAGTCTTTGGGTCTCTGTACTTTCCAAATTCAATATAGATGCAAAAAAAGCTATGAGGGTCTTTTTTAAAGGATGGGAAATCTGGGACATGAGAAAATGATGTAGTTATTTTCAGATTCAAGCATGTCCTACAGTTTGAATATGAAGATACCATATGTTAACAGAAGAAGAAAAATTATGGATGAGGAGACAACTTTGTTAAATGATTTCACCTTGGATTCTATAGTTTTTTTTATTATTATTGAAATCATCTCATCACCAAACCCTTTAAGCTGACCTTGGCCAATAATACACAATAAAAGACTGCCTATAAATAGTCGGTCTATTAAAAGCCTGCATCCATTTTAGCTTCTAATCAGTCATAAAGCAATAAACAATGTGATTGAAGTTATCAGGCCTGGGTTTCCCACTTTTGCTCTGATTTCTTGCACACTCTCAAGGATTACTCCAAGCAAGCACTTGTCTTTTTTCAATTTTTGCTCTTAACAATCTTAAAGCCAGTTAAGTGAGGGTGAGAAGAAAAAAACACTTAATGCTTTGAAAAAAACTCTGGCACAGTCAGTACTGCTGAAGGAAAGACACCTGTTGACATAGGCTTGGGGAGGGGTTGGGGGGATTGAGGTAGGAATCTAGTTGTTGTTTTCCTTCTGTTTATTCTTTATGAGTGAGCAGGGCCTTGACAAGCCTGCCAAGGGTCTGATTGATTTATAGATCCTGATGTTTCCAGGGCAATTGGAACACCTAATTTTTTTGGCAAATAGGATGCCATTTGTAATGGTCATTTTAGTATTGAGCTTACTTGGAACATATTGGAGCATGTGCTCTTAACATTTTTGTGTTGTAGCTCCTTTGGAAGTCTGGTGAAATTTAAGGACCCCTTTTCAGAATGCTTTAAGTGCATCAGGTAAAAATATATAGAATTACCAAGGAAACCAGTTATGTTGAAATACAGTGACATATAGATATAGATATATATGTATATGTATAGGCAGACACACTTATATTTATATATAGAAGAACCCCAGGTCCATGCCAAGTTTTTTTGCAGAATCTCTCTCCTAAAAATATTTCATTATTACTCTTCCCTACCCCCCACCACCATCCCATACTTACAATCTTCACATAAGTTTGTTGACTTAGAAACATTTACAGTTTCCATTTGCCTATAACTTTACCTAGCTTAAACCAGCTAATCTTAATGCCATTGACCTTATTGACGTAGCTCCTTTGGAGTGCTGTCCAAATCCTGCATTGTCATGGTGAGTCACTCGACCTGAATATCATTCTGTGTTTAGCCATAACCTTTATGTGACCTGGTTTCCTCAGTCTTTCCATACATGTGCCCTGGAGCTTCTTGGGAAAATCATAGGTTTTGCAAAGCCCTTTGTAGACCATTAAAAATGTAGATTTTTCCTTTTTCTTGCAGCTCTTGACCCTTTTTCCTTGAGGAAGGAAATACATCATGGAAAATGGTCTGACATTTTACTGGCCTGACAAGGCTCTTTGCTTAGACTCTAGCTTCAGGCTCCTCTTCAATCCTGATGGTAAATTGTTCTAACTTATCCTATTCACAAAGTTCTACTGGGGAGCACCCTCTGAGTACTGTTGGACTAGCTAGAGTCATGGAAAAAGTGGGTTCAGAATCCTTTCTTTGGATTAGGAAGAGATTGATTAAAGAGGAGAAAAATTTCAAGAGAACAAAGAGTTTTCCCACTTCTAAAATAGCTGTTCCATCCAGCTGTCTTTTCTCCATCCTGACTGATAGCTTGACTGATCTGTAAGATAGAGGAATTGTCGGAGGATCATGAAGTTATTTGGGAATTCTAATTCTGTAGATTAGTACTGTGCACATTTGCCCCCAACTCCTGAATTTGTCAGTCATTTTGCTTTGAGTTAAAATTCCAGACAAGAAGTGAATTTCTTTGGTATCTTATAATTGCGAGTGATTCCCAACCCTAATGGCTCATAACATATACAAAAATGATTACATTTTAATTCATTTATTTTAAAATAAAAACATGCCCTTTTAGCTGTTGTATGTGCATATGATCAAATAAAACAGGATGTAGAAACTGCAAAAAGCTTGGATTTCCCTAAGGCATTAGCTTAATAGCACATTTTTAGATCATTAAATTATGCATTTGAAGTAAAAAGATAAAGTTCTCCGAGTAATTTAAAGCAAATACACAGGTCTAGATTTTTTCCATTAAAAATATTAAGCTATTAGAAAAGAAAGGTATTCTGTGAAGTGTTTTGACCTATCTCTGTATCTGCTGAGGCAACAGTAAACTTTGTTTGATCCACTATTTAAAATCTGAGTGAAAATGTTTGCTTCTTTATGCTTTGGGAGATGAAATAAAAATATAATGACTCAAAAGCATTATTTTAACTACTTAAGTCTTATTCTTAGCAAGAACATGAAAGTCTGTGACATGAAATGCAATGATCCCTAGAGTAGGGATCAGAATTCCTGTGGTCTAGACCTAATTTTACTATTAACTTGCATGTGACCATAACCTCTCTGGTTTTCAGTTTTCTCTCCTGCAAAATAAGGATTTGCATAAGATAACATTTAAAGTCCCCTCTAGCTCTAAGATTATCTGACTTTGTATGGCAGCTAGAGTTGGTTCCTTAGTGATATTTCCAAATAAAAGGCTTTCTGGAGATTATTTTTCATGAAAAATGCCAAGTTCAGACTTTTTTGTATGGTCAAAATGTGGAACATTTATTGATATATTTTGTATGTTTGACTAAAACTACGTAACTCTTGGAATCTGATAATTTTCTTCTAATATGAAATCATGGAAACTGAGACAAAAACACCTCTTTTCTTGCTACCTATGCTCAAAGACATTTTTTCAGTCACTTCTTAGCTTGCTTTTTATAGGCAATCATGTCTAGAACACACGAAAGTTATAAAAGTATCCCCCAAAAGTCTTTGATGATAACCTAGGTCAGTTATTTACATTATGATAAAATGGGTAAAAGAATTGTGCTTTTCATTCTTTAATGTTTTAGAACACAGTGAACTCATGTGATCATTTTTTTATTACAGTGAAATGTATATTGTGAAACATTAGGTTATTTTAGTGGCTAAAGACTAGAATAATGCCTGCAACATGGAAGAACAATTAATACATTTAGTACTTTCATTAAATTCTTTAGTGCTTTCAGTAAATGGAAATCTGCTTGAATTCCACAAATATGCCCAAATTTTGTATATCTTACATTTCAGTAAACAAGACCCAGGCTCAGTTAACAGTTTAAATTTGGACACCTGTAATAAAGTTATAGAGTCTTACTTAGGCTAAAAGATAATTATCCTACATTAAAGAACTATATATATATATATATATATATATATATATATATATATATATATATATAAAACTCATAATATATACATTTTCTCATTTTTGTTCTCTGTTGTGAATAATAGCTATAAACTAAAGCCCTTAAGGTATTTGTTCTGATACTTGTGATACTAGAATGTCTATAGATAAATTTTATATCACATGTAATTATGGATAGACAATAAGAATATTCCAGGCTATGTACTAATTATTTATGCTGTGTATTCATTTATGATACTAGTATTTCTACATATATGTTTTATGTCACATGTAATTATGGCTAGATAGTAAGAATAACAGGCTAGATATTAATTATTTATGTATCTAGAATCAAATAGCTATGAACCAGATTTAGTTACATGATGGTAAGTTGCCTAAATCCAATAATAGTCACAGTATTTTATCATATTTTCTATTTATTTAGCTAAGGCTATTTAAAAAACAATTTTTTAAGAAGAATCAACTGCAGGGAAAGACGTTTCAGTGGTATCTTTGTATGTGTACCTTGTCATGAAGATGTGTTCTTTACCTTCTGGTAATAAAATTTACAGGTATCGCTGTTTTCTCATTTATAGTCAAATCATATAATGACCTATCATCCAATATTTACAAATGTTTTTAGGGGGGAAATCTATCTTCCTCATACCTGCAGTTCAGAGATCATTATTCATTTTCCCACATGCCCTTAACATGACATGCTATCACTCTTGTTGCTTTCGGGGGGAAATTTTCATAATTCCCTGAAGAAATCAATACAGGAAATTGACTTTACCTAGAGCTTTGTTATAACTTCAATCTAGTTGTACGAAGTGGCTAATTTTCTTTCTATCCATAAGATTCCTTCCCTAATACTGCCCCCTTCCTATACTCCAGTTCTCACAAGGTAGGACTGAGATCCTATTCTACAGATATTTTGTTTCTAAATCAATAATCAAAAGAAAGAAGCTAAAATGACAGAAATTAAGTTCCTTGCCGTCTCCCTTTCCAGACTTGCAGATATAGTATCAGTTTTTGATAGGTGTTAGGGAGAAAAATCAAATTCAAGCTGAAGGTTTTCAACCTTATGCAACATTATTGAAGGCTTGCCCACAAGGATTCTGCATTCCCTTAAAGGAACTAACAGGTAAATACATAAGTAAATATTTAAAATGTGTGACACTATGGGTGCAATGGGTGGTGCTGTGGAAGATACTTCCATCTTTTTTATTCTTTTCTGGAAAGACCAGAGCTGAATGAATCTTGTGTAGGCCTCTCATCTTCCCTAGGCCTCCACTGTGTCTAAATTCTCCCTTTCATTTCTTCACATCAGAGGCAGGAGACTTAATTAGCCACCCCCTGTTATATAACAATCCACTCACTTTTAGCTTCCATACAATATAATGGCCCACAGGTACACATGGCACCTCTCTCTGCTGTTTTATCAAATTTATATCAGGAAGAAAAAAAAGGCATTACTCTAATCTCAATGGCTCAAAGCCCCCAGTGTGGAAAATTCCCAACCTTTAGACTCGCTTACCTCACTGTCCTGTTATAAAATTTTGAATAGATATACAATATTTTATAAGGATATAAGAAATCCCTAGCCTCTTAATGTTTGAAGCGAAAATCAGGATATAAGAAATATTTTGGCAAAAGGAGTGAACAGAATATGTTATAGTATCTGGGACTAGGCAGAGAAGATGGAAAGCAGGCAGACCTCTTTTGTTGACTCCTCCTGATTATAGCCACTAACTTCCATCTGAGTCTCCTATCCAAAGCTGCCTGTCCCTCCTTCCTCTGCTGCAACTAAGCCCTATTTCGCCAATTCTTTCCAATTCATGGGAATAAATCCTGGGTGGGGCTTTGGATGCTGTTGCTCCACTGCTGATGCAGGTTTTACTGCTGCTTAGGTCTTACAGTCCCTACTCCTTCCTCTCAGTCTCTTGCAGGCTTGTGTGTGTGTATGTGTGTGCACGTGTGTGCGCATGTGCACATGTGCAGGTTTCTCTTTAAGATCTCCTGGATGTGACTCAAGTCCACCTTCTGGCCCAAAGATCTTGATAGCCCCAAATTATTCTCAGGACTAAGAAGGAATTCCCTCTGAACTACAAATTCCAGAATGCCAGTCAGTTCTCAAACCCAATTACATACATAAAGCAAATACAAAGTAATTTGGGGAACAAGGAAGAATGACGGCACTGTGGACAGGGACATATTTTGGATTGGCAGGTTGAATCAGCCACCATGGACCCAGACAGCAAGAAAAGAATGAAGAAGCACAACCTTTAGCTTCCCTCACTCTCAGTGATTTTATTAGCACCCACAGGTTCAGTTGTCACTTTAATGCAGATAACCCCCAGATAAATATAGACAGTTCTAATATCCTCCAGGAACTCGAGTTCCACAATACCAATCACATGTTAGACATTTCCCACTGGATGTTCCATAGACATCTCTAACTCATTATATCCAAGACAAGAACTTATCTTCCTCTCCCCTCCATCAGACTCCAAACCCACACTACTTCCAAACTGTTATACTTGTATTGAAGATACCATCATTCTTCTAGGCACCCAGATGATCAACCTTGTTTTTTTATTTAGTTATTTCCATTTGTGTCCAACTTTTCATGACCCCATTAAGGGTTTTCTTGGCAGAGATACTGGAATAGTTGCCATTCTTTTTCTAGCTCATCTGACAGAAGCAGAAACTGAGGCAAACAGAATTAAGTGACTTCCCCAGGGCCACACAACTAGTAAGTTCCTGAGGCCATATTTGAACTCAGGAAGATGAGTCGTCTTGATTCCAAGCCCAGATCTCTATTCACTATGTCATTTAGCTGCCCTCGATTATTTGCTCTCCCTCATCCTCCATATCCAACCATTAGGTAAGTGGTATTGACTCTAACTCTAAATTTCTTGCATTTATTCTTTTAACCACCCTCAAGCAGCTAACATCCTAATTCAAGCCATTGTCACCTCTTGCTTGTGCTATTGTAATGGCTTCTTTCCAATTCTTCTTCCACATAGCTGCCAAATTTGTATTCTTGTTATAGGTTTAACCAAGTCACTTCCACACTCAAAAAGTTTCAGTGGTTCTCTAGAACCAAAGGCAAAGTCCTCTGGCCTTTAAAGCTCTTCATTAGCCTCTCTTTCTCATTTTGTTGTGTATCACACCCCTTCATGCACTCTCTGTTCCAGCAAAACTAGCCTCTTTACAAGACATCCCATTTCCCACCTCTGCACCTTTGCCCAGGCAGCTAGCTGGTATAGAGGATAAAATGCTAGCATGAAGAGGAATTGAGATCAAATATGACCTTAGACCCTAACTGTGTGACCCTGGGAAAGTCATTTAACCTCTGTTTGCTTCAGTTTCCTCAAATGTAAAATGGGAATAATGGCAACCTTTCAGAGTTGTTGTGAGGATAAAGTGAGATAATATTTGTAAATATGCTTAGCACAGCACCTGGCATACAGTAACTACTATGTACATAAATGCTTATTCCTTTCCCTCTCCCCCTCCCCTATGCTTGGAATGTACTTCCTTCCCATACTCATCTCAAATGGTTTGCTTACTGGCTTTCCTTCAAAGTCCAGCTTAACTGCCACCTCTTAATTCTCTCAGTTGCTAGTATCTCTAGCAACTGAGATATCAAGAAATTACTCGTTGTTTTCTTTGTTTATGCACGCACAGTATTTACTTTTTTCTATACATGTATAGTCCTTGAAAGCAAGAAATGTTGTTGGGGAGGGGGGTATCTTTGAATACCCACTGTTCAGGCTGGACACATATGGGAGGCAACTCATTGTAGTTCTTAGAGTGCTGGACTTGGAATTAGGAAGACATAACTTTGAATCCTAGCTTAGATGTTTACCAGATGTGTGGTCCTGGAAAAGTCATTTAACCTCTGTTTGCCTCAGTTTCCTCATCTATAAAATGAGAAAGCTGAACTTAATGACTTCATACATCCCTTATAATTCTAAATCTATGATTCTATGAGTCTATGATAATGTGTACTGATGGACTGACTGATAGAATCAGGGTCTTTGTGGTTGCTGTTCAGTTGTGTCCAACTCTTTGTGACCACATTTGGGGTTTTCTTGGCAAAGATATTGGAGTGGTTTGCCATATCCTTCTCCAGCTCATTTTATAGATGAGGAACTGAGGCAAACAAGGGTTCAGTGACTTGCCCAGAGTCCCCCAGCTAGTAAGTGTCTGAGTTTGAATTTAAACTCAGGAAAATGAGTCTTCCTGACTTCAGACCCAGCACTCTATGCACTGCACCACCTAGCTGCCCTGTCAGTGTCTTTAGCTTTAAGGATTAAGCATCAGTTAACTTCAGGGATGAACAAAGCAGAGCCCCCTGGAGAATGATTGAAGGTCTGTGACTTTAGTTTCCCTAACAGATTCCAATGGAAGCAGCTAGGTGGCTTAGTGGATAGAGGTATAGAGTAAGGAAGATCTGAGTTCAAATCTGACCTCCTGGGCAAGTCACTTGACCTCTGTTTACCTTAATCCCCTGGAGAAGGAAATGGCAAACCTCTCCAGTATCTTTGCCAAGAAAACCCCATCGGGGGTCATAAAGAGTAGGACAGAAGTGAACAACATTAACAGATGCCAAAGGGCTTTTGATGCTTTCTAAGTTAAAGCAGTTCAGTTCAACACATTCAGCCTATACCTGGTCAAGTCCCTGAATTTAAATAGCTCACACTGATCTTTACTCAGGATCTACATTGTTATTTTCCAGTCACTCCAGGCTGACATAGGAGCTCAGAGAAGACTCTGGATGACCAGAGTTATGACCTCCTCTTCATCTCCTAAGGGTTTTTGATGGGGAATTTAGAAAAGAAGGAATGAGAAGTAATTTTGGAGCATGAGTTTATGTTGGGTGGGGTGGAGGGGGGTGGGGGACATGGCAGGATGAAGTGATGATGGAGCAGGAATAGAGGCTTTGAAAAACCTAAAGATAAAGGGCCCTTATCACCTTTGGGTGGAAGAAAAGAAAACATCAACAGGTAAAAGAAGGTACAAAAGGGGATGTGGAAGTATGTCAAAGACAAATTTTTTTCATAACCAAAAGGGCACGAGTTCAAATCCTGCTTCTGTCACTTCTTACCTGTGTGGCTCTGGGCAAGTTATTTGATCTATATGCATCTCCATTTCCTTATCCGTAAAATTAGGGGGTTGGACTGTGACCTCTAAGGTCCTTTCTACCTTTGGTTTATGATCTTACTTCAAAAGTTTACTTAGAGTAAACTTTTTCTCTTCAGAGAACAGATGGAAAGAAGCCCCTGCACAATAACCAAGCCCTGAGGTACCCAACTCTTGCCCTATTCTGCCTTGAATTATGGAGAGTACTCCTTCTGCCCTCCCAAACAGAAAAATAAATTCCCTTCCCTCTACCCTCTAGAATCCTGCTTTGAAGGCACTCCTTTCCCTAGTTTCCATCTCTCACTGGTCAATGTGGATTGATTTTATGGTGGCAGATAGAGAAATTGGGGAGGGGGGATACTTCACAGGAACAGGCCCAAGTTTGGTTGTCTGAGACAAACCAGCTTTGTCTCCCCATCTTCTGCTACATACAAGTTCCTGTGTGCTTACCTAGAGAAAATTATGGTCCCATCCTCAGTGAAATTGATGTTTCAATCAATAAAAGAGACAAGGGGCTCATGATCCAAATCATAGTTTTTAATTTTAAATGAAATTAAGTTTTCGAATTTTAAAACACATTACAAATTAAATACTTGGCAAGAATACCTATAAATGCCATATGGCATAATTGTCAGATTTTGCCCTTAAATTCTCTGCTATCTGAATGTAAAAGAACTCTACAGTGTTTCAAAAACCACATGCTTTTCTAAAGAATTCACTTAAAAATAGAAAGAAAAAGATTGGGCCATTAGAGATGTTTTAAGGAGAGGCTGGGGTGTATATGTTATAAAGTCAAGCGAAGAACAAGGTGTGGGCACGGGAAAAAACTTAGGCATCATTGTAAGACATTATAAGACAATTAAAGTATGCAATGAAAATAGAAAGAGTTATGGTTTCTTCTTCCTCATATTCCTGCCACTCAGCTAAAACAGCATTTTCAAAGGTTACCAAGGACCTCCTAATTGCTAAATCTAATAGCCTTCTCTCAGTCCTCATCCTTCTTTTCAAGAAATTCTTTTCAAGATTCTCTGTCACTTTTGACCCTTTATCAGTCCCCCCTTTTTTAAAGCAATTGGGGTTAAGTAACTTGCTCAAGGTTACAAGGCTAGTCATTATTTATGTGTGGGTGCTCATTTTCTGAGGCCGGTTTCGATCTCGGGTCATCCCAACTCCGAGGCCAGTGCTCTTACTCACTGCGCCACTTAGCTGCCCCTATCAGTCCCTTTTCTTGAATTCTCCCTCCTGGTTCTCCTACCTGGCTGACCAGCATTTCTATATTCCAAACTCTCTGCCCAGGGCCCTCATTTCTCTCTCCATTCTAAGTTATCTCTTTAGGTCCCATTAATTCAATGATTATCTTTATGCAGACATCACCTAGATCCACCTCCTCATATTTTTTTTTTGCTTTATGGAAGACAGTTGGGGTTAAGTGACTTGCCCAAGGTCACACGGCTAGTGTGTCAAGTGTCTAAGGCCAGATTTGAACTCAGGTCCTCCTGACTCCAGGGCTGGTGCTCTATTCACTAGCCGCCCCCACCTCTTCATTTTTTACAAAGGAGCAAAATGAGGACAAAGAATATCATAACTGACCCAATATCATCAAAGGCAGTATTTGAACCCAGATCCTCTAACCCCAGACTTAGCCCTTTCCCATATCACTTGTTAATATGTTTAATATGGAATTAAACACCTTTCCCCTTAAATTTGACCCTCCCCCCCCATTCCCCTACTTTTGGTGTCCCATCCTTCTTGTCATCCAGATTCATAATTTCATAGTTATCCTTAACTCTTCCCTCTTCCTCACAACCCATGTCCAATCAGTTTCCAAGTTATCTATTCTGTCTCCATAACATATTTCACGCCTGCTTCCCTTTTTTTTCACCAATAGCCAACACCCTAATTCAAGGTCTTCATCACTTCTATCTGGACTATTACAATATTCCTCCTAGTTGACTCCCCACTTCCATTCTCTCCTCTTTCCAACTTTTCCTCCACTTAGCTACTAAACTGACACATGTAACAGAGGTTTGGCCTTGTCACTCCCCTGCTCAAGAAACTTCTGGGGTTCCCTATTGCCTCTACATGAAAATCCAAACTCCTCGTTTAGCCTTCAAAGTTCTTATCAATCTGGATCCAGCCTGTCTTTCCTGACTTAACTGCATCTAACTTCCCTTTATGTACTTCCCATTCTAAAGAAATTGGTCTATCTGCTGTTATCTGTATAATGACATTCCATCACCTGCCTCTCTGCCTTTGCTCAGGCTATCTCTCATGCCCAAAATGTCCTTCCTTCTCACCTTTACTCTTTAGACTTCCTTGTTCCCTACAAGGCTTAGTTCAAATATCACCTCCTGCTCAAGATCTTTCCTGATACCCCCAGTGCTTAGTGTTCTTGCCTTAAGTTTGGATTTGTATTCATGTTGTACCCCTCCAGTAAAAATGTAGGTTCCTTGAGAGCAGGGACTCTTTTTGGTTTTGTTTTTCAATTTTGTATCCTCTGGACCTGGCACAGCACCTTGCATGCAAGTAGACACTTGATAAATGCTGTGGAATTGAATCATTTCCCCAAATCCCTCTATGTTTTGATGAGGAATAATTAATAAGCCATACAATTTTAAATTTTGGCAGCTGTTAAAAGCCAACCAGCATTAAATAATCATAACACAATGTCTATTCTAGACATTTTGTATCTTTTATAAATGAAAGGAAGAGATATAGTAAAGTTAATACTCTAAATATGAAGCAATACCACATGTAGGAACGTAAATCATGGAATTATGCATTATGGAGGCAAATTATGTCTGATGCAGAAACTATCATTGTGACCCCTTGAGGTTTTTCCAGTCTGAGCTCTAATATATTTCTCATCTTACCAGTTTACAATGACCTTGAAGCATGTATTAAATATTTATGTAGCACCTTGAAGACATTCTCTGCCCCCCAACCTTAAACATAAGTCACCCCAAAAAACCACTATTCCAGGTTCAAGGAACTCTGTAGATTCCCATTTTGTCAAAAAGCATAGTTTGTGATTACCTACCAATGTGTGTGTTTTGATTAGTGGGCCAGAGAACATGAACTCAAAGCAAAATCACTTAAAATATTATTTTAGAAAGTGTGATATAATTTGGAGCTGGTGCCATACTCCTCACTCACACTGGAAAGGTGAATGGCCAGAGAGTGGTGGGCTTTGTCTCCCTTCAAAGTTCTAGGGGAATACCTGAAGGGTTGGGGGTATCTTTCTGAAACTATAGTTTATTGACCACCATTACACCTTAAAAGAGGAAGACCTTGTGAATGCCCAAAGACAAGGACAACCTAGACACACTGAGTAAAGGCAACTTCAGGACTCTACAGGGAACCTAGAAGAAAGTTATATCATGCCTAAGAGGAATTTCATGAAGACTCTATGAAAGAGAAAAATAAAGCTTCCAATAATCAGGGGAGATTGAGATTCTCTTCTTCAATATTCTCCCAAGTGATTCCTTCTCTTGAATTTAAGGCTAGAATACCTTATATCACTGAAGGGGCAAGGCTCTTGAATATGGGCTTTTGAATTGAAATGCTACATTACATAGATGTATAGCATCCTCTTTGCTGAGAGCCTTTGAGGGCTTACTAACTTAATTAGTTTCTCAGAGGAACATTAACAAGTTTAGTGGAGTCTTCATTTACAAAACATTTTCCTATGATTCTAGATAACTTGAAAAAACACAGGAAGGACTTTCCCTACCCTTGCCACTCTTGTAAATGTCTATAATTCTGAATTTAACAGCCACAAACATTTGTAAGCTGATAAAGTCTAGTACCTTGGGGCATATTTTCTATTTTTCCTTAAACTCTCACTTCCTCTCATTTGAATTTTTCTGAAGCCAGGCCTAATTCCTTTAAGGCCTTTCAATTTCAGCTAATTAGGGCTTATAAATAACCAAATATATAATTAAAATCACCACATAAATGACAAGGAATTTATTTACATTTCACTTACTTTCAAGGAAGATTCATGGTGGAAAGAATACTGTATTCTCCCTCAAATGGTTAATGCCTAATTCCATCTAAAAGCCATCTTTACTTGTCCAGTGTTGACAACTCATTTAACTGGAAATTTTGATGAGGATATTTACATAGTCCTCTTTTTGATCATGGAAGTACTAAATGTAACCAAATTAATGTGTAATTTGAAGTTGATGCTCATCAGAGAGCTATATAGAAAACCATAGAATTTGTTAAATGAAAGAGACCCTTAGAGGTAATCCAGCCAAACCCTTTCATTTCACAAAAGAAAACTGAGGCCCTGAGAAATTGTGACCTAGTGAAATAGATAACTATATCCTAGAGTCATAGGATTGTGCTTTGTAAACTGTAATGCTCTATATAAGCAAGTAATTACTATTCCTACTCTTACTCCTACTCCTACTAGTAATATTATGGGGCAGGTAGGTGGCACAGTGGATAGAGTGTTAGACCTGGAGTCAAGAAGACCTGAATTCAAATTCTACCTTACTCACTAGCTGTTAAGGGGCAAGTCCTTTAACCCTGCTTATTTCAGTTTCCTCATCTGGAAAATGAGCTGGAGAAGGAAATGGCAAGTCATTCCAGTATTTTTGCCAAGAAAACTCAAAATAGGGTCACAGAGTCAGACATGACTGAAAACAACAGCAATATTATAATCCCAGAGCTGGAAGGGACTTCAGGAATTATCTAGTCCAACCCCCTACCTGAGAAGACTTCCCTATAGATGAAAATTTAGACATCTCCAGCCCTCTGTAATGGGACACAGGCTATCAATAAGCTTTCAGTGTTGTATTTCTTGAGTTCCACATATGATTGTCATAAAATAGTTTGGGGTAGCAAGAGTCCAGTTCATCATGTGTGGGTGACAGACAAATCCGAGGTCAAATTCTACCAACATGACCTAGTGATGGATCTTTCCTGCCTTCTAGAGCTGCTCCATAGGGAGCTAATGAGCTCCCATCAGCATGGGGATAACCCAGTGTGTGGACCTTGTTTTGTTTCCACTTTTACTCAGTGATAAAGGATGCATGCTTCACTGCAGCCAGTCTAGTGTGACTCCTAGGACTGTGTGGTCCAGCATCAACATTTGGAACAAGCATTACAATGGAAAGTTCCTCCTCTGCTTTTCATACTTTCTTCTGCTATTCCTGGGCTCTATTTCCCAATCACTGCTTTGGGCTCCACCTTCCTTGATATTTCCTTTAAGGTTTTCAAGTCTTCTGATTCACTGTGGCTTTGCTTACATGATGACCCCCTTGTTCTGTTACCCTGATGTGGCCTTAGCTAACTTTTTATCTTGTACAAGATGGTGCCCCTCCCTTCAGGAATATGTCATATCAGAGGATCACAGATTTGGAGCTGGAAGGGATCATAATGTCCAGTTTCCCATTTTATAGATGAGGAAACTGAGCCCAAAACTTGCATAAAGGCACGTAGCTAGTAACTGAGGAAGATTTGAATGTCTTCTTCCTAATTCCTAATTGACTATGTCACCTAGCTATCTTTCATCAGGGATATTATCAAGGAAGTGAAAGCTTTATCATGTATTTCCTGCAGGTAATATGCAAATATTTCTGTTCCTGGAAAAAGGGATATCTCCCAAATGGGAATTTACCTTTGTGGTTGCAAAAGTAAAACTTTCTTTCTTTCTTTCTTTCTTTTTTTTAAAGCAATTGGGGTTAAGTAACTTGCTCAAGATTATGTGGCCAGTCATAATTTATGTGTGGGTGCTCATTTTCTGAGGCTGGGACTGATCCCAGCGCATCCCGACTCTGGGGCCTGTGCTCTTACTCACTACGCCACCTAGCCACCCCAATTGCAATTTTTTTTTCCTCTTGGAGGGCAGTTGGGGTTAAGTGACTTGCCCAAGGTCACATGGCTAGTTTTTGTGTTAAGTGTCTGAGGCCAGATTTGAACTCAGGTCCTCCTGACTCCAGGATTGGTGATGTATTCACTGAACCACCTACCTACCCCAAGAGTAAAACTTTTTTAAATTGCAGGAGAGAGTGGAATGTATCTGCATTCCTGGTTCTAGGACCTCTTTTCCTAATTCTACTTGGTTGTATATATATATATATATTTGACATCTACAAATACAAATTAGAAAGATGCACAAAATAGCATGATGGAGTACTTGAATACCCTCTTTATTTTTTTTATCCTTTTTTTTTTTCTTTTTGGAGGGCGTTTGGGGTTAAGTGACTTGCCAAGGTCACATGGCTAGTTTGTGTGTGTGTGTGTGTGTGTGTGTGTGTGTGTGTGTGTGTGTGTGTGTGTGTGTGAAGTGTCTGGGGCTGGATTTGAACTCAGGTCTTCCTGATTCCAGGGCCAGTGCTCTAGTCACTGTACCACCTAGCTGTCCCTAAATACTTTCTTTAAGGGCCAAAAGAGGGCTCTGAGAAATGGAATATTTTAATGGTGAAAATGATTTTTGTCCTTCCAAGATTGCAGCTAAGAATTACAAACTCACCTTCACAGTTTTGCTTGACCTGGCTTTTTAATGCTATTTTACTCTTCAGTAAAGATAGAGTTCAGAATCTTCAATTTATGTAATATGACTCCTTATGAAACAGGGAATATAATAGATCTATGATCAACTAGGTAGGGTCTAGTCCTTTTTTTCTTTTTTTATATTTGAAACATTTAATTTTAAAACTTCGAATTCCAGATCCATTCCCTTCCTCCCTTGTCACCCACTCCCTCTGGGAAGATAAACAATTCAGTATGTGTTGTACATGTCTAGCTATGCAAAACATTACCATAGTAGATATATTATAAAAGACTGACTATATTTCCCTCCCACCCATCCCACCCCCCACCTGGTCCATTCCCTGCTTTGATCTTGTCCCTCTTCAAAAGTGGGTGCCTCCAACCTCCCTTCCCCCCAGCATGCCCTCCCCTCCATCATCCCCCTTCCCCCTACTCTCCTGCAGGGTGAGATATCCCATTTAGTATGTATATCATTCTCTCCCTGAGCCAAATTCATTGAGAATATGGTTTTGCCTTTTTGCCTTCCTGTTCTTCCCCTCCCTGCAACTACTTCCCCTTACCTCTTCTACATGAGATAGTTTACCCCACCCCATCTCTCCCCATCTCCTTTTGCCACATTCCTCTCTCACCTCTTAGCTTCACCCCTTAAGTATCATCCTTTTCCACCAAATTCGACCTGTGCCCTCTATCCATGTATACCTGTAAACATATATGCACACATTTACATATGTCTTCATATGTCCATAAACCCTTCTTCAATTATTTTCATACTGAGAAAGGTTTCATCAGTCACAATTATCATTTTTCCATGTAGGAATGTAAATAGGTCAACTTTGATAAGTTCTTTTTTATTTCTTTTCCCTGTTTACCTTCTCAAGTATCTCTTGCTTCTTGTGTCTGAATGCCAAATTTTCTATTCAACTCTGGTTTTTTCCTCAAGAATGCTTGAAAGTCCTCTATTCCACTGAATGACCATATTTTCCCCTGAAACAAGATACTCAGTTTTGCTGGGTAGGTGATTCTTGGTTTTAATCCCAGGTCCTTTGCCCTGTAGAATATTGTATTCCATGCCCTTTGATCCTTCAATGTAGAAGCTGCCAGGTCCTGTGCTATTCTGATTTTGTTTCCACAATATTGAAATTGTTTCTTCCTGGCTGCTTATTGTATTTTCTCCTTGATCTGGGAATTCTGGAACCTGGCTATAATATTCCTAGGAGTTTTCTTTTTGGGACCTTTTTCAGGAGGTGATCTGTGGATTCTTTCGATCTCTATTTTGCCCTCTGAGTCTAAAACATCAGGGCAATTTTCCTTGAGAATTTCTTTAAGGATGATTTCTAGGTTCTTTCTTTGATCATGGCTTTCAGGTAGTCCAATAATTTTTAAATTATCTCTCCTGGAGCTATTTTCCAGGTCAGTGGTTTTTCCCATGACATATTTCACATTTCCTTCTATTCTTTCAATTGCTTGGATCTGTTTAACAGCATCTTGATTTCTCATAAAGTCACTAGCTTCCATTTGCTCCAGTCTAATTCTGAAGGAATGAATCTCTTCAGTGAGCTTTTGAGATTCCTTTTCCATCTGGCAAAGTTGGCTTTTTAAGGCATTCTTCTCCTCATTGCCTTTTTGAGCCTCTTTTGCCATTTGAGTTAGTCTATTTTTTAAGGTGTTATTTTCCTCAGTCAGGCTGTTGACTCTCATTTAATACTTTTCCTGCATCCTTCTCATTTCTCTTCCCAATTTTTCCTCCACTTCTCTTATTTGGTTTTTAAAATCCTCCTTAAGGTCCTCTATTGCCTGTAACCTGCTTGTATTTTCATTTGGGGCTTTTGGTGCAGGATTTCTGACCTCACAGTCCTCCTCCTGTTCCACACTTCCATACTCTTTGCCCCTAAAATAGGAGTCTAATGTTGAATTTTTCTGTTTATTTTGTTTCTTTGCCTAGGCATGTTGTCACTCAATTACTCAATTGCCACAGTAGGACTCTGCCACCAGATAGGGAAGCCTCCATCCCAAACACTGGGGTCTTCTCAACTTCCAGAGGTATTAGTTGGGTGCCCTCCCTGAAGCCCCCACACACTCTGGCAAGCTGGACACACACCCCAAGACCTCCACCCCAGATCACAATCCAGATCCAGGGAGGTTAAAGCAAGAGTGATTATCCCCCAGACTGATTGCTAGATCCCTCTCCAGTCCACAGGCCAGGAGATAAAGCTGCAACTGAAGCTGCAAAATGGCGGCTGGGCTGCAGCTCCTCAGAGGCTTCTCACCCCCAGGGGAGGAAGCTGACGCATTCACAAATACTGGTCCCAAAGTCCATAGGGCGCTAACCTCTCACTTTGTCCTAGGCATCTATGTGTTCATAATTCTGGAATCGCCACAGCTGCTGGTGTTCTGGGGTCCCTCCAGCCAGTTGCTGGTCTGGCCACCCTGGGGCTAAAACCTCTGACACACGTGGTTCTAGGCTCGGCTCCCAGAGCACTGTGCTGGCCGCTCCCTGCCGGGATGCCCGGCTGTCCTCAGTGGGAGGTTAGCTTCTCTGTGTCGTTCTGTGGGTGCTGGAGCTCCAGAGGTTGTTCAAAGTCCCCTTTTACATAATTTTGAAGTGGTGTGGGCTGGAGCACCATGGAAGTACTGTTTCTACTCTGCCATCTTGGCTCCGCCCCCCCCCACACATGGTCTAGTCCTTTTTTAAGAGGTAAACAAAGTTCTGCCACCATGTTTATGAGGACAGACTTCAAATTCTTCACACCACTCCTGAAATTCACCAAAATTCATTTATACTATGCAGCCATTATGATGATTTCAGGATGTCAGGATGTCACTGCTGAGCTAGTTTAATTCAGCTGGCACTGCTCTTTTTGATGGGTTTGGTTCATGAGACTGCCTACTTCATCAAAAATACTTCTTAGTACCAATTCCATCTTCTAAATTAGTGACTCCACAGTCATATTCCCTATACCACAGTTTCATGTAGTAAATTATCTATCACTTTCATGGAGAAAAAAAAATCTTAGAAAGCTTGGTGGTTTAATGTATTCCTTGATTCTTCTGTGTGTCTGTGTGTGAAATTCTTGACACTTACAAACATATACTGATAACACATATTTACAACAATCCATACAGTCCTTCAAAATTAAGCTTTTGCTAAAACATCTAAGGCTGGCTAAGCATTAAGAAATGAGAAACAACTTAGATTTTGTTTTCTTTTAAGTGCTAATTTTAGGACTTCTAATTACAATTTCAATTATCTAGACTTTTTGAAACTTTTCCTTTTTCTCCCTAAAACTTTCAACTCTCCCCAAACACTTAAACTCAAAAGCATATTTTTTTTTCTCAAGGTTTTTTTGTATTTGGAAATTTTATTGAAAAAAAATAATTTCCTACATCCGTGGTTAACAAACAAATGTAAGACTCTCCTTGTTGGTAGAGATAATTACTTGGTATTCTCTGCCTGAGTAAGGGGCAGAGCTGGGGAGAGCTTGGGAGAGAGAGTTCACCAATGAGGAGAGGTTTATGAAAATAAGTTTGGGCCCTACATTACATATTACAGCAAAAGTATGACTGGATATGTCAGAATACAACACACATAGACACAACAGATGAAACTTGATTTATCACTGAACCATAAGATCTTTTTCCAACTTTTAATTTACCATATGTGCTGTGGGTAGCCTTGGTCATTTTACCAAAAGCTTCCCCAACCATGGAAGCTTTATCCTATAATCAAGATATTCTAAGCAAAAAGGCTACAATTCCTTTCCCTGGACTTTCCATCCTGAGACAGAGGACTCATGCTCAGATACATTAAGGTTTTGTTTTTCCCTTTGCTGTACTTAGGGTATTTGCTCATTTATCTGAGCAAAGGCATGGATATACTGTGCAAAGAGCCAGTCCTTTGCCAGGGTGTTCTGGGCCATCCAACCCATGCTCACTCATGTCTCTGAAGGAACTGTGTGGTTTGTTCCCTATTTCCAGGGAATGTGGCCTTACTTGAAGAGGCCATGAGGCTCACTGTCTCTCACTCCCTAGTTGGTCCAGTGGTGTGCCTCACTTGGATCTCTTCTGAGGCATCTGAGGAGTAGAATAATCTGGGGCAGATGGAAAGTATGAAGGTTCATGCTAGTCCTAACCTTGGCTCTAACTCTTGGCAGTATCTCAGGGTATTACACACACACACACACACACACACACACACACACACACACACACACACACACACACACAATGAACCAGAATCTACCTGTGTTCCTGAAGCCAAAATAGGAATTTCCTATTTATACCTTCTAAATCCCTTGTCCTTCCAGCCTGAATGACCAGGGCCACTGCCAACTTAGCCCCTGAAGTTTCTAATTAATTCTAATAATACATGTAGCCTGGAGTCTTGGGTGACTGATTTGTCCCATCCTGTGAAATCACTACCGGGACCTGTCAGACAGAGTACATACACATTTGCTGGTTATACTTACTCAACTTGTCCCCTCAAATATCAGTACCAATCCCAAGAAGCTAGGATTATGATACCTTCCTTCCCCATTTCCTACCTCATAAGAAATTCCTGATTCTCTCCAGGCAATGGTGTAAGTTGCTAGAATACAGATCCTATCTACCAATATTGCCCTTTCTGTTTTAGGAAAGTGAGTCTAATTCATAGCACATGAGTGACAGGCAAGTATGTCAAACTCTGTTCAGGTGAGCAAGGCAATCACTTCCTTCTGCCTTCAAGAACTGTTCAGAGGCATAACAATGATATAACCCTCTCACTTGCCCTTAGCATAAGGATCATACACTATATGTATGGATATGCTTACATATCCTTTATGGTATACCCAAGAATACTAACCCCATAGTCAGCTGCTACCAGTAAAGACTTCAGCATCTAATTAAAAAAAAACCCTTAACCTGGTAAACTTGAGGGGTTCAGAGGGAGCTTTGTCATCCTGGTATTCTAGGCTAGGTTTTGCAGTAAGCCCATGACTTAAACCCTGAGGAGCAAGGAGAAACCTTCTGGACCCAACCCAGAAGATAGATGAAAACTTATGTCTTTTTTTGCCTTTTTGGAAAAACCCCCCTTTTGGGGGTTGTTTTTGTTTTTAATTAACAGAAAATCTATACTATACCCTTGGAATGAATTTGGTGGGATCAATGCAATGTGAAAACTGAGCTAGATTATAAGCCTACTCCCCAGAGATCATGATGGTATAGGAAGGATATGGTCCCGATAATTTAGCAAGGACCTCAAAATGGGGACTTGAGTCAATGTCAGTAAAGAAGAAAATCATCCTCTAATCACTCAGAGAATCTGGAACCCTGAGGGAAGGTTTAACAACCTGACTTTGGAAGAGAAGGCCAGAGGATACCTGTCACAAAAGAAATTCCCAAATGGAAGTGGAATACTGCAGCAAAAACCCACACCATGCCATATGCTACAAAAGGTTAAGAAAATCCAAGAGGCAAGAGTCCAGCCTGCAGGAGAAGATGGCAATCTCCAGAAACCATGAAAACAGACTCTGAAACCAGAATGTGGGCTGAAATACCAAGAAGCACCTCCAACAATTAAAACTTATAACAAAAATTAGATAAATGAGATAAATAATTACAGCGAAACAGTAGCTGCACAGACCATAAAATGGCAAAATTCTTTTAGTATTAAGGTTGTGCTTGGGCTTCATTGGCTAAAGTTTCTATGTCCACAGAAAATAGGAAGCTTCCACAACCTCCACCACGACAAGCACACCAGCAATTTCTTTGAACACATCTCTAAGCTAACCTAAACCAACAACCTTCTATTCATGTTAATGTCATGATTAAATCTCAGGATGTAAACCCCACATACATTAAAAGAACTCCAGCTGGTATACATGACCTAGACATTTGTAAGAATATATTTAGCATATGTACAATCACTATGTTTTCTGGTACAATGGGATAGAAAATATAACATAATTTTTTCTTATCAAAGTGGTATCACACAAGGCTAATCTTAGAGTACCCCAAATGGAATTCAGGTTTTACAGAATGAAAGCATGAGAACTGCCAGATTGTTGTGGAATAATCTGTTTCAGAAGTCTAATTTCTCAAGAAGGAAAAATATAAATGACACTCCGTATTCATCTTGTTTATGAACAAACTGCAATTTAAGTTGTTTTAAACAGCAGGTATAATAAAGACTGTTGCCAAATTATTTTCAAAGAGGGATAAGCATTGACTACTTGTAATATCACCAAAAAAAAGTATTTGGGAGATTATTTAAACACCTATATTTGCTAATGTTGGGGGGGGGAGGGAAGGAGATGGACTTTGTTTTTAAAGCAGCTCCTTTGTCAGCTGATCCCACTATTCTAGACAGCAATTTGGAACTATGCCCAAAGGGCTATAAAATTGTGTATAAACCCTTTGATCCAGCCACACCACTTCTAGGTGTATATCCAAACAGATCCCCCCAAAAGGGAAAAGGACCCACTTGTACAAAAATATAGCAGCTTTTTTTGTGGTGGTTAAGAAGTGGAAATTGAGAAGATGCCCATCAATTGGGGAATGGTTGAACAAGTTGTGGTATACGATTGTGATAGAATATTATTGTGCTATAAGGAATGATGAGCAGGATCATTTCAGAAAAACCTGGAAAGACTTATATGAACTGATGCGAAGTGAAGTGAGCAGAACCAGGACAATGTTGTACGTAGTAATGGCAGTATGGTGTGATAAAAAATTGTGAATGACTTAACTATTCTCAACAATACAATATCCCAAGAAAGGCCCCATGATGAAAAATGCTAAACACCTCCAGAGAAAAATATTAATGTCTGCATATAGACTGAAGTTTCCTTCCTTCCTTCCTTCCTTCCTTCCTTCCTTCCTTCCTTCCTTCCTTCCTTCTTTCCTTTCTTCTTTCTTTCCTTCCTTCCTTCTTTCCTTCCTTCGTCTTATTGTACATAATGACTAATATAGAAATGTTTTATGTGATTGCACATGTATAACCTATATCAATTTGTTTACTGTCTCTGGGAGGGAGGAAGAAGGAATAACTTTGAAACACAACTTTTTTAATGGTAAAAATTGTTTTAGCATGTAAATAAAGAAAAATAAAATATTATTTAAAAATAAAGGATAAGAAAAACTTCAAAGAATGAAAGTAACTCCTGAGTTCCATAGTAAATATTTGTAGTTTGTAGTAAATATTTGTAGTTTTCATTCTGTTAAACCATGAATTTAGACTTAAGTGAAAAACAAAAAGGAAATAGGTGTATGGATCTGTGATTCTGAGATTAAAGTTAGTCTTAAAACATAAATATAATCTGGAAAGTAAAAACAGCAGAAAAGAAATTTATCTAAGAGAGGAAGATAAACATGCTTCAGTGACCTGGAAAGTAGCCTGATTTTAAGCCCCACTGAAAACTACTGAGCAATATAACCTACACTTGGAAAAATGGACTATTTAACAAAAATGTGCTTAATGTCTAATATGACTAAAGTGTGGTTTCATGATGAACTAAAGAATATATCAAAAATTTAGTGCCAAATCATGTAGCTTTTTTTAAATGAATGCACCAAAAGATGACAAACTATTAGAAGGTTTTTGAAGAAGCTAAAAGTTGTAAGATTTATTATATGTCAAGAAACACGATTGTTTTACAATCTAAGAATCTAGTTAATTTGCACACCACTGTACTTACTGTTCCTTGAGCGCTGTTCCTCAAACAAGATGCTGCATCTTTTTGTTCTAGGCATTTTCTCTGTCTACCAAACCTGTAACACTTGCCCTCTACATCTCCACCTCCTGGCTTCTCTGGCCTCCTTCAGATCCCAGTTAAAATCCTATATCCAATAAGAGGCCTTTCCCAGCCCCTCTTAATTCTAGTGCCTTCCTTCCCTGTTAATTTTTCCTAACTTACCCTGCATGTATCTTGTTTGGATGTAGTTCTTTGCACAGTTGGACGTAGTTGCCTCCCCCATTCTGGAAAGCAGAGATTGTCTTTTGCCTTTTTTTGGTGTCCCCAGCCGTTGGCACAGAGCCTTGCACACAGTAGACACATAATAAACACTTATTGTCCCACTGACACAGTCCTTCAGTCTGATTATCCGTCACTTCCTTTTCATACTTTCTTCTGTTTCTGCTCCTGGCTTTTTGAGCTCTTTAATTTCTTAGTATTTTAATGGGGGAGGAGACAAACTGCCATTTCTGCTTCCTTTTTTTCTGATCTTCACCTTAAAGCTTTTGAATCTTAATAGTTTATGGCCTTGCTTATGGGACACTCCCTCAGCATATAACTTAGGCTTATGTGGCCTTGGCAAAAATGTGTATGTGTGTGTGCGAGAGTGAGAGCAAGAGCAAGATCTTTTACATATGCATGTAAAAGCCTAACAGAAGGGTATATACACATAAATCTACACATATGTATACACACATATATACTCTTTTGTTAGGGGCGTATACATATGTGGGCATACCCTTTTCTTAGGAGTGTATACATATGTGCGTATTCATATATGTGTTTGTGTAAAAGTCTAACAGAGTAGTATGTACATATAAATCTGTGGGTATGTGTATGCATAGACACATATACATATATGTGTGTAAAAGCCTAACAGGAGAGTATATATACATAAATATGTGTGTATACATATACATAAATAGGTACATACTTCTTTGTTAGGAGTATATATTGTATGTATACATACATATATACAAATATATGTATATAAAGATCTAACAGAGGAGTACATATATATAAATATACACATGTATACATACATGCTCACAAACACACATGTGCATACATACTCCTTTGTTAGGAGTATGTACATGTGTATATGTATACACACATATATACATTGTATAAAAGCCTGAGGGGTATATCCACATAAACATATATATTATGCATATATATTTATACATGCTCCTTTGTTAGGAGTATATTGATCGTGTGTATATATACAGATATGTTGATATACACGTAGATATGCAAGTGTATATGTGCACATATAGACACTTCTCTGTTAGGCTTTAAAGTTCTTCACAATTTGACCCCCCGCCTACCTTTCCATCTCAGTTATGCATTTCTCCTCTTCCCAACTGTATAATCTAATCAAGCTGGCCTCTTTGCTGTTTCTTTCATATCCATCACCATTGGCTCTGGTCTCTGCATCTGAATTGACTGTACTCCTTTATGCAAATATAATCCCTGATCATCTCCCCTTCCCTGAATCCTTTATTTCCTTCAAGACTCAGTACAAACACCATATTCTACATGAAGCCTTTCTTGATCCTTCCAACTGATAGGCCCTCCCCTCCCCAACCCCAACTCCCTTATATTTATTCTTTACATATTCATATGTGTTCCTGCTGTCTCCCCCAATACACTATAAATTTCTTGAGATCTGGGAGTATTTAATTTTTGCCTTTGTATTCCCAGCACCTAGCTCAATGTTTGGCGTATAATATGTTCTTAATAAATGCTTGTTGATTAATTAATTATATAAGATGGAGCCCTTTCAGGAGTATATCAGGAATATTGCCAAGCTTTACAGATATATTTCCCCTCATGATGCAGATATTTCTTTGACTAGGGTAAAAGGGGTGATTCCCAAATTAGGGTTTACCATTGTAATTGCCTCAAATGAAGCAACTCGGTCTTTTAGTAGAGGCTAAAGTGCAATGGCCATTCATAGTTTTGATCCCACTGCTGATCTGCTTGGAGTTCTTATCTACTCCATTTCCAAACTGGATTGATTTGCCCCTCCTTAGGCAACCTAGTGTCCTCCTAATCCCAGGAGTGTTGAGTTCAAGTGATCCATCAGCTTCAGCCTCCCCAGTTTCAAGGCTTACAGGCATCTACTGCCTCACCTGACCAAGGAAATATTTCTTAAATTGTAGGATATAGTGGAGTTTTTATACGAGTATTTATAGGAACACGAAATGGAAATTTCAGTTATAGGTGAGTTATTCAAACCTTCCAAGACTTGGGGCCAATCTAACAGTCATCTTTTGGGCTTAATCAGTCATATAAATAGACAAGTGGAATTACAGTTGTCCTGTGTTAGCCTGCCAAGCAATGAACATTGGCCCATAATCATCTCATTCTACTGATTGACAAAGCCCAGGGCATTCCAGGTCAAGTTTGGGGCAACCTCCTAAGAGAAGAAGATTATTTTCAAAGTTAGTTCCTTAAAACCTGTTTCTAAATGCAGTGAATTTTTTTTTTCATCAGACATCTCTTGAGGCAATTAACAACCACAAGCCAGAAAGCCTTAATCATTTCTATAAAATGTACAAAGTTAAGTCTATTACTCTTTAATTTAAGAGAGATCAAACATTTCAAATAAAATGGTTCCACATTATTTATATAAATGCTGTTGATACAAGAAGTGAAGGATTTACCTCAGGG
>WOXC01010622.1:0-115000 GCA_011680675.1 Gymnobelideus leadbeateri
CGGAGTAGAAACAGCTCTTCCAAGCCTCTCTGCCCCCAGATTCCCCACAAACTATGTAAAAAAGGACTGTGAACAACTTCTGGAGCCCCAGCACCCACAGAACGACACAGAGAAGCTAACCTCCCGCTGAGGACAGCCCAGCAGCCCTGCAGGAAGGACCAGCGCAGTGGTCTGGGAGCCGGCAGCGCGCAGAGCGCAGAGCGCAGGAGCCGAGCCGAGCCGAGCCCAGGTCCGCGTGAGCCGAGGTTTTAGCCCCAGGGCGGCAGGGCCAGCAGCCAGCTGGAGGAACCCCAGAACACCAGGAGCTGTGGCGACTCCAGAATTATCAACATAGACATGCCTAGGACAAAGTAAGAGGTTAGTGTCCTATGGACTTTGGGACCTGTATTTGGGGAATGCGTCAGCTCCCTCCCCTGGGGGCTAGAAGCCGCTGAGGAGACACGCCATTTTGTAGCTTTCAGAGGCAGGTCCGGCTCCCAGCCTACAAATCGTGGGGAGATCCAGCGATCAGTCTTGGGGGGTAATCGCTCTTGCTTTAACCTCCCTGGATCTGGATTGTGATCTAGGGTGGAAGTTGTGGGTGGGTTTACAGCTTGCCAGAAACGGAAGTTGCCCCCCACACGTTCGGGACGAAAATTCCTCTATCTGGCCTTAAAGCCATAGTATGGCAACAAGCCCAAAAGTCAAGCAATCAAGTGGCAACATGCCAAGGCAAAGGAAACAGAAAAATGCAACCCTAGACTCCTATTTTGGGGCATAGAGCAGGAAAAGGACTGTGAGGTCAGAAGTCCTGCTCCAAAAGCCCCAGGGGAAAACATGAGCGGGTTGCAGGCCATAGAGGACCTTAAGAAGGACTTTAAAAATCAAATAAGAGAAGTGGAGGAAAAATTAGAAAGAGAAATGAGAAGGATGCAGGAAAAGTATGAAATGAGGGTCAACAGCCTGACTGAGGAAAACAACACCTTAAAAAATAGACTAGCTCAAATGGCAAAGGAGGCCCAAAAGGGCAATGAGGAGAAGAATGCCTTAAAAAGTCTAATTTGCCAGATGGAAAAAGAATCTCAAAAGTTCACTGAGGAGATTCATTCCTTCAGAGTTAGACTGGAGCAAATGGAAGCTAATGACTTTATGAGAAATCAAGATGCTGTTAAGCAGATCCAAACAAATGAAAGATTAGAAGGCAATGTGAAATATCTCATGGGAAAAACCACTGACCTGGAAAATAGATCCAGGAGAGACAATTTAAAAATTATTGGACTACCTGAAAGCCATGATCAAAGAAAGAACCTAGAAATCACCCTTCAAGAAATTCTCAAGGAAAACTGCCCTGATGTTTTAGATCCAGAGGGCAAAATAGAGGTTGAAAGAATCCACCGATCACCTCCTGAAAAAGATCCCAAAAAGAAAACTCCCAGGAATATTATAGCCAGGTTCCAGAATCCCCAGATCAAGGAGAAAATACTACAAGCAGCCAGGAAGAAACAATTTCAATATTGTGGAAACACAATCAGAATAGCCCAGGACCTGGCAGCTTCTACACTGAGGGATCGAAGGGCATGGAATACGATATTCCAGAGGGCAAAAGAACTGGGAATGAACCCAAGGGTCACCTACCCAGCAAACTGAGTATTTTGTTTCAGGGGAAAATATGGTCATTCAGTGGAATAGAGGACTTTCAAGCATTCTTGAGGAAAAACCAGAGTTGAATAGAAAATTTGACATCCAGACACAAGAAGGAAGAGATGCCTGAGAAGGTAATCAGGGAAAAGAAATCAAAAGGAACTTATCAAAGTTGATCTATTTACATTCCTATATGGAAAATCAATAACTGTGACTGATGATATCTTTCTCACTATGAAAATAATGGAAGAAGGGGTGTGGTCATATGAATACATATGTGAATGTGTGTGTATATGGTTACAGTTATATGGATAGAGGGCATAGGTTGAATTTGTTGGGAAGGGAGAATACTCAAGGGATGAAAGTATGAGGTGAGAGAGGAAAGTGGCAAGAGGAGATGGGGAGAGACAGGGTAGGGTAAACTATCCCATGTAGAAGAAGCAAGGGGAAGTGGTTGCAAAGGAGGGGGAGAATAAGGAAGGCTAAAAAGACAAAACCACATTCACATTGAATTTGGTTCAGGGAGAAAATGACAACATACTAAATGGGATATCTCAACCTGCAGCAGGATAGGGGGAAGGGGGATGAGAGGAGGGATGATGGATGGGAGGGCATCCTTGGGGGGAGGGAGGTTGGAAGTACCCACTATAGAAGAGGGACAGGATTATGTAGGGAATGGACCAGGTGGGGGAGTGGGATGAGTGGGAGGGAATTATAAGCAGCCTTGTACAATATATCTACTATGATAATGTTTTGCATAGCTAGACATGTACAACATATACTGAATTGCTTATCTCCCAAGAAGGAATGGGTGACAAGGGAGGAAGGAAATGGATCTGAAATTTGAGGTCGTAACATTAAATGTTTTAAATATAAAAAAAAAAAAAAGAAAAAGAAAAAAGTGAGGCATTGTCTTCTCTCACAGGGATGTTCCATGATTTCATGTTTGTGCTGTACATTACAATCCTTCTTGAAAAGGTAATGCAAGAGTGAGGTGATCTGATTAGGACAATGACCATGATGAAAGAGGAAGTCTGTGCTATATCGTTGTTCACTTCTTGGCAAATAATTAAACATCTGCTAGTTGTGGGCCAAGCAATAGAATTCTGCCTCAAGATAACTTCCTCTCTAGTGGAGGTCTTCATGAATGAAGAGGATGACTGACAAGTTTTATCATTTACTTGGTATAGTCAGGGAACCATCAACTCCATGCTGAGGGAGCACAGAACACGGAAATGTGAAATCTGCTAATAATCCAAAAATCTCATTAGACAGCATTTTTATGTTCTCACCTTTAGAAATCAGTGACAAATAGAAGAATGACTTATACTTCTCCCTTCCCCTACCACCTCTTGCAATAGGTGCTAATTAACAGTGAAATGCCTAAAAGGTAAGCAGTGTGAGGAAAAAGAAACAAAGAACCTGAAAAATCCAAATTTTAGATAATTAGCTTTTGAACAATCTACTTGGCTGTATATTTATTCTTGGCTTCTGTTTACTTCTACTTTTCCCTGCCTCATCAGGAAAATGATTGATTATATCATTGCCAAAGCAGCAAGTCACCTCACTTATAGCTTTGCCTTTTCTATGTGCCTATAGGCAAAAATGTCCCAAAACAACTTTTGAAATCCTAAATGTCACAATATAATGTTTACTTTTCAAATTCGTGCTATTTAAAGTCTGTGTACTTTGTTTTTATTTCATAGAAAACATTTAAGAAGCAATGAGAATAAACAGATAGTAATAAAAATATAATTAGTGCTTTGTAGCATAGTTGGATATTTGCTAGTCCCAAGGTCCCCTCTTTATAATATTTGCTTTCTTTTTTTTAATATCCTTTGATATTCTTAACATTTGATAACTACAAATAAGTTTTCTTACTCTTCCCAGTTCTATGAAGTAGTCCTTTGGTAATTTGATTCCCATAGCAATAAATTTGTAAACTAATTTAGGTAGTCTTTTGCTATTCATTGTATTGACTTAGCCCAGACATTAACAATTAATATGTTCCCTGATATTATTCATTCTTTATTTGTGTAGAGAGTGCTTTAAGATTTCATTTATATAGGTCTCAAGTGTGTTTTATTAAGTTAATTCACAAGTATTTAATGTAATAATTATTTTAACAGAATTTCTATTTTCCTAATTTTATAAGAAAGGTACAGAAACCTTGATAAAGTTGTGGGTTTATTTTATATTGATTTATATTACTAAAATTATTCATTAAAATAATTTTCTGCTGTTGATTTCTGAGATTCTAAAAGTGAGCCATTGTATCACTTGCAAATTGTAACAATTTTGACTTCTTTTCAATATTTATTCTTTTAATATTTTTTTATTTTCTTCTGCCTATTGGTAGCAATTCTACTACTATGTTAAATGATAGTAGATATCATAAGATCCTTGTTTATACCCTTTATTATCAGTGATTCTTCTAGTATTTGCACATCGCATATAAGATTAATTCATGTTATGCTATAGATACTGTTTGATTGCAGTAAGTACAAATTCTGTTAACATTTTACTGTTTTGCTTAAACAAATGCCATGTTTTTCAAGTTTTCTCTATGTATTAATGTAATAATATTTATTTGCACCATTATGGTGATATATTCATTTTTCTAAGGATAAAGCATATTTGTATTTCTGCTGTTTATACCATATAATTTTAAAATACTGCTGTAGACTTGCAGATTGATTTCTTCTTCACTAGGAAATTATTTATTATTTTCCTATTAATGTCCATTAATTATGCTAGTCCATTCATTCTCTGCTATATTTCCCTACAGTTTGAGAACCAAAATTTACTTATTTCATAGGATTATTTTGGCAAAGTGTCTTTCCCTTTTTAGTTTTGTGAAGTTAATTTAACATGGAATTTATTTGTTCTTTAAGTCTTTAATAGAATTTACCAGTGAATTCATCTGGAACAGGAAATCTTTTTCTTTGAGAGTTCATCTTTTATTTACTTGGATTTTTATTCTGAGATTGAATTGTTTAGATTCTCCATTTCTTATTTTTCATATATGTTTTTCTATTTTTTTCAGTTTTTTGGACATATAATTGAGTATAGTAATTTTTGTTTCTAAGGATAGCCTTCAGTCCTACCTCAGGTTTGTTTTTTTTTTTTTTATCTCTGTGACCTTTGATAGATAATTTTCTTGGAGCCCAGTTTCTCTATCTATAAATTGAGAGGGTTGTGATAGATGACCTCTGATTTTTTTTCCCATCTATATTCCTACACTTAGCTATTCCATACTACCTTTTTTAGTTTCTGTTTTCCTTTTAGGCTTAATATAAATGTGCTTTGATTGTGCATAGGTTTTTTTTTTATATTTTTGTGTATTATTGTTCATGTATTTTTTTGTTGCTTTATTTGAGATGATAATGTTTCTGCTTTTTTTGGATTCAGGTGGTGCATCATAATTTGATTATTTGAAGTTGCCTAGAATTGTTACATATGTTTCTTATTTGCAGCAAATTTTTAGATTTTGTTTTCTAGTCTATTCTGTTAACTCATCCTTTTAATGGGCTAATTTATACCTTCATATTTATGGTAATACTTTTAAAGATTTTATTTCCTCTGTCAAATACTTTGTGCTATTTCTTCTTACTTCATCTCTCTTTTTGAAATAAAAAAAAATCAGTACTGGATGTTCTCAGTTCAGACTTTTTATCGCCACCTTATTTATTTATTTATTTATTTATTTTAATTAAACAAATGCTTTATTAACTTCTGGTTTACATCATTCATTTCCACCAAATTATGAGTTACATTTTCCCCCATTTTCCCTACCCACCATCCCAGAATAGCAGTCCCACTAGATATCCCCTCATCCAATCTTCTCTCTCCCATATCTTCTCCCATACCCCCTTCGACTTTGCCATTAGGGCAAGGTGAATCTCTGAGCCCCAATGCCTGGACATCTTATGAAACATTTAATTTTTAAAACTTCAGTTTTCAGATCCATTCCCTTCCTCCCTTGTCACCCATTCCCTTTGAGAAGATAAGCAATTCAGTATGTGTTGTACATGTATATCTATGCAAAACATTACCATAGTAGATATCTTGTAAAAGACTGCTTATATTTCCCTCCCACCCGTCTCACCTCCCACCTGGTCCATTCCCTACTTTGATCCTGTCCCTCTTTGATAGTGGGTACTTCCAACCTCCCCTCCCCCCAGAATGCCCTCCCCGCCATCATCCCCCCTCTCATCCCCCTTTCCCCTACTCAGGAGAGTAATTGAGGGTAAGATAGTATGTATGTGATTCTCTCCTTGAGAGAATCCTCTTAAATGAGAATATGCTTTTGCCTTTTTGCCTTCCTGTTCTTCCCCTCCCTTGCAACCACTTCCCCTTGCTTCTTCTACATGAGATAGTTTACCCTACCCTGTCTCTCTCCATCTCCTCTTGCCACTTTCCACCTTATTTATTAATCAGTTCTCAAAAGAGAACTATAAGAGTTGCTTTTGCTAGAGGAAATATCCTCCATAACAGCACCCTTCTGGTTAAATACGCCTCCAGTTCCTTCTTTACGTTATTATACTTCTACCACTCTAATCTTTTTTTTTTTATTTTTTACTACCTGGCTAGGCCATAAGGACAAGTCTTATCTTCTCTCAGTTGATAACTACCTTGATGTTAAAATCATCAATTCTATGTTATACTTTAATTGAAAGAGTAAGTTCCCCATTTCTCTTCTTCTTCCCTAAAATGTTGTTTTTTAGAAAATAAAATTGTTTTTTAACACCCTGTGCCAGAGATGTTCTCCTTTTCTTCTTTCTCTCAATGAATACAACTCTACATGTACCATATTTTTCCTATTCCTCTTAGCATATCAGCACTAGACCAACACTTCAATCTTTCATGTTATTAATTTTTTGTAGCCTTTCTTAAGTTTGTTTGTCTCCTCTGGTTGCAACACAAGGACTCTTCCCAGCTCAAGTTTTCCCAAACGATCTTCCTTTAAACTCATTCATTTTTTAAATGCCCAATTTTTTCCCTGTAGAATTATGGTATTGATAAGATGTTATTTTTAGTGCAATCTTCTTTTTCTTTGTATTTTTGTATATCATGTTGACATATTTTTTTTTACTATAATGTACAGTCTTCTGTAGTTTTGACTGAGGTTCTTCAATATGCATTCTGATTTTTCCTAAGCATTTTAAATTTTTTTTCCTTCTGACTTGAGAGCTCTAGAATTTAGTCATCATATTTCTGGGTAAGATAAACTGGAGATGACTGTTCTGAGGTATGATTTTCACTTTGTGTTCTAGTTTCATTATTTATGAGGAATTTTCTTTTAAGATTTCTTAAAATATGGCATTCAGGTTGTTATTGTTTTATTTGTTTGATCATATTATTCTGAGAGGCTTTTACTTCTTAGCTTATCTGGGTGTAACATTCCTTTTGAATTGCTTTTCATGTCTAATATCTCACATTCTTCCAATTTTATGGTTTCATTGCTAGTAATAAGTAACATTTGTATTAAAGCTTCTAAGTACTAAAATACATTATTTGAGCCTCACAACCTCTTGAGGTCAGAACACAAAAACTGAAACTAATGGAGGTTAAGTGTATCACCCATACAATGTTCTTTTTACCACACTATAGTGTTTCTCATGCTCCCCCTTCTATCCTTGTGCACCACAGAAAGATTGGTAAATAACATCTTGAGGATAATTGAAATCAGTTTTTTGGAAACACTCAATGTTTCTTGGAGAAGAATTTCCTTACTACTAAATCATTTTTATCAATGTTTATGTCCTTGTTCTTTCCACTTAAACTGAGAATAGGACACATCATCACAAAGTTAACATCTATATAGACATAAAGGATTAGATACAAAAGAAATGTCATACTTGTCAGAAAGTTATTTAATCCAAGACATTCTCATTGTATTTACAGTTTTGCACAAATATCTTGAGAGAAAAGGCATTTCTGTATATCCTCTTCTCCATTAAAAACAAGCAACCAAGGAAACAACTGTCAAATGGGGATACTGGCAGTAATTTCCTTAATAATTTTGATTATCTTGTCATAGTAATAATGATTGGGAGCTATCCTCTGAGGGCCTTTATGAGCCATGATGAATGTTTGCTGGATAAGATGAACGTTTATAAGAAAACACCAGTGAAGCGATTATAGTCATGAGGTATGGATAGTGAAGGAAGAATAGGGCATTTTATTCTCAGTTTTGACGAGATTATTCTAGCAAGGTACCTGACTCCTCAAAAACAGAAGACATACTTTCCCCCAATTTTTTCAAGTTGATTAAAATTATTAAGTTCTGTATAAAGTGTAATGAGAAACATGAAGAGGTATAACACCCATAGTTTCCATTTGGTTATGACCTAGATCAGGGGTGGGTGACATGTGGCTTTGAGACCAGATCTGGTCCTCTAGGGAACATTTTCCCTTAATAAAAGAACTTGTTCTGTAAAACTTAGACTCAGTCAAAAGACCACAATCAAGGACCTAGAAGGTCACACACAGTCTTGAACCTGCACGTTCCCCATCCCTGATCTTCATAGAACAAAGCAGCATGTAGTAAACACTGGCTTTGGAGTCAGATGACTTAGTTTTGGATCTTGGATCTGCTGTTTACAACTTGCCTCTGTATACAAACATTTATTAACAGCTATTATGTACTAAGTTCTGGGAACCCAAGTATAAACAAAAGAGGAAGGCAATTCTTACCCACAAGGAGCTTATGTTCTAATGAGGGAAGACGACACATGTTAGGGAGCCTGAAAAGCTAGAGAACGTACTCTGACTTAGGGATTGATGGCCTATGGTCCTTCCCCAAAACTGAGGTTCCAGAACTCACCACTGGGAAAGGGAACCACAGGAGCAGGGTCATGAGGTAGTGAAGACTTGGTGTACGGATAGTTTGTATGATCTTGGGTAAGGTACTTAATATCTCTGGGTCAAAATGGCTTGTGTAAATTCAATTCATTTTTGTAAACATTTTACCACTATATGCTAGGCACAGTGGTAAATCCTGAGGATACAAATAAGAAAAAGAAAGATAGTTCTTACCCTCAAGAAACTTATAAACTAAGGGAGAGAGGATAACATGAAAGAAAGCTAGAAAAAGGGATGGGGCACCATAGGATACAGGGATATGATGTTCTGTGGAATTGGAAGTAAGCTGAGCTGCTGATGGTTGTGTACACACACACACACACACACACGCACGCACACGTGCAAGTTACATATTTATGTATATAAACATGCATATTTTCTCAACAGTCTCCTCATCTCATCTAGAAATTCTTTTTGAGTGGCAGGCAATTTGTTTTATTAAAGGCATCTCTCCCTCCTCACATTGTAAGCCAAATAGCTTATGCAATACATATCTTATTAAAGGATGCCACTCTTTCTTTAGATATGTTAAATCTGTCCTGCTTTTTAATATTCTGTCACATTCCAGCTTCTCTCACTATCCTATGGGCAATGTTTTCTTACTATAATCTTTTGCCACTCAGGCAGGCCTTAGTGATTTCAGATGAATGGTAGTCCTCTTAAAACAGCCACTGCTATCAATTCTGTTTACATGCTGTTGTTTTCTCACACTAATTTGCATTAGCTTACTCTTGAGGTTTGCCCAAGCTACATATCAACTCTTATTTCAATGCTGGTAGTTCCACTGATGGTCTATCTTAGGTCATTTTAGCCCTACTGTTTTAATCCTACTATATTTTTGTGACATATTTATTAATATACTCAACTTTGAAATGATAAAGTTATTGTGGATAAAGTACTGTTGTGGATAAGGTAATAGGAGATTCTTTAGATTAAGAAAAAAGTGTTTTGGGGCGGAGCCAAGATGGCGGAGTAGAAACAGCTCGTCCAAGCCTCTCTGCCCCCAGATTCTCCACAAACTATGTAAAAAAGGACTCTGAAAAACTTCTGGAGCCCCAGCACCCACAGAACGACACAGAGAAGCTAACCTCCCGCTGAGGACAGCCCAGCACCCTGCAGGAAGGACCAGCGCAGCGGTCTGGGAGCCGGCAGCGCGCAAAGCGCAGAGCACAGGAGCAGAGCCGAGCCCAGGTCCACATGAGCCGAGTCCAGGTCCACGTGAGCCGAGGTTTTAGCCCCAGGGCGGCAGGGCCAGCAGCTGGCTGGAGGAACCCCAGAACACCAGGAGCTGTGGCGATTCCAGAATTATCAACATAGACATGCCTAGGACAAAGTAAGAGGTTAGTGTCCTATGGACTTTGGGACCTGTATTTGGGGAATGCGTCAGCTCCCTCCCTGGGGGCTAGAAGCCGCTGAGGAGACACGCCATTTTGTAGTTTTCATAGGCATTTCCGGCTCCCAGCCTACAAATCGTGGGGAGATCCAGCGATCAGTCTTGGGGGGTAATCGCTCTTGCTTTAACCTCCCTGGATCTGGATTGTGATCTAGGGTGGAAGTCGTGGGTGGGTTTACAGCTTGCCAGAAACGGAAGTTGCCCCTCACACATTCGGGACGAAAATTCCTCTATCTGGCCTTAAAGCCATAGTGTGGCAACAAGCCCAAAAGTCAAGCAATCAAGTGGCAACATGCCAAGGCAAAGGAAACAGAAAAATGCAACCCTAGACTCCTATTTTGGGGGCATAGAGCAGGAAAAGGACTGTGAGGTCAGAAGTCCTGCTCCAAAAGCCCCAGGGGAAAACATGAGCGGGTTGCAGGCCATAGAGGACCTTAAGAAGGACTTTAAAAATCAAATAAGAGAAGTGGAGGAAAAATTAGAAAGAGAATGAGAAGGATGCAGGAAAAGTATGAAATGAGGGTCAACAGCCTGACTGAGGAAAACAACACCTTAAAAAATAGACTAACTCAAATGGCAAAGGAGGCCCAAAAGGGCAATGAGGAGAAGAATGCCTTAAAAAGTCGAATTTGCCAGATGGAAAAAGAATCTCAAAAGTTCACTGAGGAGATTCATTCCTTCAGAGTTAGACTGGAGCAAATGGAAGCTATTATGAGAAATCAAGATGCTGTTAAGCAGATCCAAACAAGCGAAAGATTAGAAGGCAATGTGAAATATCTCATGGGAAAAACCACTGACCTGGAGAATAGATCCAGGAGAGACAATTTAAAAATTATTGGACTACCTGAAAGCCATGATCAAAGAAAGAACCTAGAAATCACCCTTCAAGAAATTCTCAAGGAAAACTGCCCTGATGTTTTAGATCCAGAGGGCAAAATAGAGGTTGAAAGAATCCACCGATCACCTCCTGAAAAAGATCCCAAAAAGAAAACTCCCAGAAATATTATATCCAGGTTCCAGAATCCCCAGATCAAGGAGAAAATACTACAAGCGGCCAGGAAGAAACAATTTCAATATTGTGGAAACACAATCAGAATAGCCCAGGACCTGGCAGCTTCTACACTGAGGGACAGAAGGGCATGGAATATGATATTCCAGAGGGCAAAAGAACTGGGAATGAACCCAAGGGTCACCTACCCAGCAAAACTGAGTATTTTGTTTCAGGGGAAAATATGGTCATTCAGTGGAATAGAGGACTTTCAAGCATTCTTGAGGAAAAAACCAGAGTTGAATAGAAAATTTGACATCCAGATGCAAGAAGTAAGAGATGCCTGAGAAGGTAATCAGGGAAAAGAAATCAAAAGGAACTTATCAAAGTTGAACTATTTACATTCCTATATGGAAAAGCAATAACTGTGACTGATGATATCTTTCTCACTATGAAAATAATGGAAGAAGGGGGTGTGGTCATATGAATACATATGTGAATGTGTGTGTATATGGTTACAGTTATATATGGATAGAGGGCATAGGTTGAATTTGTTGGGAAGGGAGAATACTCAAGGGATGAAATTATGAGGTG
Organism: Gymnobelideus leadbeateri; assembly: GCA_011680675.1. Classification (NCBI taxonomy): domain Eukaryota; kingdom Metazoa; phylum Chordata; class Mammalia; order Diprotodontia; family Petauridae; genus Gymnobelideus; species Gymnobelideus leadbeateri. The sequence goes on from WOXC01010622.1 coordinate 11,463, forward strand.
AGAGAGGAAAGTGGCAAGAGGAGATGGGGAGAGACATGGTAGGGTAAACTATCTCATGTAGGGGAAGTGGGTGCAAAGGAGGGGGAGAATAAGGAAGGCTAAAAAGGCAAAACCACATTCACATTGAATTTGGTTCAGGGAGAAAATGACATACATACTAAATGGGATATCTCAACCTGCAGCAGGATAGGGGGAAGGGGGATGAGAGGAGGGATGATGGATGGGAGGGCATCCTTGGGGTGAGGAGAGGTTGGAAGTACCCACTATAGAAGAGGGACAGGATCATGTAGGGAATCGACCAGGTGGGGGGGTGGGATGAGTGGGAGGGAATTATAATCAGCCTTGTACAATATATCTACTATGATAATGTTTTGCATAGCTAGACATGTACAACATATACTGAATTACTTATCTCCCCAGAGGGAATGGGTGACAAGGGAGGAAGGAAATGGATCTGAAATTCGAGGTCTTAACATTAAATGTTTCAAATATATATAAATACTATTATTAATACTCTTTTGCTTATAATTGGGAGATAAGATGTGCAGGCATTGGGACACAAGATTCATCTTCCTCTAATGGAAAAGTCGATGGGGGTATGGGAGAAGGTATGGGAGAGAGCAGATTGGAGGAAGCGATATCTTGTGGGACTGCTATTCTGGGAGGTTGGGTAGGGGAATAATGGGGGGAAAATGATTGTAACTCAAAATATGGCGGAAATGAATGATGTAAAACAGAAGTTAAAAAAGTATTTGTTTAAAATAAATAAATAAATAAAAGAATTAAAAAAAAAAGAAAAAAGTGTTTTTGTTAGCTATTGGTTGCTTTATCTTACATTCTTATAATTGCAAAGCACATAAAAAATTAGAATGTCCAAGAATTGATATGACTAAATGAACCATGATATATCAGTATAATAGAATTCTACAATATAGAAATGTCATTAGATATATATGATTATACACAAAATTGGGGAAATAATTATTTGAATTAACTTTTAGCAAAGAAAACAGAAGGCAAATAATTATATAAAAACTATGACTCTCTACAAGAAAAAAAACAAACAAACTGAATGAATGAACAGAAAATAGAATATAATCTATAGGAGTTACTAATAAAATTTTGTAGATGTGTTTATTTCAGGTAGAAATTTAGTTTTGAGTGAGCCTAGATGTAACACATGCTACTTAGTTTTACTAGGGTTAAGGCCTTTGGATTTTGTGATAAGTTTATTGGTGATGCTCAAAATTGCCATTTTAATAAAATGGAGCCATATTGGAAGATATTAAGGAACAAGTGCATAGTAAAGCAATGGAAATACAAACAGTGAAATATTGGATAAGTTTATTGGTTAGTGGAAGAAAAAAAGAGGACTTATTTGTTGGTTTCTCTTCGGAATAGAATGCCCACATGGCTACTTTTGTTGTTGTTCAGTCATTTCAGTCATGTCCAACTATTCGTAAGTCCAATTGGTGTTTTCTTGGCAACTTGAATAGTCTGTGATTTCTTTTTCTACCTCATTTCACAGATGAGGAAACTAAGGTTAACAAGGTTAAGTGCCTTACCCAGGGTCACACAGCTAGTAAGTCCCTGAGACTATATTTTAATTCATAAAGATATCTTCCTGACTCTATCCTGACTTCCTTCCAACACTCTATCCACTGTACCACCTACCTGCCCCAAGTGATGGCCAATGTTAATACTACTACATTATTACAGATCAGAGAATTCTACACAAGTTGTGGTAGTGAAGACTCTCTTTTCAATGAAGAAGCCTGTAATGCAGATCCCAAAGAATCGCCAAGTAGGCATCTGTCAGAGGATTTATGAATAGAAAGACATAATACAGGAATGGTATGTGCCCTCTCACCACTCCTCCCTCTAAACAGATGCCTGTAATTCTCCAGACAGTGTCATGGATGCCAGACAAGAAACAGCAGCAAACAGAATGACCAGGAGATAAAGATGTGTCTGTACTGTCTTGATCAGCACTTTACGGAATTTTGTCATTTGGGCTTATGACAGAAACTGAATAATCAGCAAGATATTTACACCCAGGAGATTATCCTTTCTCTCATTTGACCTAAAGTGTCTCCTGAAAGGATTTGCTTTTGCTGAGTTCTTCACCACCTTATATTAAACCTGTAATTAAAGTACCATGACTCAGTGAAATCCTCTTTATTCCTTAGTGATTAGAACTAAGATTGTGTTTCTCTAGACATAAATATAATTATGTTACTAATCTGTACAATCATTCCAGGCCTTCTTAAATTGCTCTACAGGATTATTGGATAGACTGAGACTCTAAAGGAAAATTGAAAGAGTATCTGTCCCATTCCACTGCATCCCAGGATGCCAAGTATAAGAGGGGCAACATGGATGATTTTGTGTGCTTTAAATTAAGCATGATGGAAGGAATATATCCAAATGGATGCTGCTTCCTTCAAAGTTACTGCCCTTAGTGGCTTTATGCACACTTTAATGAGGATGCCATCATTCATGGAATTTTCAGAATATCTCCTTTAGAATTAATTGCCTCCAGAGTGTATGACATGTTTTTCTGACAGTCCACAATGGTGCTGTCTTCATTGTGTGAGGAGGTTTTTTATTTTTTAGAAATAGAAGTCATTTAGAGCTAGGTTTGCTAAACAAAACCAGGTATCAAACAGGATAATAACATTTTGTTTTGTTTTATGAATAAAAATAACAACTACAATAACAACCAAAAGCTGTGACACTGATGTAATGAGGCTGATGTTTGGGATAATAGGATCTGAGAGGTCTCTTCTAGCTCTTCAGCTGATTTTTCCTTTGTGATATATCCTATGTTGAGAGAAATTTCTCAGAAAGGCCTTTATTCCCTGAATGATTTGAGCACACTGTCACTATTAGAGTATGTGCATAGCCTCTTAAGGTGACAACTTTGAGAGGAAACACACTCATTTGCATTTATAAGTTCTATTTTTCTTAATTGTCAGAAAATAATTTATTATTTCATTGGTATGTACAAATGTTTCTCAAGGGGCGGCTAAGTGGCGCAGTGAGTAAGAGTGGGCCTCAGAGTTGGTACAACCCGGGATCGAATCCGGACTCAAAAAATGAGCACCCACACATAAATAATGACTAGCTGCATAACCTTGAGCAAGTTACTTAACCCCAATTGCTTATAAATATATATGGACAAATGTTTCTTAAACTTTTTGACCTTAGGACCGCTATATACTCTTACTTTTTTACCTTGGGACCCCTTTAAAAATAATTGAGACCCACAAGAATGTTTATATTGGTTATATCTATCATATTTCCCATGTGTGAAATTAAAACACCTTAGAATTAATATGAAAATAGTTCTGACTTTTAATACCCTCCTCCCAAAAAGAACGGTCTTGTGGACCCTCAGGGTCTGTGAGCCTCACTTTTAGAACCCTTGGTGTATGTAGTTTTCTAGGAGGAAATTGCCTTTGTCAATTGAATCTGCAACTGCTAATGATTTATTGTCTCAGAGAGTTTCCTAGGGCACTGAGAGATTGTCCATTGTCACACAGCTAATGTCTGCTGGTGGCAGAACTTGAATCAAGGTCTTCCAGACTCTGAAGCTAGCTCTTTATCCTTATTACCAAGCTACCTTTTATGTATTTTGTCATAAATACATTGGTTAAAACAACAACAAAAGCTCACTTCTTGAGATCCAAACTATTATAATTGGAGGCAAAAGAAAATTTTTTAAGTTTGGCTTCCCTCAATGATTAATTCCAAAGGTAAAAATGATCTAGAATTTACCCAGAGTAAACATGATTCATTTTTAAAAAAAAATTTATTTACTTCCTTAGTTTCAGTGGAGACATAGTATACATTAATATAAAATGTTAGGCAGATAACTGAAAATTCAAAAGGTGGAAGCAAAAGAGAATGTTATATAAAGCATCAAAAAATCTAAGGAAAACACTTTTTCCTTAATCTTATAATTACCTTGTCCGCAACAATACACTCAATAGTTTTGCCATTTTGAGTTAGACCAGTCCATATAAACAAATATGTCACAAAAATTAGTAGGGTTAAGAAGACCTAAAATAGACAGTCAGTAGAACTACCAACATTGAAATAAGAGTTGACTTTTAGCTTGGAAAAACCCCAGGGGTACACTAATGCAAATCAATGTGAGAAAATAGCAATATGAAAACAAAATTTATAGTTATGACTGTTTCAAGAGAATTGCCATCCACGTGGAGTCACTGAGTCCTGCCTAAGTGGCAAAAGAATTGTAGTAAGAAAGCATTGCCATTAAGATGGTAAGAGAAACTGGACTGTGACAGAGTATTAAAAAGCAGGGAAAACTTGATAAGTCTGAAAAAAGAGTGGCATCTTTTATCAAAATGTGTACTGCATAAGCTATTTGGCTTACGATGTAAGGAAGGAAAGACACCTTTAATAAAACAAATTGCCTGCCACTCCTATAGAATATCTAGATGAGGTGAGGAGAGTGTAGAGAAAAATGAAAGGAAACAAACCTAGAGAGAATTTTATGTTGAGGGACCTCGTTGCCTGTGACAGGGGGGATTGCTAGTCTCTGAACAATATAAGACACATAGTTCATGAGATCCCACTGCAGGACTTACCTTGGAGGTAGTGATAAAGGATTGTTTCATTTACATGAAGGATAAATACTATCACCAAATACATTAAAAGTTACTTCTAAACCACACAGTGGCAATAAATAATCTATGAATTGCTTAGATGTTAGATCATAAGGAACTATCTGTGTGTGTGTGTGTGTGTGTGTGTGTGTGTGAGAGAGAGAGAGAGAGAGAGAGAGAGAGAGAGAGAGAGAGAGAGAGAGAGAGAGACACAATAATCACTGGTGAGTCTTCAGACTTTGTGATTTCATCAAATATAGGAAAATGCTTATGTAAAAACTCACCAGCAACAGCTCTATTGCAACTTAGGAAGTTTTTACTGGGTTACTCTGTGATTGAGTGCTCAATTGCTTAATATCACGATTAATTAGTGATTTTTAAATCTTTATTAAGGATGAATATTGTTCTTAAGTCCATTATAAGTTATTTCTCATGTATATTATTTGAATATAACAACAGGGACAGTAAATAATACAGATATTGGCTAGGTAGTAAGAAAATCACTTTGATTCTAAGAAACACATAAAATCATATATATATATATATATATATGTATATACATATATATATGATTTTTACCAAAAATATGGATGCCATTCCCCTCTCCTTCCCACCTAACCTTCTCATCAAACTCTAATGGTCCCCTTTGATGTCGAGGATAAAATATAAAGCTCTTTTTTGTCATTTAATGTTCTTCACAACATAGCCTTTTTAGACCTTTTCATTTTCTCTCATTATTCATTCTACCTACAGTCATACTGGTCTACTTGCTGTGCTTCACCCATATGACCCATCTTCTATCTCTCTGACTTTTCACTAGCTTTCCCTCATGCCTAGAATAATTTCTCTCCCCACCTCCACATCTTGGTTCTATGTAAAACAGTTCAGATGTTCCCTTCCTTAAGAGGTCTTTCCTATCTCCCAACCCACAGGTGGCTAACTTATAGTTTTAGTCAGAGGCATTAAAAGGTTAAGTGACATGCACAGGGTCACATAACCAATTTATAAGGGCAGTATTTGAAGCTAGCTCTTAATTATTCCAAGAATGATTCTCTATCTACTATGGAATACTGACTGACTCTTGATTAAAATAAAATAATAGCTTTAATATGGCCTTTACAAGTTTGCAAAGCACTGTATACAGACCATCTCATTTGATCAGTTCCAAAACAATGTACTATTTGGTAAAACAATTTGAGGAAATTATTTTGGTTACTTTTGGTCTCATTGGTTGGCTTACAGATCTTCAAATGAGTAATATATTATCTTGTAACTTTTGAGAGATGTTATTCCTATTTGGATTTTAATGGCCCTGAATCATATGGTGCCATTGCTAGTTTTGTCATACATATTTTCTTTTTTTTAATTAATTTATTAGTTTAGTTGCAGTTAACAAGATTCAATTCCACAGTTCCTTGATTTTCAGATTTCCTTTGCTTTCCTCCCCCCACCCCCCACGACCACATATAGTCCAGTATAGGATCTGTAAATACATCCATATTAGAGATTGGTCCAAAGGCGTATTGTACTAGGTGGGATGGAAAATGATAAAGAAGAAATAAAACTGAACAATGAAAAGAGAAAGATTAATTAGTTTGCTTCCATCAGGATTCAGGCTCAGTTCTTTCTAGTCATGTCTCTGGATGTCGCATTTCTCTCTTTCTTGAGTTTTTCGGGACTGACTTATATCACTGCATTGCTGAAAAGAGTCCAGTCTGTCATAGTTGGTCATCACACATATGATGTGTCTGTGATCATACATATTTTCAAGAGTAGAAATTTTGAGGGTCTCTGGCACCTACAGGGAAGAGTAATACAATCTGCATTGAATTCCCATCTTGATTTCAGTGCTTCTGAGCTGTGTGTCTAGGCTATAGCATTCATATCTCTTTCAAAAGTTTCCATTTATTAATTCATTTATTGATCTATTTATTTTTGTCATTCATTTATTTCTTATCAAAAAAGAAATATGGAAATACTTAACTTCTCCTTATTTAAAATATTTTGTAAGAATTAACTGTATAAAATTTGGAAGATTATTGACCTCTACAGAGTAAAAATATAACTATTACAGTAGTAATATTTTAATCATTTGTCATCATTGGAGAATAGTGAGAGAAGTGTTATACATAAATAAAATTTACAGATTATTGAAACTTATACCTTTAAGTTTTATTTGACCTGTTGTGAAGAAAATCTTTGAAGTATATTTAACATCTCAGTACTTTATCAAACTAGGGATATGAAACATTTTTGAGGGTCTATATTTTCAGTATTAATGATGGCATGTTACAGAGAAGCCTCTAGAATCTATTAAAGCATTCATGGACCTTGCTTTTTACATTAAGTGGCCCTTGACTGCTATTTTCTAGTAAGTGTTTCTTCCATCTCATCCCTTGCTGTTAACTGTCATTTCTCATGACTGTCAAAATTTCTGTATTAGCAATCCAATCCCCCTGCCTGGAGTTGGTGACAACTCTTTTTCAAGAAAGAAGTTTTGTCATTCCCCTTAAGGTTCATTGTTTTGTTCTCTATTTGGTCTAGGCTACTAGAAATCAGACGACTGGATACATGGAGAAATATTGTATTCATTTTTACAGTATTTTTTTCTATTAACTTAATACCTTTTTGTTATAACCCCCTCCTCTCTACCTCTCCATATTCTAGTCATCATTTAAGACCTTATCCCAATCCTACCTCCTCTAAGAAGTTTTCCCTGTGTACATTACTCCAACATATGTTAACCTTTTCCATCACTGATGTTTTTATTGTACTTACATCAGCATTATACCATTTCACCATGATTGTTCTGTTGCTGTTGTGTTCCTCCCAAATTAAATAATATGCTTTTTGGAAGAGAGGACTATATGTTAGGTGCATGGTATAGAAGATAAATCAGCTAACTCTGGAGCTAAAAAGATATGAGTTCAAGACCTCCTCTGACTTAGTCTCAGTATGACCCATGGCAAGTCACTTAACATATCAGTATGGTAAGCCATTTTCTAAGAATATAAGTTTCAGAAAAGGTATAGACCTGCAATGAGAGAGGGAGATTCCTCATCTGAGAATTCTTCATACTAATGAAATCCAAGTCCAGGCCCCATCCTTATCTTTGTTCCTTTATAACATGTAGCAAAGTGCTCAAAATACTGATGCGAAAATATTATTTGATTGATGAAGTTTTTAATGAAATATGCATTTCTGTAATTATGAGTCATTTTGTTTTTTATATAATGTATATATATATATGAACATTCAATTAAATATTTTATTCTGAATACTTGAATAAAATGAGTATTTTCTTTTACTCAGTAGAAGTGGACAAAAGAGGATTACATAAGAAACTGAGAAATTCTATTATATATAACTTGCAATTAGCGTTAAGGACTTCGGGTCAGAGGAGGAATTTTTTATTTTTATTTTTTTTAATTTTTTGTTATTGGGTCCCTCTGTCTTACCGAGGATAGAGGTAAAGCCCAGTTCCACTGCTAATCAACACAAAACCTTTGACCTGCTCCTTTTCTGACCAATGCCAGTTTGTTCTTTATCATGAATCCTGGTGGTCTCTGACGCCCCAGATGTTTGTCATTTTGTTGTGTAGATATACAATCAACTTTACCATCCTGGAACTCAGGTCTTTGAACTCAAGTAATCTTCTAATCTCAATATCTCAGAAGGAGTAATTACAGGTGTATACCATAACACCTTGTTGAGCATTAGATTTCAAACAAATCAATGTGTATTCCTATAATGATTCAATTTCTCTATGTATGTTTCTTTTTCTCTCCTAGTCTGCTCCCAGTTTTCAAGAGGAGTCTATGCTATTTTTGGATTTTATGACAAGAAGTCTGTAAATACCATTACATCCTTTTGTGGAACTCTTCACGTCTCCTTCATCACTCCCAGCTTCCCAACAGATGGAACACATCCATTTGTCATTCAGATGAGACCTGACCTCAAAGGAGCTCTTCTTAGCTTGATTGAATACTACCAGTGGGACAAATTTGCATACCTTTATGACAGTGATAGAGGTAAGAGGCCATTGATTTTGTTGCATTGGGGTGAGTACAGCTTGCTTGACATTTATGGTGATATTTCTGAGTTATAGAATCTCAATGGTCTATATTAATTTAAATAGTTCTGGGACAAAGGATAAATACCGTGTGAAATTAAAATTTTAATTTTTTACCCATTCCATAAGTTTGGGGGAAATCCTAATAGTAAATCTGTGGATTTAAGTTTATTAGTATAACTGTCTATAAAATGATGAAGCATTTTTATATGAGGTGAAAAATACAGTGGGTTAGTCAGACATTTTGCCCAATATATAAAACCTATAAATACTTGGACTGTTCCCAAGTGTTGTAAATATTTAAACGCTGGATATTATGTCGAATCAGTCAAGAATTACTTTACTAAAAAATAAGATGATGGCTACTTCTGAAAGGTCTACATAAAATTCAAATAAGCAAAATATATGAAATATATGGATGTATGGATGTCATGTATATACACTTATGTGTATAAGTGCCTATCTAAGAATACTTGAATACTTGAATAGGAACCTTGACATAGAGGATAGTGCGTTGGCCTCAGTATCAGGAGGTCCTGAGTTCAAGTTTTTTCTCAGGCACATAATAACTGTGTGACTTTGGCAAATTGGCTTACCTCTCAGTATCCTAAGAAAATCTAGAAAGCTATCACTGCTAGGAGAGTTGCTGATGTGTATCAATGGAAGGAATTTCCACATTAGGGAGCTCAGTATTTCTCCTTAGCATGCATGTATGTATATACATGTTTACACAGAGATGCATACATATTTGTTTGTACAATATAATTATAGAGATGCTTATATGTATGTGTATACACATGAATTCATAGAGATAAATATTTGTTTATGCCTTTCTCTTTACCCCTCTTTTTTCCTTTTGTCTATCCCTCACTTTCTCATCTATATCTAACTATCTATATGATATATAATTATATTTCTCTATCTCTGATTAATTTCAATCTAATATTTCTTTATCTGTATTTTATTTCTATGTACATATGTACATTAGTACATATAGATACACATATACAAATACATATGCATATACTCATGCACCTACACACATGTACATAACCATATATATATATATACACAAACTATATGCCTATATCTATTAATTTATCTTCATTACATGTATGTACATTCTTCCATATATATGTACATATATATATATATATATAACTCCATGCATGTATAGACCTCTCTCTTCCCTCCCTGATGGCCTGAGTATAGTATGGTCCCTATAGTTCTGAAGAAATACAGTAATAGGGTAGGGACTCCAAATATACATATTTAGAACATACTTGTGATTTATTGATACAAGGAATTCCTAAAGAAGAAATTCTATCTGCTTGGAAGCTTATAAGTTTTAGCAAGTTGTCTGGAGTCACTAGAGGCTAATTGACCTATCAGTGGCATAATCCGTTAAGTATGAAATGTGATATTTGAACTTAGATTTTCCTGAGGCATATATAGACAGACAGACAGACACACACACACACACACAAACACACACACACACCACTTTAAATTTATTTATAATACTATTCAAGCAGGGCGGCTAGGTGGCACAGTGAGTAAGAGCACCAGCCTAGGAGTTGGGATGACCCGAGATGGAAACCGGCCTCAGAAAATGAGCACCCACATATAAATAATGACTAGCCGTGTAACCTTGAGCAGGTTACTTAACCCCAATTGCTTTAAAAAAAATAATACTATTCAAGAGAAGAATTCTAGTGAAAATATCATTTGGGTACAGCAATAAATCATTGTGCTTGTGCAGTTTGGACAATTTGGGAATGCTTTTCGCTGTAGCTTCTGTACTTTTCAGTGAGTTTAGTTCTGATAGAAGTCAACTCAAATCTCCATGTTAGATGAGCCAAGGAGGTTTTTGCAAAGGGTAAACTGTACCTTAGCAGGCTTCCTTTGTTAATTAGGCTTCTGGAACATCAATAATTCAAAATGACAATTGGAAACTGTTCTTGCTACAAGATAGGACATCTGGTCATCTAGAAAGGGCAGAAAATATGGTAGACACCACTTGATTCTCCATCTATCAATGAGCTGGCTAATGTGGGCTAGGCTCCTCTGAGTGAGGAGTATTTAGTTAAAGAATCACATAGGATTCTCTGATATCCTTCTGGACCTAGAAATGATAACATTCCACTGAACAACCAGTACATTAGCTCAAAGAAAATGTTTGTGTCATCAGATTTCTTCTTCAGCTTTGAGTAGGGAGAGTATTGTTATTTTTGTGGGATTGAATAATATATGGAAAGCATTTAGACCAAATGTTGATTCCAATGTGATGAATTATTCCAAAGTAGTCACCTTACAAATGTGAGGCTAGTATTTATGCAGCTCAGCATTTGCTGACAGTTCTGCCCTTCATCCCCCTCCCTGTCTTGATTTTTGCTTTTTTGCCAACTCCTTTGTCCTCTCTGCAACCTGAAAAATCGCACTTTGTAGGCAGGTATGGAAGGTGTTTGCAACTAGAGTTCTTCCCTGAAGTTGAACTCAAGCAATACTCAAATGGAGGGACTCATGACATTTCTTTTTTTTTTCTTTCTTCCTTTTTTTTTGAAGGCAATTGGGGCTAAGCTACTTGCCTAAGGTCACAGGGCTAGTAAGTGTTAAGTGTCTAAGGCAGGATTTGAATTCAGGTCCTCCTGACTTCAGGGCTGGTACTCTACTCACTGTGCCACCTAAATACCCCAGACTCGTGACATTTCTTACATGCCTCCATTCTTTTTAAAATTCGTGTTGGGAACTCTTGATTAGAGTTTTCCTTTACTAATATAGATTAATACCTTCACTTTTAGAAATACTAAATAAAGTTTCAAGTGGTAAGGTTTAAAACCACTTAAATCTGCAAATACAATTGAGTTCAAGTATATCTGGTAATAGAAGGACATTGAAACTAATCCAATACTAAAGTGCTATTAAAAAAACCTTTTACTTAATCTAAAGATATTGTCAAGTAGTTTTGATAAATTTTGATTTGAGCATTGTGATGGTGGGTCTTGTCTCTGGAACCTTTCTCAGAAGTACATCTGTAAGGACTCTTGCAAAGCAATTGGGAAATGCCTGACCTCCTCTACATTATGAGTTATTTGTCTCTTAGAAGTCATAGCTTTTTTCTTTCTCTTTGCTTTCTCTTCCTTTGGGTCACATTTCAGATGAGAAAGCTAGTTTTTGTATTTTTTTAGCACCTATTTTAAACAGAAAGGGCAAATACCGCATAGCAATCGTTATTCCTTTTCCCTTTCAGTCACATCATCTCTTACGATGACACCAAGGACATATGGTTTTGCTCCCTGATTTCAGCCTAAAATCTTAGGGATGTAACCCCCCCACAAAAAAAAAAAATCCAAGTTTCCCTAAAGGACCTATTGCAGAGCCATGATTCAATAAATCAACAAATACTTATTAAGGTCTTCCTATGTGCTAGGAGTTATATACTGGGAAGAGAGACAGAGACAGAGACACAGAAACAGAGATGGAGACAGACAGAGAGAGAAAGAGAGAGAGAGACATAAATACAGGAGATAGTTATAGTCTTTAAGGAGCTTACATTCTATCCATTAAATTATGTAAATTTTGAAAATATATTTTTGTTCATACTATAATTTATTACAAACAAGGGAAAAACTAAACTATTTCTACTAAATTACAAGTCCATGCAGTTCTCTCTTTCTGGCATGACAAAATATAGTGAGTTGGAATGTGTGCTTTGTGAGAGCAGTGTGCTTTGTGAGATCAGGGACTGACTTTGAACTCAGAAAAACCTAAGTACAAATTTTGTTTTCTGAAATGCATTATACATGACTGCTGTGTGACCATGGCCAATGCACTCAACCACAATGAACCAGAAACTCTTTAATATTATAAATACCAAAAAGTTGCTGATGTGCTGAGATTTTTCTGCGCCGGGGGCTATCATGCTGATAAAAATCACAAATTTGGACCCTGATAAAAATCACACATTTGGACCAAATGGAATTTACCAAATCATTGTAGTATCTAGATAAGGTAAGAATACTGTTAATGATATGTATTATATATAATTCCATTATTATTAATAAAGTTTATGGGGTGTGTGTTTGTGTGCATGTGTCTGTGTGGGGGCGTGTTTAATGTAAGAGAAAGTGGAATGAGAATCACACTAAATATTTTATCATGATTTACGGCTATAGGACATAAAGAAAAAGAAAAAAGAACAACTCACCTGGTTTTGATAAATTCGTCCCGGTGCTTGCAAATGTGACTTTGTTTTAGCTACCCATATATTATGATTATTAACTATGTGTTAGACTCTATTATTTTACGTTGCTGAAGGAGTGAAAGTATAGTTAATACTTCCCAATTTCAGTATCCTGAGACTAAGTCTTGTTCTTCTTGCCTGAGTTACACTTTTACTTGTATCATTTTTGCATTATATTATTTTATTCCAGGAATTCACTGCAAAGGTTTTAGCAATAAAAAAAAAATTGCATTCAGTCCATTAAATATCTTTGCATCCCAATGAGATAGTCATTTTAACTATGTTGGACATCTAATGTTATCCTTATGTACATCTGTTCCTTATGTACAATAAATGTTAGAGTTGATGATCAATTTTTCTTGAGGATCTCACATTGTGATCCTAATATTAAAAGAGCATAATTTTAGGACTGGAAGGGACATTTGAGGTCATCCCTTCTGATTCCCTTATTTTATATGAGGGTACAGTTTCAAAGATGGCATACAAATAGTAAGAGGCAAACCAGGATTAAAATCAAGGTCCTCTGATTCAAAATAGATTACTCTTCCCACTTTACCACATGTACCATACACCAAGCTCTGTCAAGAACCCCCATAGTGAGGGGCGGCTAGGTGGTGCAGTGAGTAGAGCACCAGTACTGGAGTCAGGAGGACCAGAGTTCAAATCCGGCCTCCAGACACTTAACACAAAAACTAGCCATGTGACCTTGGGCAAGTCACTTAACCCTAATTGCCCTCCAGAAAGCAAAAAATAAAAATAAAAAATAGAACTCCCATAATGATAGAGTTTGAGAGCATGCAGAGTGCAGAGGATACTAAATTTGGAGTAACAAAGGCACGGTGTTGAATCCCACTTAGACACATATAAGTTGGTGACCCTGGGTCAATCATCTAACCTCTCTGACTTTGTTTTCCTGTCTGTAAATGAAAAAGTTGGACATGATGACTTCTTTGAGCAGAGGTATCACACATGGGTCCTCCACTGGCTGCATGTTCAGCTAGCAACTCTCCTAAATATGACCAGAAATATATTAAAATCTAATTGGGAAATATTTAACAAAATAAAATTTTAAAAAATAACAAACTATATAGTTACACATAGGCAAAAATAACAAACTATATAGTTACACATAGGCAGAAAATCAGCACATCCATTTTATTCAAAAGGCAAACTTCAAAGTGTCAAAGGATCATAGATCTAAAGCTGTAAGAGCATAGTATCAAACACAAATAGAGATATGTATCACTAATCAATAAATAAAGATCCTTATTGCCTGTATGTTGACTTAGAAAACAACATATTAACATTATATATTAACATCATATATTAATTATATATAATTATTATTATATAATATATATTATATATAATATTATATATTATACATTATATAATATATATAATATATTATATATAATAATATATTATATATAATATATAATGCATAATATATTATATATAATAATATATTATATATTATTATATATTATATTATTATAATATAATATATTATATATAATATACATTATATATTATATAATTATATAATAATTATAAATTATTATAATTATCATTATATATAATTAATATATAATGTTAATATGTTGTTTTCTAAGTCAATTATATATATAACATTATATATTAACATTATATATTAATTACATATATTATATATTATATTAATTATATATATAATTAATATATAATGTTAATATGTTGTTTTATAAGTCAATTATATATATATAATGTTAATATGTTGTTAATATATAATTAATATATAATGTTAATATATAATGTTAATATGTTGTTTTATAAGTCAATTATATATATATATATAATGTTAATATATTGTTATCAATATACAGGCAATAAGGATCTTTATTTATTGATTAGTGATACACATCTCTATTTGTGTTTGATACTACTCTCTTAGAGCTTTTGATCTATGATCCTTTGACACTTTGAAGTTTGCCTTTTGAATAAAATGGATGTACTGATTTTCTGCCTATGTGTAAGACACAGCTTGGGTGTTAGCACTTCCTGTTTATGCTGGGTTTTTTTTTTTTTTTAGTAATTTTAGAGTTTTTGGTTGGTCACAGAATCACAGGATAATAGGAATTATAGCTAGAACAAGGAGATAGGACCTTGTAGACAATCTAGTACAATCACCTCATCTTCCAGATAAGAAAAGTTAGAAGTACAGGTTTGAGTACTATTGGAAGTTAGCTTTGCTGACTTTTTTGTTCCCAGACTATAATCTTTTTTTTTAAAGCAATTGGGGTTAAGTAACTTTCATTATTTATGTGTGGGTGCTCATTTTTTGAGGCCGGATTTGATCTCGGGTCATCCCAACTCCGAGGCCGGCGCTCTTACTCACTGCGCCACCTAGCCGCCCCTTTAGGGCAATTGGGGTTAAGTAACTTGCCCAAGGTTACAAGGCTAGGTTTTTGTTTGTGCGGATTAAGTGTCTGAGGCCAGCTCGGAACTCAGGTCCTTCTGACTCCAGGGCCGGCGCTCTATTCACTGCGCCACCTAGCCGCCCCCAGACTATAATCTTAATCCTAACCATCTCCCTTGTAAAGTGGATATTGGTGATTGTAAAAATTGTAAGGGCAGAGTAGGAATATTTGAATGTCTAAGTATAAATCTATCAACACTTCTAGGGATGGGAGAGAGGAGGAAATACCTCCTTATTCTTCTGATGGTGAATCAGTAGCATAATCTCCAGTAATAAAGGATGGTAGGTAGTCCACCTATTTGTGGATAAGCTACTACTGCCCTACATAAAGATTTAATAATATTTAATAATATTAACATTGACTCATTAAACTAAATCAATTAAGTCTAAAAATGAACCACTCTAGTAATAATTTAGCTCTGTAACAAATGGTAGTTTTGTTAGCTTTTACAGTTTCAAATTAAACACTTTAATAATAGCAGATTTAAGTCACAGAAATCCAGCATTGACCATTAGTGACTTTTGGTGTGTGGAATTAATTGGTTTGAAAGTCTGCCACTTTCTTGAATAGATTCAGATTTTTTTAAAGCATAATTTACATTTTCATTGATAGAGAGAACTGCCAAGAAACAGATTGAGAATTATCACTTGATGAAATCCATTTACAAATTGCCCTCCATGCTTGAATTTCCTAGTAGCACTTGTCAGATGATAGCACTGAATTTCCATTATTACAAATAACATCTTTATTTGAACCATTCAGTAGTCCATCAAATGGCGCTTTAAATAAGTATAGATATGTTATCTTTAATTGTAATTCACGTTCCCCACACCAACTATTATTTCAAAGAAAGTGCTGGTTTAGTAGCTGTAAATATAACCTGTGGATGGTATATGACAATTCTCATTGTATTTCTGTTACTACTTTAAGGGCATGAGTTATGGTACTGTAGCAGCAAGCACCCCAACATCCCCAGGGTAGCTGCCAATATAGGTTCTTAGATCTGCTTTTGTAAAGGAAAGCAACTCAAAATGGGTTAACAAGCTTACTTTAATCAAACATATATTACCTAGTTCAGAGGGAAAAGGTCAGCACCCTGAACTTCAGATTATACAGACAGAACTTACAGATCAAACAGACAGGCTTCTAAACTGTCCCAACATTACATACATAAATACCAAATCACAGTTACCAGAGAGGGAAGCATCAACATCTGGGTTTTCAAAGCCGGGGGGCTCTCAACAACGGCTTCCCAGAGTCTCATCTGGTCAAACCACACAACACTTCTCAAAGTGAGCCCCAAAGCAAAGCCTCTCATCAGAGTTTATATAGCCTTCTCCTGGCTCAGAGAATGTAACAACCTTCTGGACCCACTGCCCAATGACAAAATATCAAGGTGTGGGCTTTCCTGAAAAACAAGCCTCCCACCACAGGCTCCAGTTGCACTTAAGCTAGGGGCAGGGAAGATCTTTAAATCTGCATTTCCATTACAGATACTCTACATTCTAAGGAGAGTAATTATCATCCAGAAAGGAGTAGAACCATATGGTGGGTGTGAGCATGACAAATAAAGAATTATAAAGAGAACCAGAATACATTTCCATCAAGAAATGTATGAGGGCTGGCTAGGTGGCGCAGTGAATAGAGCGCTGGCCCTGGAATCAGGAGGACCTGAGTTCAGAGCTGGCCCCCAACACTTAATCCACACAAACAAAAACCTAGCCGTGTAACCTTGGGCAAGTTACTTAACCCCAATTGCCCTAAAGGGGCAGCTAGGTGGCACAGTGAGTAAGAGTGCCAGCCTCGGAGTTGGGATGACCCGAGATCAGATCCAGCCTCAGAAAATGAGCACCCATGCAAAAACAATGACTAGCCATGTAACCTTGAGCAAGTTACTTAACCCCAATTGCTTTAAAAAAAAAAAAAAAAAGAAATGTATGAGTAAAAAAAGAAATTAACTAATCACATCACTATAGCAAAAAATAAAGAGATAAACAATAGACAGATCCTCTGCTTCATTATTTTCCTATGAAGATGAAGTGTGAAACACTGTAATCCTAATGGATCAACCCTTTATTATGAGTTTATGGGAGAATATAGGCAGGAGATATATGGGATGGGCAAGTGAGGATGGGTTATGATATGCATCATCAAAACTAATAACTAAAATGATGGAGATCACAGAATAATCTTAGTATTTCAGAGGGTATCAAGGGAAAGACCCAGAATGATTATGATTTCAGAAATGCGTATGTAAAGAAAAGGATAAGGGGATTTAGTCTTTATAACCTGCTGAAGTGAAGACAGAGGGGAATCATATCTATATTCAAGTATAGGAATAGTTACTGTAGTAAGTGTGATGACTACCTGATTTCCTCCTTCACTGAAGCTGAACAGAAAGGAAATGAGTTTATATTGTAAGATAGAAGATTTCATTTACACATAGTGAAGTTGTGAAATTTATGAGGTGTTAAGAACATTCTATCATGAGTTGTGGGTTTTTATATCTTTTTTTCCAAAAGATTTTTGACTAAATGAAATGGGATCTCCCTTTTAAATCAACGTCTATATTTTCCATTTGCTCCATAAAAGTTTGGAAGGAGTTGACTGATTCTGACAAAATTTGAGTTATGTTTGTATGTACATTCCTTTAATATTTTAAATTTAATTTTAATTTAATTTTTAAATTTTATTTTATTTTCAGTTTATGAAATAAAACAAGCATTTCCATAACATAGTAGGATAAAAAAAAGATGACTATACATGAAACTGCAAATCTATTATGTAAAACTTACTATTCCTTTTAAATACACATAATTTTTTTCTTTTTCCTTTTTTCTTCCCTCCCTACACAAATATACATGTACACATAAACACATGTATATATGCATATATGCATATATACATATACACAATTTATATGAGTACACACATATATACATACACAGAATAAAATCATCCTATACATCCTTCTATTCATCAGACCTGCCAAAACAAACCCAGGCACTATATGTGCATTTTTTAATTGCTAGTGGTCCTAAAAGACCAAAGAGTTATAAAAATATGCCTTATATGCTGTAATATGCTACTGTCTGTGTAATTGAGGTTTAATAGTGGTTTCATTCACAATCTCAAAATGGTAGAATTTATTTTTCATAGTGTGTACTTTCTATAGTGCTGAACAAATTACATTAAAATCAGACATGGGGCTAAATGTCACAGATATAGAGATAGAGATATATGTGCATGTGTATGTATATACATATATACATATATACATACATACATGTATGTATACACAACACAAACACACACACTTCCACTGATGAGGTCTACAATTCACAGAAAGTTAAGTTAATAAAGTTAACTAGTAGTAAAGTTGACAATGCTCTTTTGGAGAGAGCTTTAATTCTGTTTTTTTCTGAAGACAGGATTAATTAGACCAACTCTTCTAATCAATGTCTTCTTGGACTGCGATGCTGCATTGTCATGGAAGGCTTTTCATAGAATTGTCGCCTTTTGGATGCCAAAGACACTTTTCTCTATTGCTAAATATAGCAAATATAATGCCAAAGAACAAGTTATGCTTCTCTCTCTCACTCACTCTCTCTCTTTCTTCTCCTCTCTCTCTCTTGCTCACCCCTTTCCTCTGTCTCTGTCTCTGTCTCTTGTCTCTCTCTCTCTCTCTCTCTCTCTCTCTCTCTCTCTCTTTCTCTCTTTCCCTCCCTTCCTACCTCCCTTTCTTTAGATAGTGTGTGCAGCGGAGAAGGCAGAGGGAAAGCTTAATAGCTATATTCAAGTATATGAATGGTCACTGTGTTACCATTGATGACCAGCTGATTTCTTTCTTTGTGTGGGTGGCATCAAGTAGAAATGGATTTATATTATAATTTATATATATGGCTTTAATTTACATATGGTGACATTTATGAAATACAGGTTTATATTTTGGTGAATTATTTAATCCATCAAGCTAATTAGTGTCTTCCTCCTCAAAAGGCTGGGTGATAGCTTAAACAAGAGACATAGTTCAGATCATGTCACCCCCCTGGTTCAACAAACTTCAGGGGGCTTTCATTGACATTTAATCACAATGTAACCTTCCCTTTTATTATTCAGAGCTCTTCACATTTTGACCCCAACCTAGCTTTACAGACAAACTTTACCTCTCTCTACTTTGTGTGCTCTTCCCTTCAGCCAATCTGGCTCATGTGTTGTTCTCCATACACAACACTCTATCGGCTCTCTCCAGATCCTTTCTTTTCACCTGCTGTTCCCCCAACAATGGGCCTGGCTCTTTTTTTATCTCTCGTCTCTGCCTTTTACATCTCTAGCATTTTTTCAGGGCCAAACTCATGTCCCTTCCTGCCTATGGTCTTTCCTGACCACCACTATCTTTATTGCCCTTCCTACTAAAATTGCAACATTGATTCTTTATAAATATTTTGTATTGATATATCTATAGCTAAATTATTTCTCAAAGCAGAATATAAGTTTCTAAAGAACAGGAAATTTTTGTGTGTGTATTTTTTTAATCCTCTGCTCCCTGGAACATATTATATGCTCATTGAACAAATGAACAATTAAAATCCTAGTAACATACTTTGAAAGCATCTAATATCAAATTATAATGGCTTGTAACGTTTTAGGGATGAAAATACTCCTCCAGTTGGGAAATAAGTTTGTTTGTGCTAAATGGTACTCTCCAGAATACTAAATGGTACTGTGGTGGCCTGAAAGAAGTGATTTGCTTCTTAAAGATGAAGATTCTACTCAAGCACCATAGTTTCCTTGTTATGGAATCGAGCCCAATAATGTGAAACTCCTACATGATATGATAAAAGGTTTTCTTGAAATTGCTGAGCTGAGTACAATAGAATTTAATAGAGCAGTTTCCATGGGGTAAATACCATCCTTAGCTCTTACTATTGAATAGGCTTTCATTTTGCCAATAACTCGCTTGATCTTTCTAAGACAGTAATGTTGTGGGGGCATTAAAAACAGGAAAAAAAAGATATGAGATTCAATTCAAGCAGTAAGAAAAGGAACAGGTGATCCTGGCTTTTGATTTCAGAAATATGAGGTAATAAAGGCACTCACAATTCAGTAATATTATAAAGCAGACATCTGCCTCTGAAGAATGAATATGTCTTTTCTGTCAAAGAATGCCCCCTTTGCTTAGTAGTGTGGCATCTAAGCATTTTAGTTCACAGATGTGGTTCTGAAATCATCAGATGCTATCAAAGATGGTAGTTGAAGCTTTTGGGGGGTATGGGAAGAGAGGGGAAAGTGTTATCATCTAGTTATCTAAAAAGCCTTTTAGAAGCATAATAATTAGGGATTGCATAACATGATTCTAAGCTATTCAGATGATTTTTATGGTCTTCTAAAATTTTATTTCTTAAATTTGTGCCCTCCCAGGCTTATCAACATTGCAAGCTGTCCTGGATTCTGCTGCGGAGAAGAAATGGCAAGTGACTGCTATCAATGTAGGGAATATTAACAATGACAGGAAAGATGAAACCTACCGGTCCCTGTTTCAAGATCTAGAGGTAAAAAAGGAAAGGCGTGTAATCCTCGACTGTGAGCGTGACAAAGTCAACGACATTGTAGACCAAGTAGGTGATGCTACATTTTTTTTTCATCTGTGACCCTCAGATATAGAATTCTGCTTCAAAGTCAGCAGCTAAAACAAGCATTGGGGGGAGTCTTGCATGAACAGCAGTTTTTACTTTATGGCTTCAGTGTGACACAGCATAAACCATCATTTAAATTATCCACGGCATTAGTTGGCAATAGCAGTGCTCTAAGATAATGCTGACCCAGCAGCTTGATGATTTTGACTATTAACTAGGACCCAGTATAATATGGGCTTTGTTATAAATTACTTGGCCTTTGTTTGCTCCATGAGAAATCTAAATTTAATGCCTGGCCTTTATTTATCCCATGCTTGGTCTTTATTTTATGTAATATTTCTCAAATTTGGACATCTTTCATGGAAACTTGCCATTTACCCATTCTAGATTATGAAAGTTTTCTACTACAGTTAAGGAAATGAAAATTAAATCATAGTCAGTTAACAAGATTTTATTAAGCACTTTCCTACACATCAGGCACTTCGCTAAGCACTGGGGATACAAAGAAAGACAAAAACACAGATTCCGCTCTCAAGCCTACATTCTAATAGGGGAGACAATGAGCAAATGACTAGTTATATACAAGCTATAGAATCTGTAAATGGAAAGTTATATCAGAAAAGGAGACTTTGCTTATAGGGTGTATGACATCTCTAGAAAGAGAAGAGATGTCAGAGACCAATTTGTTCATTTTATAGGTGAGGGAGCCAAGGCGAAGGGAGGTTCAGTGCCTAAGAACATAGAAGTGGTAAAATATCAGAAGAGGACTGTGTTTCCAAAATCGTTGCTGTATCCCTTGTACCCCATGACCTTAGGAGGAATGCTCACCTTTAGCAATAACCCATATTGCTGGGTCCTTTTCCTTTGGTTCCATAGCTGATGGTCTTCAAAATTAGCCTTTGGGGAGTTCTGTTCCCTGTAGATCAATATATATGAGTACTTTTAAAGCATTATGCAAAAGGACGATAGTTTTTGGAAAATGGCTTTTATGGGACTCAAACCAATAGTTGAATGACTTATACTGTCCCTATGTTCTCCATGGTATCCCAGAGTCCATAGAAGATAAAGAAGTCAATTCTATAGAGTACCAGCCCTGGAGTCAGGAGGACCTGAGTTCAAATTTTGCCTCAGACACTTAACACTTACTAGCCATGTGACCTTGGGCAAGTCAACACCAATTGCCCTGGCTACCTCACTCCACAAAGCAAAAAAAAAAGGTCAATTCTTTTGGATTCTGGGGATATGTTTTTGTTTGGGGACATTAGTTTCCTATGTAATTTTCTAAATAACCCCATGTTATTCATAGGAGACAAGCATAAAGTAGGTGGGAGGACTGTTGTGTTTTCTTAGGTTATACCTATGTGATTACAGAGTTTTTTTATCTCCATGTAAACACAATAAGTAGCAAACAAAACAAAACAAAACAAACTATTACCTTATGCCTGAAATGTTGGCCTTTCACCCCTATATGGCCTGGGAGCTGGTGGGTACATAGATACCTGTGAATTGTGTTTTAATTGCCATGGTTCTACTAGTTATCCAGAGTTTCTTGAGCTACAAAAGTGACATGATCTGAACTATGCCTGTTTATGTTGTCACCTAGTCTCTTTAAAGGGATGAAAGTACCTTTACCTTTTAAACATTTTATCAGTAAAGTTTTTTTTAAATTGTATGTGCCCTGATACTATGAATTACTTTTTTCCTCTCTCTGATGAGATCATTCAATGAATGAAAAAAAAAAAAACAACCCAAACCAAAAACCATGAAAACATTTATGATATAGGCAAATTTAAATATATGCAAATTTAAATATATGCAGATAATAGGCATATAGGCAGATATAGATAGATAGATGCATAGTTAGACAAATGAATGATATGTAGATATTTAGATAGATAGATAGATAGGCAGATAGCTAAACTTTTTAAGGTTAGGACAGCTAGAACAATTATATAGCATCCTGAATGAATCAGCAGATGAATCATTTACTGACACCATCTGGGTTGGGATTGGTTTGGAATAAGAGTTTGAGAAAGTTGCTAAAAAGAAAGATGAAAAGATCCTGGCTATAGTGCTAGAATCCTCTTCAACCTGAGGAGGAAAAGTTGTTTCTAATTTGTGAAGCATATAACAATACCACCCCCTTAGACAGTTAGATGGCTCAGTGGATAGAGTGCCACACCTGGAGTCAGAAAGACCTGAATTCAAATCTGGTCTCAGACACTTCCTAGCTGTACAACTCTGAACAAATCACTTAACCCTGTTTGGTTCAGTTCCTAATCTGTGAAGTGAACTGGGAAAGGAAATGACAAACCACTCTAATTTTGCCACAAAAACCCCAAATAAAGTCATGATGAGCCAGCCACAAACTGAAAATAACTAAATAGACAAAATATCACCCCTAAGAAACACAGAATAGAACTCTCATTAAATTTCAAATGATTGAATAAAGCAAAATAATTTATTAAAAATATCAAATGTACATGCCAGAGATGTGTCCAATCTTTTCTAGTCTCTAAAGTTTAAGGCATAATTATTTGTTAACCTGGAGCCCTTACAAAAATATGTGAAATTCTAGAAACTCATTAGAAAGTCACAGGAGAGGGGTGGCTAGGTGGTGCAGGGAATAGAGCACGGGCCTCAGACACTTAACACAAAAACTAGCCATGTGACCTTGGCCAAGTCACTTAACCCCAATTGCCCTCCAAAAAAAAAAAAAGCAAAAAAACAAAAACACAAAAGAAAGTCACAGGAGCGACTTTTTATATTGGATTTTAGTATTTTTAAAATCCTAAGATTACAAAAAGAGATAGTTAAAATCTATCATTTAAAAATAATCTGAGAGCCTAGATGAAACTACTCTTAGTACTTTGCCATTTTACCTCATAATTCTGGCTAATTAGATACTAATTTCTGTTTAGGGATTTAATATTGTCAGCAACCTTTGAAAATTTCAGTGCCCTGACCACAGCATTAATCCCCATATCCTTACAATTTTGTACATTATCACCTGATCTGGATGACTACACACACACACACACACACACACACACACACACACATACACTATCAACATTATACCCTATTGAGTCTAGAATATTTGATAATATTCATCAAAAATAGGGATTTGACTGAGTTCTAATACATATTTCTATGTTCTCACCTTCAGAATACATTTTAAAACCTTGTGCTAATTATTCCACACAGCATAAGGGGCTGTCACTAGTCCTTTCATCAAAAATGGTTTCCATGGTAGCATGTATTTTGAAGTACAAAAATTCCCTGTGGGTGGGGAAAAGTAAAGAATAGAATTTCTTCATAAGAAAGCACGGTGTATTGTTGTTGCCAGTTTATTTATAAGACAGAATAGCATGCTTTGTTCATGTAGGTTGTGGGGAAGAGAACTTATTATTATTATTATTATTATTTTCATTTACATAACACTTTAAAGTGCATGAAATGCTTTATATCCATTACTTCATTTGATCTTAACAACAGCTCCGTGAGTAGGTGCTATTATTATCCCTATTTTATAGATAAAGAAACTGAGTATGACTGAGAATAAGTTACTTGCCCATGGCAATATAATTGTTAAATGTCAGAGACTGAATTCAAACCTAAATCCCTTTAACTGCAAATTAGTAACTATGGTGAAGTTAAAATGGCTCTGGATTCAATATCAGAGGCCTTAGGTTTGTATTCCAGCTCTGGGACTTTCAAACTGTATTACCTTATCTTGGATACTTGACATCATCACTGGGTTTTTCAGTTTCCTAATTTATAAAATGAGGATTGGGGGGAAGGAAAAATACTTCTGAGGTCCCTTCCTGCTCTAAATCTTTGCTTTCTAATTAGGATAGATTTAGGATAGACACCTTTATACGGTATAATTCTTGTTAACATAATACTACTAATTGTTTATAAGCTGAAGAAATGCCAATGAAAATTTGTTCTTATGACCAAATTTTCTTACTTATAGACACTAAAATGCAGGCTTTTCATTAATCTTGTATCTTATCTCTTTGCTTGAAAGGAAGGATTTGATTTTTTGAGGTTCTTAAGATTTTATAGGCATGGTTATATGAAATGGTCAGGTGTTCTCATCGTAGATTCATTCTTGTACCCCCAACACATGAATATACACATAGTCTATCTTTTACATAGGGGATAGGGATTAGACCTGGTCCTGGGATTCCATTGGTATAGGAAGTTCCTCAATGGGTAAGCTCCCTGACGATGCAGGTTGGCATCTTCTTCTATAACCTTTAGACTTCTAGTATTTCCTGCCACACTGAGAGGTTAAGTAACTTGCCCAGGGTTAAATAAACAGTATCTTTCAAAAGCAGAAGTTGAACATAGTTCTTACTGACCCCAAGCAGCACAACTTAAGTACTATGCTAACTACCATATATATCAAGGCAGCTAGGTGGCTCAGTGGAAGAGCTGAGTTTAAATACTGAGTCTAAGACTTACTAGTTTTTTAACCCCTTGTAAGTCACTTAACCCTTTTTGCCTCAAAATGAGCTGGAGAAGGAAATGGCAAACAAGGTCAATATCTTTGCCAAGAAAACCCCAAATGTGGTCATAAAGAATTGGATGCAACTGGAATGACTGAACAGCAACAAGAACAGGTCATTTAATATCTCTCTGTCTCACTTTCTTCATCTGAAAATGGGCATAAATATTACCTCTCTTATAGGGTTCTTGTAAGGATCAAATGAGTTAACATACAAAGAATATTTTAAACTATGAAAAGCTATATAAATATTAGCCATTATTATATACTCTATGTCTTAAGATGAACTAAAAACTACTTATTTATAGAGAAGTATTTTCCACTCTACAAGTCATCCCTTGTTACCAAAGTACTGGTCAATGGCATGATCTCTAAGGAGCACTGCTTATCCAGTCCAATACTTTCCCCAATCCATTGGACTATTTGTTGGTTCAAATATTACCCCTTAACTCATCAAGATAAAATGTCTGACTGTCTGAGGTATTTGCTTTCTTATTTGCTCAGACCTCAATTAGCAAACTATAATTATAAAGAACACTGGGTTTGAGTCTTGTTTTATATGCATAGCATCATTGTGACAGTGGGCAAGTCATTTTACTCTTATAAACCCTAGCTTTCTCATCTGCAAAATGGGAAGAAAAACATTTACATCATCCCCATCACAGGAATTTTTAAGCAAACATCATTTTAAATTGCAAAACACAGAGACTATATGGTGGAGATGGATAGAAGCTTTGGAATCAGGAAGGCATGGGTTCAAGTCCAGCTTCTGATACATGCTAGACATGTGGACACAGACATGTCTCAGGCAAATCTCTAAGACTATAAGGTGTAGAAATGTTCTCATCTGCACTAATGGTACAGAAAACTAAAGTTGTGTATGTCAGTTAAATCAAAGAAATGTTCTTTATTTAAGTACAATAATGAGTTATTAGTATCTAACACTAATTAAATTAACACTATTAAAGGACACAATGAGCTATTAATATCTAACTTTTTTACTTTTGGGCCTACAACTCTACATAAAATCACAATGAATTTCCAGCTAGCACACAGAGGGTAAAACAGACCAAGGGGTGGTTCATTTCACATTTTCTCACAATTACCTCCAAATTCAAGTGAATAATTTGGATTGCCAGAAAAGTGTATGTTTCACCAGAGTTTGGGTATATTGCTAAAAGGTTCGGGCATATTTTTATGAAAAATCAGCCAACTTTGAGATTATTTGTTTTAGATTATGACTCAATTCAGTAATAGTGATATTTGTATAAACTATGAGATAAAATATTCCAAAAGATCTTTTGAGAATTGAGGCAATTTTATAGTTCTGAATTTCATTTTTCTGTACCCACAGCTATTCCCATATATTCAACCTGTCAGTTTTGAAGACATACCTGGGTGTCTAATATTTTGAAAGCAGAGATTATATGGACAAACACACTAAATCTGAAAATTCAAATGTACTAGTTTTGGGACATTTTATTCAAACTAATTTTATACTCTTAAGAAAGGACAGAGGTTAGGAAAGAAGTCTTTAAACTTTTATGGGCACTTGTTAGTTTCATAGAAATGTCTTAAATTTTCTATTGTTTCCATTTTCATGCGACATAAAAGAACACTCAGATTTCTGTCCCTTTATGTCACTAAGGTTCAATCGAAAGGCAGAGAGAATGTGAAACAAACAATAACACATTTATATTCCAATTTACAAGACAACAAATATAGAGCCTGAAAATCTGTCATATTTTCCTCAAGGGAAATTAGACTCAGAACTCCTGTAGAAGATCATAGGATTCACCATTAGAAATGGAAAAAGAAGAAAACAAGTTCCCAAGATGCAAAATGACTTGCCCACTGTCACAATGTAGTAAATGGCAGAGCTGGGATTTGAACCTGCTTTCACTGACTCTAAATTTATTCCTATTTTTGCTTTACCACAGTTTTTTTGTATTCTATTACTAGGCTGACTTCATCTAAAGACATATAAAATATAATGTTTGATTTTTTAATAATTAATGATATCAGTCATCACAAGTTAAATCAATGTTCAAAGCATTTATTAAGGGATTATTTTTGTTTTTCTTTGACAGGTTATTACCATTGGTAAACATGTTAAAGGGTACCATTACATCATTGCGAATCTGGTAGGTGAATTTTTTAATGCTGTTTATTTTAGTAGAAGTAAGCTTTCAATTGAGGAGGTATTTTTGAATAATGAAATGTGTCTGCAATGACTGAGCAATATTGTTTTAAAGCTATTTTGAATATATCTTGGTCTGTGGATCAAAATATCACTTGCTTTTCATGTTTTACAAATCACTACTCATTTTTCTCTGGTTATAAATAATACAAGAAATGTGAAAAAGTAGTTGGGAGATATGAATAATTAATCCTCTGAGAAGCAAGGGACCATGTCTTCTTTATCTGTGTATTTCCCTCATCTAACCCTTACCATCATATCTAGCACAGCATACTGTACATAATAGGCATTTAATAAATTATCTCTTGAATATTCATTTAAATATGCATATTTAGCAAAGACAAATTCTTTTGACTTAAAAATATTATTACCCTGTGGTGCAGTGAGTAGAGCACGGGCCCTGGAGTCAGAAGGACCTGAGTTCAGATCCGGCCTCAGACACTTAATGCACACACAAACAAAAACCTAGCCATGTGACTTTGGGCAAGTTACTTAACCCCAATTGCCTTCCAAAAGGCAAATATATATAATTATATAATTACTTTTACTTAACTATTTCCCTCTTCATTTTCAAAAATTTGTAAACTTCTATCCTTTTTACTATACTAATAACATAATTTTATTACATTAATACCAATATGTAAAAAAGAGGCACAATAATTATTACTTAGCAACTAAGTAGCAAACATAATGAACTTGCTTTAGATTGGACTGGACATTCATGGACTTCTCAGATTTGGAGATTGTGATGTTTCCTTGCCTTAGGAGAAGGGCAAAAATACTTTAAATTCCAAAAGTCTCTGCAGGTCCAGGCTATTCTTACCACCTCAAGGAGAAATGTTACAATAGAACCAGGAAAAATAGTCAGTCCTTTTAAGGATTTTTTCTCTAATGAGGGAATCAGACATTTCCTATTATGAGAAGTATTATAATTACAGCTGAGTTCCAATAAATCAATATTGTCAGCTTTTCATCTATCCCTTTCTCAAGCTATGTTTATGCCATATATTAACAATGACAAGTCTCATTTTTCTCTCATAAGTATATCTCCTTATTCAAATCAATTCAACCAGAATTACCAGACACTATAAAAAATACTTGAGATAAATAGGAAAAAAAACCACAAACAACAAAAATAGTTCCTCCTTGAGTAATTTATATACTATTATGGGGATATACAATGTGTATAGGTAAATAAATACAGATTAATTTGAAGAGAGAGTCAGAGACAGAGACAGAGAAAGGCAGAGAGAGAGAGAGAATACTAGTAACTGAGGGGTTGGGCAGAGGCTTCATGGAGAAGAAGGTAGTAGATGAACTTGCCCTTATGGAAATTAGGCACTGAAACAGACTAGTGAGGAAAGACTGCATTTTAGACATGAACCACACCTTGAGTGGATGTATAGAGACATCAGGTGGGATGTGTTTGAAGAAGTGCTAATAGTCCGATTTAGGGGCAGCTAGGTGGCACAGTGAATAGAGCACTGACCCTGGAATCAGCAGGACCTGAGTTGAAATCTGACATCAGATACTTGACACTTACTAGCTATGTGACCTTGGGCAAGTCATTTAAACCTAATTGCCTTGCCTTTCGTCCTCCAAAATAAAGTGGGGGAATACATGATTTAGTTCAGTAGGAAGTTTGGAAAGGTAGCTAGGACCTGAACTATGGAACTAGAGGAGACTGAATTCGAGATTAATGAGTTCATATTTTATGCTAAAGACAAAGGGAAGTGATTGAAGATTTTTGATGAAGGAAGTGACATTGTTAGACCTACACCTAAAAAGAGTATCTGGGTCATTGTGTGTTTAATACATTGGAGAATGAAGGAATTGAAAGAAGAACAATTAGAAAGCTATTAAAATAATTCAGGTGAGAGGTATAAACTAGGGCAGCAGCCTTATGAGTAGAGAGGTGGCAATTGAGGCAAGAAGAATTGTGGAAACACACAACATGCATCATCAGCTGATTTGATTTAGAAGACAAGGGAAAGAGAAAAGTTTAGAATCATGCTGGGATTATAAACCTAAGAGACTTGAGGGATGGTGGTATCCCCAACAGAAATTAAAAGGTTTGGAGAATGGTTAGTCTAAGTGGGGTTAAAATGTGTAGAGATAATGATTTATGTTTTAAGCTTAAAGGATTTGAGATCCCTATGGAATGTCCAAGTGTAGATTCCAATACTCAAATAATGATTTAGTATATAGATTTTGGAACCAACTTCATTGGGATAATAAATGAGCTCATGGGAGTAAATGAGGTCACCAAGGAAAAGAGTGTTGAGAGAGTTGAGAAGAGGGCCCAGGACCAAGTCTTTGGAGAAATGGATGAGGATTTTGCAGAGAACCCTGAGAAGGACCTCTGATGTAGTTAGGCACAGAACCAGTAGGAAAGAACCAGTCAAGGAAGGTAAGGGAGAAGAAAGTAATTGGGCTTCAGAAAAATCACCCTTAATAGCTATCTGATTTATTAACAGTGTCAAATAACAAATACACATAAATAAACACATAAACAATGCATAATATGTGATAGAACTCTGGCATGCAGTTATTTCTGAGGTTCTTGGAAATCAAGGAAAAGAAAGATTAGAAATCATCAACAAGCATTACCAATTACTCACTCCTGTTCAACCTGGTCTCAACTCCAGTACAGTCTTGTGGAATAGATCCAGGCACTAATCTGCTGGTGTCTCACCTCTCACCTCTCTTATTCCCCTATGTGCTACTCTAAAGCTGAGGTGAAAATCTCTTTCTACAAAAGCACTGGAACCATCCAAACAACAACAAACAGACAATAAAAAATCTGAGCATTCCCTTGAGCATGCCACCAGCCTAGCCCCAGCGTCATCTTTCTTTATCTCCTCAGAGAGGACCACTGCTCTTTTCAGAATGTCTGGTCAATTCTCTTGAAACAACTCTCTCCTCTAAAAGCTTCCCAAAGCCTCTGTGAAGGAAGAGTGGAGTGACAACTTCGCTCAGCTTAAACACTAAAAAGACTCTTTCAAAGAAAATTAACTTTAAAGGACACAAGAACTCTGATCAACCACAATTCCAGAGGAGCAGTGATGAATCATGCTGCCCACCTCCTGACAAAGATATGATGCAGAATGATAAATACATTTTTGGACATGGGCAATGTAGGAATTTATTTTGCTTGATGATTCATATTTGTTAAAAGGATTTTAGTTTTATTTTCTTTTTTTTTCTTTCCAGTTTTTGGGTGTGGTAGGAAAAAAAGTTAGCCCCTGAAGGTGCAGTCCAAAACAAAAACAAAAACAAAACAACAAAACAACAACAGAAAAGAAAAGAAAGAGAGCCACTGACATACTAAAAAACTCACAGAAGAGAGCATAAGGGGGGTGAGAAAGAATCAGAGACTAGAAGTTAAACTTTTAAAGTTACATGTTTAATTTATTAAATATATAAAAGAAAAAATGAGCACACATAATAGTGTTTGTAGTTTCATGTATATTTTTCTTTTTCTGTTGTACCATGTATGTAGAAAGCCTATTTTATTTTGCAATTGTTAAATCCAGAATTTAAAAAAAAAATTAAAGCATCTTTGATCCTATTAAATCAGATATTTGTAACCAGAAGCCTTGAACAATTTTTAAAATATTTTAATAATGTTATTTCAATATCATTAATTTCCTTTGTCATCTGAAATATGTATTTAATGTGTTTAAATTGCTTATTCTAAAGAGGTGAAGTCATAGATATCACCAGACTATATAGAAGGGGTTTTTGACACAAAATCAGCAATCCTTGCTTTAAAGCTACAGAATCATTGTCCAAATTATCTGTCATCTTGGGTTTTTAGCAACGCGGGAGTAATAGATAAATCATAGCTGCAAAGCTTTGATCAAGATACTCCAAAACCAAAATAATTTTTTAAAAATTTCTTTACATAAAGTTTTTCTGCTATTTTTTCACTCCTTTCACAAAATATGCCTTCCCTTGTAACAGAATAAAAGTCTATTTCTGAAGTATCTATAATGCTAAGCACACTCAGGGACAATCAAAACACCCAACTCAGTGCTAATGGATCATCATCTCCTTATTAATTTCTTATCTCATCAAGTTCAAAAGTACAGTAGTCCAATGGAAAAAGTTACAGGACTCACATCTAATCTTGACTCTGCTACTTAACACCCATACAACTTTGAGCACGCTGATTAAGTTCTTTGGGCTTCAGTCCCTCATCCATATAACTGGAAAATTGGATTTGATGATCTCTAAATTTCCTTCTACCTCTATATCTTTGACTCTACATCCTAGTCAGGAAACTCTTTACAACCTTCAGAAATTACTCAAATTCCAGAAACCTTCTTTTTAATTGGCTCTGATCCCAGAGCAAATCTCTTCTCTGAGAAGCTGGTCCCCTTCTCCCAAATTCAGAGGCATAAACAGAATCATCATTAATGATCATGTATTTTATGAGCATTACCAAATAATACACATATTTAAATAAGATTTAAATTATTGCAATGGGATTCAAAGTGGAGGTCATTTCATTTCATATTGGTCAGGGGAAATATGGGAGCTTTTGACTGTAATTCCCCTTATAAAAAGCCATCTATTGTTTAAATGGTCTCAAGTTCAGTCCACTTCTAACAGGAAGTTGTCTGTTTTCTTTTTATGCCTTAGTCTAGGGACTCATCTACTGATTTCTTCTCTCATCTCTCTACAGACCATGTGCTGGTCTTGGAGTCTGAAAGACTTGAGTTCAAATACAGCCTCAGACACTTAGTAGCTATGTAACCCTGGACAAGTGACTTAACCATTGTTTGCATTAATGCACTGGAGAAAGAAATGGCAAACCACTCCAGCATCTATGCAAAGAAAACCGCATGGGCACTATGGTACATAGGCAGCCATAATCGAACAACTTCAGGTCAAGACTTATATCTATCCATTGTACCCTAGAGTTTCCACTTCCATAACTGAGCACTATGTAATGGTGTATTATGAACTCAAGAAAACACAGAGGAGAGGATTTGCCCACTAAGCACTATGGATAAAAAGGGATGGTACTTAAATAACCAGCACTGAGTCTAGGTCAGCAATCAATTGATGAGCATTGTTGCTCCCTTACTATGTGGCTTGTCCTGTGCTTGGTGCTGATATGTGCACAGATTCATAAGAGCATATGATATTTCTCATGAGTTTTGTAGCCTGTGTTGTGAAAGATGTGACCCTATGCAAGTGTGATGTGATTGGATAAATTTTGACTTTTGGGATTTATCTAGAGAGACTAAAATGATGTGATGCATTTTCTGTTCAGGGATTTACTGATGGAGATTTATCAAAAATTCAATTTGGAGGAGCAAATGTCTCAGGATTTCAGATTGTTGACTATGAAGATTCCCTAGTGTCCAAGTTTGTACAGAGATGGTCAACACTGGAGGAAAAGGAATATCCTGGAGCTCACACAAGTACAATTAAGGTAGGCTTCTTTTTGTCTGTCTTTTATTTATTTTTGTTTGAATTAGTGGAAGGTTAAAATGAGCATAGCATTGTTTATGTTTTTAACATTGTGGAATGGACTACCACTAGTTGTGGACAGTGTGATTTCATTATTTTATTCTATTTGTTTTCACTGTGATTACTTACAAGGAGAGGGGAACAAAATAAATAATAAGTAAAGCTTATAACATGGCCCATATTTTTGATCAAACATCTATTTTCTTCCTGATGATTTGGTTTCCTGCATCACTGGACTGATGGAGTAGAAGTCCATGACTACCTTGTGTCTTGCTACTTACATTCATTCATTCATTCATTCATTCATTCATTCATTCATTCATCTCATTTATTCTCATTCATTCATTCATGTATCTATTCATTTTTCTGTTTAATCTATTTATCTATTCATTCATTTACTTGGCCATTTATTTATTTATGTAGTTAGCTGTGGCTGTGCTTTGGAGATAACTTCTCATTGAGAAAATTCCCCCTGTCAATGAAGATCATCAACTCACATTTTCAGAGAGTTTCTTGGGGCTCTGAGTTTAAATGACTCGTCCAGTGTCACACAGCAAGTATTTTGTCAAGGGGACACCTGAAAACAGGTTTTCCTGATTTTGAGACCAGGTCATTGCTCTCTAAGCCTCGTATCTTCTTACTCACCTTCATAAATCTACATAATAATAGTGATATTTCATATTTTTATAATACTTAAAGGTTCACAAAGTACTTTACATACTTTCCCCCTAGGGTTCTCATGCCAACTGTATGGCATATATTGTTATTACCCCTGTTTTCAGGGATAAGTGATTGAGAGGTTAAATCACATGCCTAAAGTCACAGACTAAGCATGATTGGAAGAAAGATCATTTTCATTTGAAGGCCAGAGATCTATGCACTATTATAAGCTTCCTTATAGCATGGTGGGTAGATTTTAGCAGATTGCATGGGATGTGATCTTACAATAGAAAGGGAAAAAAATCCATCTGCGTTGCCCATTTTGCATGTAGATGGCTTGTACAATGCAAAGAGAATACTGAGTGCCTATTTCCTTGTGATAGCTTGGTCCTTGGGGGTCTTTAGGAGATAGATGAATCTTCTCTTGGCCTCATTTAGAAAACACACTCTTCCAACCTTCCAACCAACTAAAGAATCAGTAAGCTAATGATTGTCAATTGTGTGTAAAGCATAAAAGCAGGGTTTGGCATAATAAATGATACTCTGATGAATCATAAATAATCTCTCTAATGAAACATATTTTGTGCATAAGCAATCAATCCAGTGGTTTTAAACTTTGGGTATTGTGCATATTTTATTTCACATGTATATAAGCATCTGTTTGAACTCACATATTAATTCTCTTTTGTCACTAAAGATTTTTTCTTCATTTATTTATAAGGAGAACAATCAGTCAAATGATTTTTCCTTTGTTGATATATCTTATGCAGCTGATTAAAGTGTGAATATATATATTTTTTAATATTGAAAAGTCTCATAATATCTACAATGGGTGAATGGGGTGGACCTTTATTTTCTTGAGAACTAGAGAGAATTTGCATATATGTATATGCACACATATATTCACATATAGATATATGTAAATATAATATAAATATTATAATATATTTAATATGTATACATGTATAAATATATGGATATATATACATGTATATGTATGCATACACAAAGCCTCATTTGTTATTCCCAATTTATATTTGATTTGCTTTCTTTGTCTTCTTAAATTTATTTTAACAAGGTTTCTAAGTATTCATAGAATCCTAGAATATTTTGGTGGGAGGAAACTTAGAGATTAATTAGACCAAACTCCTCATTTTATGGATGAGGAAACTGAGGCTTAGAGAGGTAATGTGAGTCACTCTAAGTCCAGACATGAACTCCTAATTAAAACTCTACAATTCTTCCACTATATGCACTTGAAAATCATTATTTTATAGTTAGATGAAGAAATAAAATTAAATTAAGTTAAATCACATTTGCAAAAATTCACTGAAATATTTACTTATAAGTGTGGTGCGATATTTCTCCCCACAGCAAAGTCATTCCCTCTCTGCATATTAGGCAATATAAGAGAAGCATTGATTTAGAGTTATGTGACATTTTAAAGATCACTTAGACCCACACTTTCAGCTAACGGCTAAAGAAACAAAGCACCAGAAAGGTTCTTGGAATCATAGATTTAGAGCTGGAGGACATATTAGAAATCATTGAGTCCAATCTCATTTTATTTTTTACGGAGGAGGAAAAAAAGTCACAAGGTGAGTGGCTCTCTCAAGATCACACAAGTCATTACTGGCACAGCTAGGCTATGAACTCAATCCTTTGATTCTAAATGTAGGATTCTTTCCATTGCATCGGGGATTAGCAGTGAATGCAACACTAGACCTGAAATTAGGAAGACTTGAATTGAAATCTAGCCTCAGTCACTTACTAGCTGTGTGATCCTGGGCAATTTCTGTCTGCCTCCAAGTCTTCAGCATTTTACAATGAGGATAAACAATAACACCTACCTCAAAAAGTTGGTATGAAGATAGAATGAAATATTTCTAAAATGCTTAGCACAGGGTCTGGCACATAGAGAAGTGCTTAAAAATGTTCATTCCTTTTCCTTCCGTGGTGACTAGCAGTCTTTAGAAACAGCAGTCAGACCAACGATGGGTTGGAATTCTGCAATGTTGCCCTCACATACTCAACAGTATCCAGAAAAGATGTCGCAATTCACAACTTGGAAAAGCTGAGTTAATACCAAAACCACTTTTCCCTGTGCACAAGAACATTTCCACGTATCCTGGTCTTGCAGAAACAGAGTAACCCACTCTTTTACATTGTGGTTTGGCACTGTTTACCTACTCAGTCTAGAACAGGTGGGGAAATGATCCCAAGATTTTTTCAAGATTTTGAGGACCAACCCTTTGAAACACATATGGGATGCTTCTACTATCAAGTAGGCTATCATGTAGCATTTCCAATTGCAAGAAACCTCTGCTAAAAAGCACAGGTAGCTACTGACTAGTGAACCTTCTCCCCTTCCTATGGGAGCCAATTAGGAAGGGGTGACTAGAGACCAACAGATTATAAGTGAGATTTTTTATTCATTGTGATATTAACCTTCTTTCGTTCTGTAATTAGATATGCAGTAAAAGCTTTGAAAAAATGTACAATATGAAGTTGAAATAGACTTAAATGTGGTTGAGAAAAAATCCTTACCTGTCATTGTAAAAAAAAAAAATTGACATAGCTGTAGAGGAAGCATGGGACAGTGGGAAGAATCTTGGATTTGGAGTCAAAGGACATGGGTTCAATATCACACTATGATATTTACTTCGTATGTGTTTTAGCCTCTTTGAGACTCAGTTTTCTTATCTGGAAAGTGAGGGAGCTTCAGTAGACAACCTCTCTGAAGTCTCTACTAGCTTGAATCTATGATCTTAATCAAAGACATATTTGTCATTTCAATTTATGATTAATATTGAGGAATTTAAATTTTTAACATTACTGATGTGAAAATGAAATTTAAACTGTAATAACTATTTGACTTTATATCACTTTGTTTCATCCTTAACACCGAATATAAAGTCATGAGATTTTGTTCTCTTAGTTTTTTAAAGATTCTCATGCTTTTCTAGAAATTAAATTCATAAAACCCCAACAGTATATTAAAAAGTAGCTTTATTTTCTGCTATTTGCAGAGAACCAAGGAATGGTTCGGTTTAGTCACCTGTATTGGGACTCAATTTGTGATTATGATAGATATACATTTCAAAGAACTGAAATCATCCCTGCTTCTCTGCCCTCATCTTTAGAGAACAGCATTTCTACAGATGGAAAATGTGCTTCTGGCAACTCAAATAGACACAGCCCACCACCCGTTTTGTTTTTGCACAGGAGTTCTTCCCATTCTGCTAGAGCACAAAGAAGAGGCTTGACTGCTGCTTCATTTTGTAGGCATTTCTTAATCTGCCCAACAAAAATATTGCTGCACAAGTCCTTGGATGGAGACTACATGAGTGCATTTATTTCCAAATGGAAGCAACTTGTTCCTTCCAAATTTTCTATTAGTCATTCTGGAGCCTCACACTGTTATTTAATGTGAAAGTGATCAGAACAAAAACAGTAACTTAAAAAAAAAAACAAAACAAACAACCTCCCAGAAACCAAATTGTTATTGATATTCTCAATGCATGAAAAATGAAAAAAATGAAATATGAGATCAGAAATCTTTAAGCAATTCATTGCTAATGCCAAGGCACAACACAGTTTAAAGCAAAATGAAAGAGACATGTCAATAGCCTTGATCTGACAATATACAAGTGCATATACAAGTGCCCTGTGGCCTTTGCTTGAATCTCTTTCCAATGGATCTTCTCTCTCATTGCTGTGTCCTTTTCACTCACTTGGCTGGGAGAGAGCTGCTATCCAGCAGAGAAGGTTCAAAGGTCTTCTGGTACAGTAGAAAATAAACAGGTGTAGAATTTGAGAGGTTTGGCTTCTTGTTGTAACTATGCTATGAATGACCTCTGTGACCATGGACAATTTCTTGGAGTCTCAGCTTTCTCATATGGAAGTAAAGGGACTGTCTAATAATCCCATTATGAGATTCTATGATTTTTGCCAGGATTTTTGTAAAGTCTTTGAAACTCTTAGCTTTAAAGCATTTAAAAGGTAGATAGGAACCTTCAACCCGGTTTCAGGCTTAGGAGGAAGCTGAGAAAACTCTAGTTGTGAGTAAAAAGCAATGTTCTCTGAGCATGAATGAAAGGGACTTTCCTACATAGAATAACGTTTTGCATAAGGGAGGCCTACAGTCAGACTATGGTTGAGAAAGAGTAATATTTCCAGAGCCCTAGAGTCAATACATACAAATTGCTCCAGCTTTATAGGAAGAGAAGAAAAGGAGCATGCCAAGGAATTGTAGAATTCTTTATGTGAACAATATACATCCAATATGGTTCACCATCCTAAGTCTGCCATTGTGCCAAGTATGGTCTGCCCTACTGCCATACTAAGACAAGACATCAAATAAGACCAAGTCTACCTCTGAGACATTGAATCGTTGATGAGTCATGATCTTGACATTATCTAGCAATATAATGCTAGTAAACTAATTTTTAAAATGGCAGACATGATAGATAGTGAGTTTGTAACATTATTTCTGTTCAGTCATTTTCAGTTATGTCCAACTCCAAGTGAATCCATTTGGAGCCTTTTTGGCAAAGATACTGGAGTTGTTTGTCATTTCCTTCTCCAGCTCATTTTATAGATGAAGAAACTGAAATCAACAGTTTTAAGTGACTTACCTAAGGTCTCACAGCTAGCAAGTGTCTTAGGCTAGATTTGAACGCAGATTGTGCTGACTCCAGGAGCAGAGCTTTATCTACTGTGCCACATAGCTATACTGAGTTAGTAATACCTGAGTTCAAACTCTGCCTCAAGTTTATTACATATGTGACTATGGTAACTGACTCTCTCTGAATCTTAGGCAATAATGTTGTGATCATAGTGGCAGTATAGTATACAGGTTTCCCAACTCTCAGTTGAATTCACTTTATTAAACCCTAAATTTCAGTAGAAACTGGTGTTATATTATAGCTCAAGGAATCAATTAAAATACATTCAAAAGACATTTATCCAGTGCTTTAAAGTTGAATTCACCTTAGCACTATCAAGTCAACAAAATACTTACTTATTGCTTTAAAGTATAACTTTGTGACCTGAAGGAGATTCACCTAAATTTTCCTAAATTAAGCCGGGTTGATGGTTGATTGGTTAATTGCTAGAATATCAGTGCTGAATAATAAACTTCTATAGGAAGAGAAGCATCTAGTTGTTATGCTGTATACAGTGTTAGAGTCACAAAGACCTGGATTCCATTCTTTCTTTAGATACTTTCTATGATTCTGGCTCTCTGCAAGTTGCTTTCTTGTTATCAAGATCAATTTCCTCATCTGAATTGAGCACTCAATTCAAAGCATTACCAGGGAATCAGATTATGTATATAAAGTGATTTCCAAACTTTAAAGTCTTGGTACAGTTTTAAGTTTTGATACCTTATGATTTTTACTCTATTAAAAATATCTTATTTAGGGGTGGCTAGGTGGCGCAGTGAGTAAGAGCACCGGCCTCGGAGTTGGGATGACCGGCCTCAGAAAATGAGCACCCTCACACATAAATAATGACTAGCCATGTAACCTTGAGCAAGTTACTTAACCCCAATTGCTTTAAAAAAATCTTATTTATATAGGGTAGGTATCCTAAAAATTTTAGCCCTGATCTAACAATATACAAGTACCCTGTGACCTTTCCTTGGGTCTTAATGTGTTAAGACTTTTGGGATACCCTCCATAAACACGAGTTGCTTTTACTTAAGACAGTGAAAATCATATGTGTAACAGAATTAAATGCAGGAGTTTTGTGATCAATTAAACTTTTATTAATCTGGAGACTTTGTATTAGAGTACTTTCAGAAATCATTATGGAACATATAAAATAATTTTGGAAAGAGAAAGATAGTAAATCTTTGGGGCCTTGAAAACCCACAAGTAAGGCGATATTCCCAATTGTCCCAGTGTGAGTATGACTCTGTGTAAGAGATAAATATATTTAATACTGAATTGTAATTTTA
Source organism: Gymnobelideus leadbeateri (assembly GCA_011680675.1). Lineage (NCBI taxonomy): Eukaryota > Metazoa > Chordata > Mammalia > Diprotodontia > Petauridae > Gymnobelideus > Gymnobelideus leadbeateri. Next base: position 51,329 of record WOXC01010622.1, read on the forward strand.
AAGAGTATTAACTAATTATTATAACTATTTGGATCCCTACCTTCTGTCATAGCTTAATAGAAAAAGCATTGAATTAAGCTTAGAATCTGAATTTTAAGACTGGCTTAATTATTGTGTGACCTTGGGGGTGTCTTTTTTGAGTTTCCATTTCCTCATCTGAAAGTAGATGCAATATTGTTTCCAAAATTTTAACAGTCTTCTGCTATCATATAAACTCTGTCTCAGCTGAAACATTTTGTGGGACATTAACAAGAGACAGACCTATCTCTCCCAATAATTCTTGCAAAGATAAAATGTGAAGATGCTTTGAGAAGTAATTTATGACACAGAAATAATGGTATTAAAATGATTATTATCATTATTGCTATTATTATGAAACCTATATTAAAGTGTTGGCAGAGCTACTAACCTGTCTAGCTATCCAGGAAAAGGGGAATGTTTCCCTTGATGACGTGAAATGTGATGGACATAATTCGACATGACACACCATTCCATCAGTATATACACTGCAAAATTAAAGTAGACATTTTCCTTTCTCTAAAAAAATATGCAAAGAGGCAGCTTATAGAAAAAAAAATGATTTGCCACTAGTTGAAAAGTGATTCACTGCTCTTGCTATTTTTTATATGAACTCTAATGGGATCTTACTTTTAAAATAACTTCCTTGCAAGTTGTGACTTTATCTCTTTGAGCTCTTCATGTGTTGTATCCAATCTTACTGTATCAACTACTCCTACTTTGTATTACTGAATGCTAGCTCCTTCATAGTGCTGGCATACTGCTAAGTGTCCTGATGCTAAAATTTATGTGTTAGTGTCTCCAGAGAGTTTATTGGGAACTTCTGAAAGCTGTGTTCTTTTTTTTTCAGGTCTGTAATTAATAGAGTATTAAGTCTGTGTATAGGACTTGAGAGGTTTAAAAAAAAAAAACGTTTTTATGGGTTTTAAGTTGTTCCACTTTGCCAAAGCAGTGGAGGAACTGACTTCAGTGAGTCCTCAACTTAAAGGATTTTATTTTTTTGGAGGGGGGAAGGGAAGGCAATTGGGGTTAAGGGGCTTGCCCAAAGTCACAGAGAGAGAATATTTAATATTCAAACTATGTCTCTGTAAATCTATTCTTCAGGGTATCTAGGAATTAAAGAATGAGGGTAGAACCAATACATAAGAACAACCAATACAACAATACATCCAAGTACAAATTGAAAAATTAAGCAATCTGTATTTATACAAGCTTATATAAGCCCTGCATATTTATACAAACTCAGCAATACAAATGATTTATGAGCATGTAGTCTACCTGATCATACACAGTTTGTAATCCCTTATGACTTTAATAGATGATTTTGTGAGCTGCCGAAAGCATTCAGTACCTGTTGGAAAACTTTCTGGTAATGAACTTTTCATTTGAATCAGGTTGATCCTCAGATGGCCAGTTGTTGTTAGACCATACACAAAGTTTCCTTGCTTGGAAGGACCCATCAGAGCTTATTCTTTACTGGTAAAAGGCTTCAAGGACCCATGGTCACCCTGAGGTGGCCAAAGGGATGAAAAAAAATCAGAATTCTGGTTTGAAAATGAAATATACAAACTAGATCAAGTCCTAAGCAGCTTTCTACTAGAGAGTGTAAACGGATAGTTTCTGCCAGAATGTAATTGCCACACCTTGTCCTGGCATAGAGGAGACCCTGGGTTCCTGAAGACTTTTTCATCAACTCGTGCAGTTTCTATGTGTCTGGGAAGGCTTTGAGTGCAGTCTATTGTCCCAGGACTAGCCTAATCAAGTTTAAAGAAGGTCATTTCCAGACTGGACACAGGGTAATATATCTGTATACCACAAAACTCTTGAAGAAAATCTATTAAATCATAGAGGGTCCCTGGTCTTCATGTATCCTAGAAGTATTCAAGTAGATTCCTAGAAGGCAGTTCTCTGTTTCTATCTTCAGGGCCTAAAATAGGACCTTATACATAGAGAGTGTTTAGTAAATATTTGATTAAACTGATGTGCAACTTGGACCTTGATTTTAGTCTCAGCTCTACCAGTTACTTGTGTAACCTTAGGCAAGTCATTCAGTTTCCAGAGTATCGACTTAAGGGTTTGTACTGTTTCCTACTAGCTCCAATGTGCCAGGCTTCCATGATCCTGTGATTTTAGACACTCAACAAAGTGATGGTGTTCATTGAAGAATCTCCCATACTGCTGAGTCTTTCCATGTAACTTTCATTACCTCATTAATTAAATAAATGCTGCATCTTCTTGTAGATAGAAGATAGTACATTTCTAGACATAATGATCACCTTGTGTGGTATCCCAGGTATAGACTACAACCCCCCCCCTTCCCCTCCACACACACCTTTCTCTAAGACAGTACCTAAGGCACACTCTTGTCATCTTGTTATACTATTCTTGAAGTAGGGAAGAAGACACAACTTTATCTCCTCTCACCACAATTAGGAACAAACCAAATAAAAGGCAAATCTCTTTACCTCCCTAAACCTTTGTTTCTTCATTTGCAAAATGAGAGGGTTAGACTAGAGGTTCATCAAGGTCCTTCTCAGCTTTAGGTCTATTATTGCTTCTATGATCCTGTGAAAGGTAGGGCTACATATAGCCTCTGATGATTTTGGAAATTCTAAATTGGGAAAATAATAGATGATGCCTTGAATTTTGATAATTTAGATACCTCAAATTCTTTAAACTAGATTAAAATTAATCAAAAAGGCACAGACAGCCAATAAGCATTTATAAACTACTTACCATGTGCCACACACAGTAGATAGAGAACCCCTTGATATTAGGAAAATCTGATTTCAAGGTTGTCATATATAGTCTGTGTGACCATGGTCAAGGCATCTAAGCTCTAAGTGCCCCCAAGAAACTCGTTAAGGTTATAAGTTAGAGACAGATATCAATCCTGAACAATTGGAAACAGTTCCCATAGTGGGAGTTCCCCGAATTAATGACCCCTTAGATCTGCTTTCAGATAGGTAAATGTATATTTGTGTAAGTATATGTGTATACACATATATAAACATGCACACATACATATATATGTATATACTCACAAATATATTTCTCATATATATGTATGAATACATATGATATATATATGCATATATATTACAATGCATATATCTATATGTTTAGATATATCTGTATCTATGTATCTATCTATTTACCAATATGCATCAAGGGGACATCAGTGCTGAACTTATGGTCAAAAAGACCTGCATTCATACTTGCACTTGAGGCTTCCCATTTGTATGACTTTGGGCTGCAAATAGACCACAAAGCCTCTCAGTACCTCTGGAGACTTCCCAGGATGTATATTTTAAGTCATAGCCAGTTGTGAAATTCTCAACATGAAGAAATCATAGCTGCATCACATATATTCCATTACTTAAATCTGATCATCCAATCTAGATAATTTTTTAGGCAAAACTAGATTGTTGTGCCCCTTCCTATACCCCACTGCCCTAATAGGGAGCTTGATACCATATCTTTCCTCAAGACGGATATCCAAAAACCTCTAACTTCTGATATGGAGGAATAGAAAAATAAGTTGTTTTTGGTTCATTTTCAATTTATTTTTCTTCTAACTCCTGTAAGATGAGATATCTGTCATGTTGCTTACAAAGGAAGTTAAGGTTTAATGAAGATTTTATGCTTTCATGCAGTGAAATTTCAAAGGGCATATGTTCAATATACTTTACAGTAAATTAAAGGTGACCTTATCACTGGCAGAGCTTTTCCAGAAGATGGACCACATTTGAATTTTAAATGAAGACAACCTGAATAACTTTAAATATATAATATATTTTTTCAAACTCATGTTTTTCAGCCAGCTAAGGCTTCATAGCTTTCAACATTTCTAAGTTCTTCATGCTAAATTCATGCACATTGGTGCTATTTATTATTATTATTATTATTATTATTATTATTATATTGCCTTACTCATTTTCTATAAGCCTTGTGTGAAAAGCCTTTCTGAAAAGATATTTTAGAAATCCACTGTCTCTTCTCACTCCCAAAATGCAATTTCATCGTCTCTTGTCCTCTGGAAATAGTTTTAAAAATAGAACCATTGATATGGTATTATATAAACTTCTCTGGGGAAATATGACTCAATTTGTAATGAGAAACATGATATTATTAGCATTTAATTCAGTTTCACAAATTCTTAATAAACTTCAAGAATCCATGTTATTTTTCAGTATACATTTTACCAAAATAAATCACTCCCATTCCCAGTCCACATGACTTATTTGACTGAATTTTATTAGCTGGTGTGACTAAGAAAAAAATTTAAAAACATATTGGTGAGCTTTTTTGAGTTAGCTAAGCTATTGCCCTTAGAAGACATTCATATATATATATTTAATATTTTTTTTTCCAGATTGATAGGACGTGTTATTTGCATTCTGCTGGGTTAGCTTTTATGAACCTATGTTGGCTCCCACTTTAGAGGAGGATTTCAGCAGAGAAATCTTCTAATTAACTATGTAAAAATCCAGTATACAAAACTTTCCTACTGGCATACTTCCCTAATTTAATAACAATCATATTAATAATGATAGCCAATATTTATATGGTGCCTTAAGGTTTGTAAAAGGCTTCTTATTATTTATTTATTATGCATTATATTATTTACTTGTTATCTCATCTTAGTAAAGTAAATTAAAATATTCATTTAGAAAATTGTCCTGAGCAATTTAGCTAAGTGTCATTAGCCAATCTAGGGAGGAGTGACATTTTGTATTGCCTCATCTTTTGGGCTTGGCACAGATATAGGAAAAGAATGGGCAAGTTAATTTATTTATTGGTTAAATGTTCACCAGCCAATTAAGCTATAGGTTCTCCATAGTGTTTAATATCATGGGTTTTGATCATTTGGACTGAATAGATATATATATATATATATATATATATATATATATATATATATATATATATATAGGGAAGAAAATGTATTATAATTATTTCTGTAAAAGATTCAGTACAGCACTGCATATAATTGAGTATTCAATAAATGTGAGCTCTTAATGATGCGAATTTCAAAGAGAAATATCAATTAGAGGCAGAAGTTACCCAAGGTGGAAAATTTGCCACAGGCAGAGGAATTTAGAGGGCTCAGACAGCACTTTCACCCATCCAAAAAAGAGGCCTAAGCAGACCTGTAATAGGGAGTGCCTGGTTACAGGGTGAGCAGAGAGGTCAAGAGGCAGGGAGAGTATTTGTTTTGTGGTTCAAATTCTGGGTCTGCCTGATGATATTTCCTGCACAAGGTGGGGAAAGAGGGCAGAATTTGCAGCTGAGAGGAATCCAACTTTAGTCTGTCCTAGGGTTAGGGAAGAACAGCCTTGAGGACCTGATCTTCTTCAGTTTCAACTGCTTTCCTGAGATTCCAAGTGACAGCAGGGAGAAGGTTAATGTTGGTTATGGATTTATAAGCCTTTTGTGGTTACCACCCCTAAGACTCAGGCCCCTGTTTTTTTCTGGAAGAGGCTTCTGGACAGCCTGCCCTGACTTAGATAATTCAGCTCAGAGCACACCTAGAGGAGACCAAGAGGTTCCCTTTCTGCTGCACATCCTAGACCTGTCAAGAGTCCTGGACCTAATGACATAGAGAGTCTGGTTCTATGTCAGAATTCTCTATTTCAGCTATTTAGCTGAAAGAACAATGAAATGGTAAATAGGAAATGTAGGGTTTTTTTGATTTGACTACTTTTATTGCTGTCAGAGTTCACTGTTAGGTCTAGTGAGGCTCCACAGAAAAAGGAATCTGGTCAGCAATTTCTTTTGGACTAGACTTTTATTTCATTGGCTTAGGGATTTCTCTCTGAAGAAACACTGCAGAATATCTCCTCTGCAATTTATAATCTGAGAGATTTTCTTGGGGAATGAGAGGTTAAAAAATTTTACATAAGTCATACAACTAATACATGTCAAAAGTGTTTCCAGAATTAAAGTCTTTAAGGCCCTCTCTCTATCCATTATTACAACAAGCTGCTTTTTTTTTTGTAATTTTTTTCTCTTTCTTTTTTTCTTCCTTCCTTCCTTCCTTCCTTCCTTCCTTCCTTCCTTCCTTCCTTCCTTCTTTCCTTCCTTCCTTCCTTTTCTTCTTTTCCTTCTTTCCTTCCTTCCTTCCTTCCTTCCTTCCTTCCTTCCTTCCTTCCTTCCTTCCTTCCTTCCTTCCTTTCTTTCCTCCTTTTTTTTGGAAGTTCAAAGCAAAAAAAAAAAAAAAAACAGCAACTATGTGGTCTAACTAGACACACTCGGGTGGAAACCTTGTGGAAGATTTCACAAATAAAGGAGATTAGGGCAACTAATTAACTCTACCCTGGGTCTGGGGCTGAGAATTCCAGATTTGAAAATTAAGGCAGTTCAATCATCCTTCAATTATATCTTCTAATGGGGTCAGAATTGTGCAAACCTTGAAAGACTATAGAAGTTTAACCCCCCCCCCCCCAGGGAGTGGACAGAGAGGGAAAAGAAAGGGATACCATAAGGAAGATTACCTGGATGCTCAGACAGAGCATCTTCAGGTACTTGCAGAATGTTCTAAGAAGTTTCTCCCAGGACTTGGCACATGGAGACACCCAATTCTTCCTTGGACTTCTGAATCCATCTGGGTTTCATATAGCTGGTCATCTCAAACAGGTCCAATTTCAGAGCAGCTCTTAGAAAACACTGTCGTGTTACAGGGGTGCAGTTCAATTGAATCTGATTGGTTTGTGCCCCTGAGGGTGGCAGAGAAGTGTTAAATTGCACATTCCCATACGAATTCTTGGGTGGGGGTAGGGTTCCAGAAAAGTAACAGTGCCCCTAGGAGAGGGTATAATTAAGGCTTAGACAAATTGCTGGATAGACAGAGAGAAATTAGGCCAGAAGGGAAAGAAACCAATAAACCAACAGACAGGTTTTCCAAAACACTCTGTGTACTAATGCTGAATATCTGCTTCCGTGTCTGTAAAATAAGGATATTATGTGAGGAGATTTCTAGAATCTCTTCTAGGCATTACTGCCTGAGTTTATGATTTGGGTTCCATTTGACTCCACTTCAGTTTTACCTTGATTTCACAAAGCCTTGGATGAGCAAGTAAAATATAATGATAATGATAATTATGATTTTAATAATTATGATGATGATGAAGTTTGTGATGATGCTGTTACTTCTCCTCTCTGGGGTCTCATTTTCTTCCTCTATCAGATAAAGTTGAACTAGATAATCCTTTTGGTCCTCTTAATCTCAATTATTCTTTATAAGGGGCCAAATTGCCTTTAAACCCTGTTTTATTCCACTCAGGAATTAGGATAGTTATATATGTCAATATATATATATATATTCACATATGTATGTGGATATGTATAATTATGCAAATTATGTAATTATGATTCTGACCAAAATAATATCCATAATACTTGTTCCAAGGTTCATACTTTATATGTTTCCAGAAGAGTTATTAAACTGTCTATACCCTTTGACCCACTAATACCACTTTGATATGTTTCCAAAGATGATTAGGGAAAAGAAAAAATAAATTATATGTTCTGAAATATTTATAGTTGTTCCCTTTGTTTTGGCAAAGAACTGGAAATTGTGGGGATGCCAATCAATTGGGGAATGGCTGAACAAGTTGTGGTATATGATTGTGATAAAATACAACTGTGATATAAAAAATGATTATCTTGATGATCTTAGAAAAACATGGATAGACTACAAAGGACCTATGAAGGGAGATACTATCTGCATCCAGAGAAAACCAATAAATAGAAGTATATGTGAAAGAAATGTTTGAGAATTCTTATCCCTCCTCCACCTGCACCCCTACCCCCATTCCCAGTAGAGAAGAAACATTATTGTGATTAGTTGTAAACATTGTACGTTGATAGAGACAGTGGATAAAACATTGGACTTTATGTTTGTAAAGAACTCTTTTTTGTCTTTGTATCTTAAGAGCCTAGAACAGTGCTCAGCATGGAAAGCATTTAATAAATATTTGCTGAGTAAAAGAATAAATCTTATCTCAGCTTAAATTCTCAAAACTCAGCTTAAACCCCACCTTCTGCAGGAACCCTTCCTCTCCTCTAATACAGAGTGTGCCAGTTTTAGAGCAGTATTTAGCTTTCTGTAGTTATTTTAGCTCTCTGGGGTTCACACAACTCTGATGCTGCCTTCTAAGTTAATAACATATTGAGATCCATATCACTGAGATAAATTCTTACACCTACCCACCATCACAGATCCTTTAAGCAACTTTGTTTGTAAATCCCCCCTCCCCTTTTCGCTCTGTAATAGATTGTTAGAGTTGTATTTCACCTTTCCATATATTGTAGGGTTAAGCAAGGCTCCTGATATCAGTGATTATAACTGCAAGTTGCATAATAAACTGGTTGATGACTATTGGACATGTAAACATGTTTAAAATTGGTGTTTGGTATGATTTTTGAAAAATAAGGCAAGATAAATATGCTTTTAGAGTTGAATAAATAGCACATTTGGAAAATGGACTATAAAAACACTTTAACAGATTTCTCCTTCCTGTGTTAAGTTCTAATGTGAATGCAATATAGCATAGCAAAAGCATAATGTCCCCCACTGGAATATAAATACCCCAATTCAGCAGAGAGATTTTATAGAACATAAATAGCCGGGCAACGTGAAGGCTTGTTTTCCCCTCTTTCAAAGAAGGAGCTAGCTGGATTTTGATGACGTTCCATTCCAATTGATTTATGTATGGTTCAGAGAATGGTAAAATAAAACTGAAATATCTAATTACTCAATCCAAAAAAGTGAACATACTGAATTATGAAAAGTAATAAGCCACATGTGTAGAGCATAAACCAAAGCAACTAGAAAGCACATAGTGTTTCCTTCCTTTCAGTCCTGATCTGTGTTTTTATGATTTTGACTTTAATTCAAGTGTAGGATCATTTTGATACTTGATTAGTTTGTAGCATTTTCAGGAGAAAGGAAGTGGATGTCTGAAAGACTATATTTTCCTAAATATACACATGCTCTTAGCCATGAAGAGGATGGAGAGGAAGAAGATTGACTATTGTTATCTGGCTTTCGTGGATATTGCTTATTGCAAATATAATTCTTTCATTTCTTTTAAAAATTTGTAGTTAGCAAAAATTCACAGAAATCTTTTAACATTGACAAAATCAAACAAAAGGGTTCGGTAATGCAAGGGATTTCATATAATTAAATTTTTTTATGTTAAGTATTAACTTAATGGATTGAAATTGGCACAGTTTCCCCCTTTCATTCTTCAATTTTGTTTATTTTTTTTAACTAAACCATATTTCCAGGATCAATTTATAAATCAGTATCTATGCCAATATTTTGTGACATTGTACTGGGCACTGTGCAACCAAAAATAATAAATTTCCTCCCCTCTAGGAAAATAAACAAAGGCTTACTTGAAGTAAAAGTTAAATGGTTTGCCCAGTATCAAAAAAACAAAAAAAACAAAACAAAAAAAACAAAAAACAAAACTAAGTAAATGTTGGATCTAGGATTTGAACAAATATTTTATTCTTTATTAAAATACTCCTGATTCAATCCAATTAAACAAATGTTTGTTAGACATCCATAGCTAAGTGCTGTGTAATGAAAAAGCAAATATTATGTAATCTTTCATCCTTTGCCACAAGTAGCTTAATATCCATCACGAGAAATCACACACACACACACGCACGCACACACACACACACCTAATACTACAAAATAGAATAAGCGCAAAAAAAGTATAAAAACAGAAGGCAATGAGGTGAAATTTTCTTTGATAAGAAATCCAACAAGATAGATTCAATTATATAAGAAAAAATGTTATGGGAATAAGTATGAAAGTACTAAAATTTTGCATAGGATGGAAAAACATATATAGACAATATTATATAAAAAGTAAGTGAGGGGGTTATAGGTTGCAAACTCATTTTTAATCAGTAATAAGACATGACACTAAAAGTTAATATGATTTTTGGGGCAGCTAGGTGGCACAATGAGTAAGAGCGCTGGCCCTAGAGTTCAGAGGGATTAGTTCCAGCCTCATAAAATGAGCACCCACACATAAATAATGACTGGCTGTGTAACTTTGAGCAAGTTACTTAACCCCAATTGCTTTAAAAAAAAAGTTAATATGATTTTCAAAAGAATGTATCCAGAAAAATGGAGGAGACAGACAGTCATATAAGGCACTGAAATGGGAATCAGAAAGACTGGTTCCATTTTGACCTCGGACACCAAATAGTTTTGTTACACTAGCCAAATTACTTAAACCTTGGTGCCATTTCTTTATCAATTAAAAAATGAGCAGTTGGGGCAGCTAGGTGTCTACTCTGGAGTCAGGAGGACCTGAGCTCAAATCTGTCCTCAGACACAACACAAAAACTAGCCATGTAACCTTGGGCAAGTCACTTAACCCCAATTTCCTTCCAAAAAGAAAAATAAAATGAGGAGTCTAAGTGGCCTCTAAGGTTTCTTTGTGCTCTAAATCTATGATTAGACCTATGATAGTCCAATTGAATCCAATCCTGGTTAGACCACATCTAGAATATTATTTTTCCTCCTGGCCCCACATTTTAGACAAACCAGTGGTAAGCTGGAGTATAGCCAAAGGAGGTTGAGATTTACCATGCCAAAATGAGTTGAAGGAACTGGGGCGGTTTAGTACAAAGGTGAGAAATCGGAGAGGACCTGGGCATAGATGGGATAAAGAAAGGTAAAAGAAAATATATGGATGTGGGAAAGCAAGTGGCATAAAATAGGCAGAATTGTTAACTTGCAATCTTAATTCCTGGGCTAAGCTTCACAAAAAAGACATACCAGATATGCAACATGGAGAATATTCTAAAATCAAATTGTTTTAAATAACATTTTATTTTTTCCATTTAAAGTAATTTTTAACATTTCTTTTAAGTTTTGAGTTCCAAATTCTATCCCTCCCTCCTTCTGTCGCCTCACCCCTCCCTGAGATGTTTGGCAATCCAATGTAGGTTATACATATGAAATCATGTTTTAAAAATTCCACATTATTCACTGAAATCAAAATTTTAAGACAGATTCCATCGAAGGGAAGAGTAGAAAAGCTGAACACAAGGTTATCATAGCAAGATGGGGCTAGGGCAGAGTGGATTTCATGTAGGGGGTGGCTATGAGGAGGGAAAAGCTGGACAGATAGAAATGGATTTTAATTATTCTTTCTAACTAGTGTTTTATACTACTATCTAAACTTCTGTGCCTTGGGACAAAGCCTCAGACTCCCTGCCCTAGTTGTAGCTCTGCAGAAAGCTAGGTTGGGTCAGACTGTGGAATGTTTTTTGAGAGTATTGAAGCCACATGGGATCTAAAAAATCCAGTAAGATTAAAAAGAAGGAACAAAGACCACTGAATGTTCACACTATAGCCCATAACACAAGTCTCTTGCTCAGTTTTATGACACATTCTGTAATATATTTGAGAATTTATTATCCATCAACCCACACATTAGATAAAGAGCTGTGTTGTAAGGCTCTACATTAAACTCTCTTGTAAGAATCACAAAGGGAGACAGAAAGTATTCATTTTAAATATAAGACTGTAGTCCTTGATTTGCCTCATTCCCTATAGCACCTTAAAAGAGCAGTTCTGTGTTTGGAGTTCTGGAGACTGAGTGTCCTCTTCACAGACTGCATTAAAATGGTGGCTGAGCAAGTAGACCAAACAAATGTATTAATTTTAATTGAGTACAAGCATAGAAATGTTTTCTATAGTCTTTACCAATTTTTTTTTCTGGGAATGAACAATTTAATGGCAAGAAAATATCCACAAACTTTCTACACGTGTTCATTTCTCAAGAAAATGAGCATAGACGTACTATAGGTGTTACCTTAATATTCAGTGATGAATCAATGACAGAATTCAAGTAAGGAGTTAAAGAAAGTTTGTTTTTGATAGACATCTCAAATTAATTTATAAGGAAATAATTCAGAGAAATAAATAGTTTTAATTGGGAACAGACATGAAATTAGACATTTTGGCACTTTGGGCAAATATGAAGATTGTCAAGAGTGGAAGTCTTTTAAGGACAGTTTAAGGTGATACCAGGAAATTATTGCTGGGGAGACTGCAGGTGAGAGATACAATTAGTTGGGGCCAGGCTGAGGAGTAACTTACCAATATTATAGAAAAACCCAGGGATCCATTGTCTAGTGTATGCTGGCTTTTTTCATCACATCGTGGGTGGATTTCATGTGAGTTACTTATAAATGGGTAAGGTCTCGTGGAGAGAGGTGGCAGGAATTCAGAATTTCCAACCTATGTCCTTATAGTGCAACAAATAACTTCTGACCATTCACTTTCCAGGAGGAGACAGAGGGAGAAGCTTATGGGAGTGGGGTGCAAAACATGGAGGAAATAATTTTCTGTGGTCCTGAGACGTGGAGAACTATGACAAGAATTCATGCAAGGATGGGAAAATGACTACCTAGGATAGCAGGGGAAGCATGCTTCTCTACATTTTGTCACTCTGAGGAAGTTATGGTGCTGAAAGGGAGAAATAGGGAAAACTAAAGTTAAAAGAATAACATAAACTTAGAAATTTAGCAAGGTTTATGCCTAGAAAAAGCAATACAAAAACATTTAATTGAGCTACTTTCTAGAGAAGATAACCATAATTTAAAGAACATTCATTTTAAGAAAATATGTATTATTGTTATTCTTAGGTGCCATTTTAAATTTGTGTAACTGAGGGGGAAAATCTTCCTTTGGATAAACATCTCACCTTCCAAATAGGTTTACCTATTTCAAATGAAAGGAGAAAAAGGCTATTAACTTTATTATTTTGTAGCTCTTTGATAATACATAATCATATTCAATAAGATTTTTAAGAACATGTCTTTAATATTTTTATCCTCAATTACTATAATGGAAGTTTTTAAAAATCCCAAATAAAAATAAATATTAAATTGCAGTAAAAGAAAATCAGCCTCTCAGAAATGCATGCATGTATGTATGTATATACACATGTATTACATGTGTGTATATACAAACATACACACACATATATAATTCATTATTGGGGTGGTTACAATGTCCCTTTTAAAGCAGGGCTCCTTAACCTTTGCTTTGTCCTATGATCCCTTGGCAGTCTAGTGAAGGCTATGAGTCACTTCTCAGAGTAGTTTTTATGTTCATGAAAAAAAAAACATACTTAGGATTTAAAAGGAAACAAAATTATATTGAAATGAAGTTTAAATTTTTTTTTTGTTTTTTGTTTTTTTTGGAGGGCAATTGGAGTTAAGTAACTTGCCCAAGGTCACACGGCTAGGTTTTTGTTTGTGTATGTGTTAAATGTCTGAGGTCGGATCCGAACTCAGGTCCTTCTGACTCCAGGGCCGGCGCTCTACTCACTGCACCACCTAGCCGCGCCTCAAAATATTTTTTAAAAAATGATAATGGACCTCTGGTAATAAACCTCATTTTAAGAATCTCTTGTCCCAATAAACTCTTATAGACAGCAAATGATCCCTCCTTAAGTTTTTAAACAAGTGTTAGAACAATGAGCACCTCTCCTCAGTCCTTTTATTTGTCCAAATTAGTCAGGTCTTTTTCACTGCATAGCCTAGTTCATAAGGTCAAGCAAGGATCATTGAAAGGTACAAAGGACCTTTATAAATTTATGTCCTCTGCATAAGCTGCCCCAGGAGTAAAATAACTAGTTGTTCCATTTCATTTTTGTAAGATTATCTTATTTTTAGTACCTTTCTCCACTATCCCAAGAAATCTTTCTGTATCAGCAATGTCGTCCTTTCCATTTGTGAAGCTAGTCAGCAGACAACTGTATTTGATGTTTTAAGCACATCAAAATCATTTGCTTTGTCCTAACAAAAATATTTTTGTAAATATTATTATTAATAAACTTGTTCTAAGCCAAATAGAAATTTAAGTGAATCCTGAAGTTAATAAATAATTAAAAGAAACCTTTAAAATATCAAGTGAAAGTTCACAAAGAAAATTACATTGGTGATCATTGTTCAATGTTACATATTAAGACCTCAGTTTCCTCTTCTGTAAAATGAAGGATTTGAAGTAGTTGAGTCCCAACATTTATTTCTGCTCTGCATTTGTGATCCTGTGATAGAGATTGCTTGTATTCAGTTATTTCCTTTACTGTTTTGCTGTAATTCACCTACCCTTCTCTCCCTTCTACTTCCCTCCTCCACCTTACCCTCCCCTATCCTTCCATGAAAGCTAAAGCCATTATCTAGAGGGTCATTTCTCTTTATCATTTGTCTTAAGCTATCTCTAGTTAGAAGCTAAATCTAGAGCCTTTCTAGAAGAAACCTTATTCTTGACTCAAACTGATTATGTCATAATTAGCTAAGAAATATGGTTGGCTTATTCTATTCTTTGAGATATTAAGAGAATATCTGGTAGCTGATTTTTTGGTAGCTCATTACTTTACCTACTAAATGGATGCATTCAACATTTCCTGTTGTTGCATATCCCAAACTCTCCAGAATATTGCTTAAGCACTTTTAGTTAAGACTGAAGAACACTATTTTTATTAGTGATACTCAAAAGGAAAGGGCACTTGGATACCAGGCTGCCTTATTGTAATATTTCAAACTTAGATCCTATTGTAGCCTTGAAACTACAAGTTCATGAGTAAGGAAAACAATAAGAAAAAGGAACACATTCATTTTTTATGAACACCCACTTCACCATCTGCTTACCTAAATCTAACATCATTTGATGCTTGAACATTATTCTTTTTTTGCTAGAAGCTTTTCCAATTTGGCCAGTTCTTCTGGAGCTTAAGGATTTAGTAAAAATATAATCAGGACTGTGACAGTTTGCAAATAAATATTTTCAATAAGTTACGAAAGAATGATATACTTGTCATAGGTAATTAGAGCAAAGGATAAAAACATTTTTTTCAGCATTGCTATCATAAAAAATGGGTTTAACTTTCAGTTTAACTTTCATGTCTGTGTAAATGATTCTTACATCAATACACCCCTCACCCCCCACACATATACACAGAGACACACATGCACGCACAAACATCTGTTCTTCAGTCCTAGATAACCAGGTGCCTATTGGGCATTTCAAACTAGATGTCCTAGAGTATGGATGGGGACCCTGTGGCCCCCAGGCCATGGGTGTGACCTTTTAACTGAATCATCTCAGAACAAATCCTCTTATTAAGGGGATTTGCTCTGTGAAGTTTGGATTCAGTCAAAGGGCCACACTTAAGGACCTAGAGAGCCACAGGTTCCCCACCCCTCTCCTAGAGAGATTTAATGTATGGAAAACTGAACTCACTGTCTTTCTTACCTCAACATGGCCCACCACCCTTCCCTTTTTCAAAATTCCCTCTTTGTCATAGTCCTTCAAGTATTTATAATTTCTGAATTATTTTGAACTCTTCAGTCTCTTAACACACATAATCCAATCCCCAAATGTTACTATTTTTACGTTCAGAACATTTCTCTTCTGACCCCTTATTTTCATTACACAGCTACCACCTGAGTTCAGAATTTCATCAACTCTCACCTAGATTTCTGGCACAGCTTCCTAATTAGTTACTCTATCTCAAGTTTCTCCAGCCTGCAAAATATCCTATTACAGATTTGCTAAAGAAATTTTCTGTAAGGGTAGATCTGATCATTTGATCCTCCTACTCAGTCTACACTGGTGGCTTTTAGCTTTGAAAATCCTAGCCCACCCATCCCCAACCTACCTTTCAGTCTCTTTGGACGTCAGTCTTCCAACACTCTGGGATATAAACAGCACTTCATCTCTCATCTCCATGACTCTGCATTGGTCTTCCTCCAGGCATGGCATATACTCCTCTTTACTTTCATCTCGCATGATCTCTTTCTTCCTTTAAGATGGAGCTCAGAGACCATCTTATGAATGAATCCTTTCCCGATCTTCAGAAATCCTATTTTATTCCCTCCCAAACTACATTGTATTTTACTTTGTATACATTTGTATTTACTAACATAATATTTATGATATATGTATGTTAGTCTGCATTTTCTATATATTTCATTCTAAAGGAAAATCGTTGTTTCATCTATTGTACTTCTATACCCAGCATCTAGCACAGTGCTTGGCACACTGTGCATACTTTAATACTTGCTGATTGATGGATTGGTTTCTAGATCTGTATCACTAAGAGTGAAATTGTTTGAAATGAGAAAATGGGGAAGTAGTTTGTGAAAAGTTTTTTTACTTCTTCTGAAGTGTCTGGGCAATTTCTAATAACTGCCTGTTAAGTAGAATGATTTGTTCTTAATAGAAATAGTCTGAGGTAGCAGACAGAACATTGGACTGGGAATCAATTCATAGTTGCAGAATTGGAAGGAACACTAGGGACCATCTAGTCCAAACCCTTAATTTTACAGATGAGGAAACTGAGGTCCAAGGAATTTAAGTCATTTGCCCAAGGTCACACAAGTAGTAAATATAAGAGGTGTGATTTGAACTTAGGTCCTTTGGATCCAGAAACATTGTCCTTGCCACATGACTTCCCAGCAAATGAAATTAAATGTCACTTAATTATTAAATATAATTAATTTATATATTAATGTATTATAATTATATTAAAACAATCCAATAATTTAAAATAATTAAAAGTATGATTAAAATAAATAATTAAGTATAGATATTTAATTTATATCATATTTTATAAACTCCTTAACACTTTAGATTGTCTCCTGGAAAAAATCCAATATTTTTGTGTATATATATACATGCACAAATTATCACATATATTACGTAAATTATACAAGTAAATACATACAATATTGACATATTTTACTATATTATATTGTGTATATGTGCAAAATCATTGGAATATATATTGATAATTATATTACATGTAATAATTACATACAATATTGACATATTTTACTATATTATATATTTATGTATGTGCAAAATCACTGGAATATCTATTGACATATAAATATACATATGCATACACACACATGCTGCCCAAAGCACATAAGGTGTAATAGGCACTTAAAACATCTTAAAATTAAAATAAATCCCTTCTGCCATAACGTATAGGGGTAAGCTAATTGATATACTGCATAGAGCACTGGACCTGTAGTCAGGAAGATCTGAATTCAAACTCTGCCTTAGACACTCACTAGCTGTGTGAACCTGGCCAAGTCACTTAACCTCTATTTGCCTCAGTTTCTCATCCATAGAATGACCTGGAGAAAGAAATAATAAACCACTCCAGTATCTTTACCAAGAAAATACATGGAATTATGTCCACGGGGGTCCTGTAGAGACACAACTGAATGACCAAACAACCATAACAGATAGCACTAAAAAAAAAACCCCAAATCCACTAATGTTGTCAATTCAAAATTTCAGTATATATCTTTAAAGGGATCAATTCTCTTCCTTCCATCCAACTTTTTAAAAAATATATAGTAATAGAGGTTTTCTACATGTTCAAAAAAAACATTTGATGATGAATATTATTTATTACCTTACCTGCAAGCTAGAAGAAATTGCCCTCTTATCTTCTATGAGGATTAGTCATAAAAGAATAAGTATACATGTGGGCATGGCAAGGGGTGGGAGGGACAATGAGGAAATAGGCAATCATGATAAAGTAAATGCTGAATGGTTTGAAGCAAAAGCTTTGTTAATTCTCCCCAAACTGTCTACACAACCCCACCCCCACCACATATATACTAGCATACATGAATGCTCTCCTACACACACACACATAAAAGTAAAAATGTTTAAGCCCTTGAACTTTTCTTAATAAAACATGTTTGAGAGCAGGTATGGGCATCTATCAGACTCAGTAAGGGAGGTCTGGGGTTGTTTTACTTTTGAGGCATCCTAATTGAGTCTGTATCTATAGAATGTTTCCTCATCAGTTCTCTATATCAATTAAATCCTGTTTGGATAAAATCAAAACAAAACAAAAAGTGAATTACCATGCTGAAGTTTTAACTTATTTGTCTGTCAGTTTATTTTCCTATACAAAGAGTTTCCATGACATTTTTAATTGATGTGTGACTCCAGGAAAGTCACTTAACCTCTCTGGGCCTTAGTAAGATGAGGAGTTTGGAACAAATGGTCCCTAAGTCCCTTCTAACCCCAAAACTATGATCTTATGAATTAGGAATAATGTTGAATTAAGTTTGACTAGTACCTACCAGTCACATTATAGAACGTATGAGTACATTCATAGAAGGGAAGCGATGGGTGATGAGGTGGAAAGGGAAGTAAAGAGGTGATCAGGAAAATTCAGCAAAAACGCTAGTTCTAGGGATGGTGAATTATAAAGAGCTCAAGAAATTTGAGCTCAAGTGAAATAAGAATTCCAATGCTTTGACAGTCATGTCAAAGGACTCAGGAAATCATTAAATTCCTAAGACTTCTAAGTCTTAAAACTAAATATGTAAAGAACCTTATATGATCCTCCTACCCAGATCAGGAGACTTTTTTTATAACTGATTAAATCTTAGAATGAGTCACATGTGGTGGCTATTAAAATACGTACACAATCCAAAGCTGAAAACAGGACTGGTTTTCATGTTCGAATTTCCACATACAATGCTGCTTGTGTGACCTTGGATAAGCTGCTCTGTTCCTGGGCTTCAGTTTCTTCATATGGAAAATGAGGTGTAGATGGCCTCTCTCAGGTCCTTTGGATGGATTGACTGGTCCTTGGGTCCCTTCTAAATCTACAATGCCAGTCATTTTTAGTATAAAATGCATCAATGAGATAAGAAATATAAATCTGAAAAGATACCCTAGGATTATAGCAACAGAAGTTGGTCATGTTAGAGAAAAGCATATGGTTTATAATATATACAGGAGCTGTGATTATGACCGAACATTTGTAGGACCAGTTTTAAGATTTTTCCCCTTGTAAAAGATAGGAGAGAATCCATGTAGTGCAGTGGTTCTTAACCTTTTTTTAAGTCATGGACCCCTCTTGGCAGCCTGGTGAGACCTGTGGACTTCTGTTCCAAGTAATATTTTTAAATCCATAAAACAAAATCCATAGAATTATAAAGGAAATAGATTAATATTGTAGTACTAGTTGTAGTAGCAGCAGCAGCAGCAATAAGCTCTTTGCTTTATTTGGTAGTCTTAAGTCTTTGCTTTATTTGCTTTATTTGGCTTCATGACTTGGGTTAAAAAAAGAGCTGGATTTGGGAATTTATAGGAAATTGGTACTCGGGAAAATAGTACAAACAAGAGCTTTATTATTATATGGAACAGCAAGAAGGGCAATAAACAAACATCTACACACCATATGGCAATATAGTCACATAGAATTTTGTCCACACAGATGCAAAAAGTTCCCTTGGCACAAGGGAGGGTTTGCTGTGTCAGGGAGATATGCGCAAAGTTCGGGTTTGGGTAGAGAAGTTTATATCTTTAAAATGGTTTTGGTAAAGAATAGATGATTAATGCCAGATGTGGGAAATGACATTCCAAATTAGACACAGATGTGGTGAAGAAGGGTCACTTATGGATACCAGATTTGGGTAGTGAGAGTTTCTTTGTCAGGATCAGAAACTAGATGAGGGTTTGAGTTGGCTATCTGACAGAAGAAGAGGGGTAACTCAGGTTGCTTCAGTTGACCAGGAATTTTATCCATTCGGAAGTGCAAGTATTAACTGTTTCATACACGGTTAATTAACAGGTCAATAAACTAGAAAAGTACAAAACACTATCTGTCTTTGCTTAAATGCTTTACAGGCAGTGGGACCACTTAGCGTATATGATTCCATATCAGAGTAAGTGTAATAAAACAATATTAAAAATGCAATTATCACACCACTCATTTTACAGATGGAGAAAATAAGGATCAGGAATTTAATTGTACTATCCAAGATCATATACCTGATAAGCAGAATAACTGGAATAAAAACCCCAGAACTCTTCCTACTACTCCATGCTGTTTCTCTATGAATATAAATTAATATAGTGCTAAGCTAATAATACGGAGGAATAATTCTTTTGTAGGTCTCTATTCACACCCTATCTACATTGCTAAGTTTAATATTGAGCAGCATCTTTTAAAAAACCTGGTAAATTTCCCAGGCCTCATTTCTAAATAGGTGAATTTTCTCTTTGATACTACCCTATCTCCCTTTTCCATTTTATATTACTCCTCTCTCAGGAACCCAGTGCCTTTATATAGTCTCTGGATGGCATCTTGCTTAGGATTTTTAAAAGCCTCAAAATGAGCTCTTACATCTCCTATTTCTGCGTCTCTTCCATCAAAATCTGCATTCCTTATGTCTGACCTCACCCAAGTATTACAAAGCTGTCTGATTAAAAGGACTCATAAGCAGGTGAATGAAGGTGACTTACTTAACCTCCACAAGAGAATTTTTAACTTCCTAAGAAATTGCTGACTACAAATAGATCTCAGATTGTATTTCAAGAACAAGGAAATAAAGAATCTCAGGTCTTTTGGAATATCCTATTTATCTATTGTCTGTTATTTATCTATCTAGGAATCTATTATCTATCTTTCTTCTATGTTATCTACTGGTTTTTTTTTTTTTTTTTGGAGGGGGCAAGGCAGAGCAATTGGGGTTTAAGTGAGTATCTGAAGTCGCATTTGAACTCAGTTCCTCCTGACTCCAGGTTTGGTGCTATAAGCACTGTGCCACCAACTCCCCTATGTTATCTATTTGTCATTATCTTCTATGTATTTCTCAAAGCACAGTTTATTAGTGATTTGCCCATTCTCTTCTCACACTACTCTTCCTCTACTCCAACTCTTCCACAATTAGAGCAACACATTAGAATAACTATGAAGGGAAACAAAAGGAGTAAAAGGTATATAGTCCCCTCCATCCACTGGAACAAGTGGTAGATACTGAATCATTCCTTTCCAAGTCTCCAGAGATATCTACCTTGCTATTAATAACAGCAAGCAGTAACTAGAAAGTTTTGTTACAGATTTTGAATTCTATAGTATTTCTAGCTGTGTGTGGTTTAAAAAAAAAGTGGAAAGAGCCCTTTGGATTTGGAGAAAGGAGACTTGGTTCAGAATCCTGACTCTGACACTTTTGACTTGTAACAAATGTAATTTTCTTCATTTGTAAAAAGGAAGAAGAGGGATTATATAGAATATAGCTAAAATCCCTGGGTTAAAAGTCAGAGAATCATGGCTCTACTACTTAGAATCATAGATCTAAAGTTGGAAGAAATTTCCAAGACCCTCTGGTTCAACTCCCTCATTTTACAGATGAAAAAAATGAGGCTGCACATGGTTAAGTGACTTGTCTAAGAGACAGAACACAGCAGAAACAGGATTCAAACCCAGGTCTTCTGATTCCAGAATAGCTGGTCTTTCTATTGCTACATGTGTGACCTTGAACATATCAATTGTCCACTCTAAGGATCAATTTCCTTAGCTGTAAAACAAGGGGGCGGGGTTGGACTAACAAGAGTTTTGATTGAGGAGTCAGAAGATCTGTGTTCAAATATGAATTCTCTTACTTGATACCTGATTGACTTTGAGCAAATAAATCCCCTTAAATCGCTATCAGTTTCCTTTTCTATTGAATGAGGATGTTGGACTAGGTGACATCTAAGCTCTCTTCCAGTTCTACACATATGATCAAGTGAAAAGATGTTGTCTGAACTCCCTCCACTCTAAAATTGATGTTTCCACTAAATTTGCATTGGCAGGAAGCATAACATAAGGTGCTAAATTCTGTACTTAAGACTTGCATTCAAGTATTTGTATTTCAATGGAAATACAAATTTAAAGATCTCCCCTGCCTCTAGGCACTTTGATAGGCTTAACAGACTCTGAGAACCTTCCTTGATTTGAAAATATGCTCTGACCCCCAATAGGCTGAATGTGGTCTAAGAACCTGTGTTGGATATTGGGGTACTTGCTGCTACTCCACACTACCTTTGTGACCATGGGTTATTCACCTAAATTCTCTCATTCTTATTTTTCTATCATGTAAAACAAGGGAGTTAGATTAAACGTCTGTATAGTATCTTTTAGCTTTCAGTCTCTGATCTTGCTAAATATGCAGGCTGACTATTGAGCTCTCAATCTATGATTCTGGAAAATACAATGATTGCTTCTGGTATTTTATATAGTTGATTTTTTTGTAGCACCCCCATGAAATTACAGGAATTCGCGATGCCCTCCTGTAATGGAAATGCAAATTTAAAGATCTTCCCTGCCCCTAGCTTAAGTGCACCTGGAGCCTGTGGTGAGAGGCTTGTTTTTCAGGAAAGCCCACACCTGGATACTTTGTGATTGGGCAGTGGGTCAAGGAGGTTGTTACAATCTCTGAGCCAGGAGAAGGCTATATAAACTCTGATGAGAGGCTTTGCTTTGGGGCTCACTTTGAGAAGTGTTGTGTGATTTGACCAGATGAGACTCTGGGAAGCCCTTGTTGAGAGCCTCCACGGCTTTGAAAACCCAGATGTTGATGCTTCCCTCTCTGGTAACTGTGATTTGGTATTTATGTATGTAATGTTGGGACAGTTTGGAAGCCTGTCTGTTTGATCTGTAAGTTCTGTAACTCTGAAGTTTGGGATGCTGACCTTTTCCCCCTGAACTAGGTAATATACGTTTGTTTGATTAAAGTAAGCTTGTTAATTGATTTTGAGTTGCTTTCCTTTACAAAAGCAGATCTAAGAACCTGTGTTGGATGCCACTCTGGGGATGCTAGGGTGCTTGCTGCTACACCTCCCATGTTCTAATGAAACGCATTTACCTCTTTTCAGTATACTTCTGCTCTGACTTACGATGCAGTCCAGGTGATGACAGAAGCCTTCCGAAATCTGCGTAAGCAAAGGATTGAAATCTCCAGACGAGGGAATGCTGGAGACTGTCTTGCAAACCCTGCTGTGCCCTGGGGACAAGGAGTAGAGATAGAAAGGGCACTAAAACAGGTGAGTCTGTCTATCTAATATGATGGTAACTGATTATGTGCAAGAATTATTTTTTCCCCAGAATTTCTTCTGCGTATTTGACTGGGAGTCCTTCTATCACATGCTCCTTTTTTTCCCAAGCAGGAAATTGTGTCTTCCCAATGGAAAGGAGAGTTCAAAAGCGAAGGAAAAGCTCTGAATTTTTTTCTTTACCTGGGAACATATAAAGAGTAATTAGGGCACATTTTGTGTGTGAGACGAATTTATATATATTCTTTTTCCCTTTTCCTCATGTAGGTTCAAGTGGAAGGTCTTTCAGGAAATATAAAGTTTGACCAGAATGGAAAAAGAATAAATTATACAATTAACATCATGGAGCTCAAAACTAATGGGCCTCGGAAGGTAAATTAATTAGTGCCTTTAAAGGCTGTCTTCTACTCTGTGATATGGGAAGGTAGGTGATTCAGAACAAAGAGGTCTCAGGAATGTATATTTGCAAAGATTTTAATAGTCTTTTTAATATATAATAAAACATTTTGATAGTCTTCAAAAGTACAGAGATATTTTCAGTGTTTATTCTCAAACATAAACCCTGCAAATCCTGGTAAGTACTGTGAACCTCTAATTTACTTTTTAAGAAGTGCAAATTGAATTGTGATACTTTTCTATTCAGACCAAGACTGTGAAGAAATTAAATATGAGAGAAAAAATATATAATGATCACGTACTGACTATTAATTTCTAGGTCCTGAATGTTGTTTCAGAGAGTGATCTGATGTAATCAAACATCCAAATACTGCATTTCTTAGTCTTCATGTCTGATATATATATATACATAGTTTCTTTTTCTGAGTTTTTATTTATATTTCCAAATGCTAATGCTCTGAAAAAAATCCTTGGATATTTCTGTAAATGTGTGTGTGTTAGTGAAAATAAGATGAATGACAAAACTCTACAAAAATCCATGACCACATATTATTGTCTTCATTTTTGTTTCTTCTCAATTTTTATTAGTTTTATGTGTATAAAGAATACATCTCTGCATTCACAAACCTGTAGTTAATTTCTGAAAATGTTAGGTATGGGAAGAATGAGTTGAATGTACTGAAATGCTTTGTTATTGGAAAGGTCATTCATCAGTATGCCTACCTCCTGCAAACTTTTTTCAGATTGGATATTGGAGTGAAATGGACAAAATGGTGGTGACACTTACTGAAATCCCCTCAGGGAATGACACATCTGGACTAGAGAATAAGACTGTTGTTGTCACCACAATCTTGGTAATTATTAGCATCTATGCATCCCTTGTTTGTTGTTCTTGTTGATATTGTTTTTTTTTCTTTTTCCTTGTGTGTAGATCCTTGTTGCTTATAATTCTATTATTTAGTTCCTGATACCAATAGTGTTACATGATCATCATCATCATCAAAACAATTATCAAATTCCATTTATGTACAAAGAATTGTACTTGATACTGAGAGTATTCCTCTATAGTTGGTCATTGCTGCCCTTTAGAAGCTTGAAACCTAGTCGAGAAGAAAAGATGCGGACATCTGAAAAAAATTCAGTGACAATTCAAATGTGACCTAGGACACAAACACACACACATGCACAAACACACACAGATATTATATACATATACACAAACATACATATATTAACAACAGTTCCTATTTATACAGCCCTTTACTATTTACAAATTGTATATGTAGTTGGATATTTAATGGTCACAAAAACATGGTAAATGGTAGTGTGATATTAATGTGCCTGTTTTATAGATTTGGAAAATTGAGGAGTTATGCATTAGTAATAGTGGAGTCTTCTGACTCAAAATATAGGTGTTTTTCCTTTTACTTTGTACAATAGAAATAAGAAATGAATGACATGAGAACCAGCATGATAAAGTGGATTGGGTTTGTTGTTATTTAGTCATGTCAGAATCTGCATGATTTTCTTTGGTGTCTCTTGACAAAGATACTGGAATGGTTTTCCATTTCCCTTTCTAGCTCATTGTATATAGATAAGGAAACTGAGGCAAACAAGGTTAAGTGACTGGCCCAGGGTCACTTAACTAGGAAATGTCTGAGACCACAGTTGAACTCAGATCTTCTTGACTCCAGGATTCAAATTCTATGTTTGACACTTCCTAGCTTTCTGATTGGGGGCTTTAATTAGTCACTTTGGGCTTTGACTTTCTTATTGGTGAAATGAGAGGATGGAACACTATCCAAAGTTCCTTCCAGCTCTCAATTTATGATCCTAGAACTTGACTGGAATTATTAGGTGAGAGGTGAAATTTGACTGGCCTTTTTTGCTCAAGAATACAGATAGGTGGATGCAGATATTGTTTTTTTCTGGCAAATCCTCTCATTTTCTATCAGAATAATCATATAAATGAACAGAATCTTTGATTTCTTTATTAAAGATACCTAATTTCTCACTATATTATACTATATGTTTCCAGGCAATGATATATTTGGTCCTCACTCTATAGCCCAGAGTGATATAGGAATTAATCTTATCTTTTGTTGCCTTTTAGGAAGCTAATAAGTGTTCCTGGTGTCCAATAAGGACAATTATTTCATTCAACTTCTACTTAGAGTGTGACTACCTATCACCAAATGCAGTATGAACCAAACAATATTTTCAGCAAATATTCCTATTACTCTTTATTAAAGGTGATATATATTCTATAGACAACTTATAGTCTATGTAGAATTTACTCTGTTTCTACTATACAACAAAAACAGTTTCCTTCAGGTATTGTGCAAAATAATTATTCACTCAGATTTTTTTCCCTCTGCCATAACACTAAGCATTTTGTTATTTCTTTTGATAAAAGTCAAAAATTGGACAAAAATTAAATTATTTTACAAATTCATCCTTTGGGGTCTCTTGGTAGTTGAATAAAGGATTTGGGGGGAAGAGAGCAAAAGACAGGGTTTTATTTGGCATCAGGTCCAACCGACCAGTATCATTGTTGTGACAACAACAACAAAAATGAGTAGATAATGTTTATTTCATGCTTTAAGTGATACAGAGTGCCTCTCCTATGCCATTTCATTTGATCTATAGCAAGCACTTAATAAATGCTTGCTGATTGATTTCATTCAAACAAAACCATCTCTGCAAATTCTATCATAACATTGAGCTCAGGAGTGAATGGATACTCAAACATAGTAATAAATGACAGTAAAGCATGTTAGAGTGAATTTTATCTGTGTATATTTGTACTAGCATAAAATGTCACAATGTTCCCTATATTATGGCAGCAGTAGAGGGCACCACTTAAAACTATTAGAATCTAGGTTGGAGATGAAGACTTCTCTACATATGAGTAGAAAATATGCTATAGTAGACAAAATTCCGAATTTAGAGTCAGGTAAACCTGAGTTCTGGTTCTGTATGATGACTACTAGCTATATGATCATGGGCAAATCATTTAACCTCTATGAATTTTAGTTTCCTCATCTGTAAATAATGGTAATATTTGTAAATTCTCCCACACAGGGATGTTGTTTGGTCCAAATGAAATTGTTTTGTAGAGTCCTTTTCTCTAAGGACACTATATGAATGCCTGCTATGATGATGATGATGATGATGACGATTGTGAAGTTGTTCAGTCTAAAAATATAGATAGGTTAATAAAAGTCTTAGCCAAGTTAACAGATGGGAAATCCTTATGATAATATTAAAGAACATTTAGAAATTTGGTTGCTTAAAGTTCTAAGCTAATATTGAAAAAACATACTGTTCCTGCAGAAGTCTCAAGGCTGTTATGATGACAGTATTCAACTGAACATAGGTCTGACTCAATATAACATTTATTGTTTTGTTCTTAAATACTTATTATACTTTTTCTTATAATAAAGCAACTCACTTTACTTCTCTTTTCATTACTTTCTTCATCTAAATGGAGCAGGCTGGATTAGAAGATTTTTAGCAGTCTTTATCCCTTTAACATTTTATAATTTTATAATGGTGGAACATTGACCTTTTGACCTTTCTTATTTATTGATAATGGTTGAATGTGGTTTAATTTTGGCTCCAATGTTATTCTTTTCCTAAGAGAGGCATCAGAGATTGGATGGTAAGGTTGTGAAATTAGAAAAAGGAAAGGTATTGGGAAATGTGTTTAGCTTGAAACTACATATTTCTACTACATAAACTGCATAGGTGTGAGAAGAGAATGTATATGTGATATGTTCTATTTTTCATACTCGCAGTGAGCATAATAAGAATTATAGTAGTTATTTTGAGGATGAAATAAGAGACTTTTTACTGGAATGTTTTATATACATACATGTGTATATACACATACATAATGCATATGGATATGTATGTATGTGCATGTATAGCCTGTGACTTATGACTCTATCATGTCTTCTAATGAATATTTCTAAAATGTTAAGTTGATTGAACAAAGAAGAAAATCAGTTACCCATAAGAGTTTTGGGGGTTACTTAGGTGTAATTTAAGGTATACGATGAACAAAGATACTTTCAGTCTGCTGAAGCATAGTTTTTCTAAACAGGAATCCCCATACGTCATGATGAAGAAAAATCATGAAATGCTAGAAGGCAATGAGCGATATGAAGGCTACTGTGTGGACTTGGCTGCAGAGATTGCGAAACACTGTGGATTCAAATACAAGTTAACTATTGTTGGGGATGGCAAGTATGGGGCCAGGGATGCAGATACAAAAATTTGGAACGGGATGGTTGGAGAGCTTGTATATGGGGTAAGAACACATTGTACTTTTTTTTGCGCTTTCACTCAAATTATTCAGTTCTATTGCTGATATATTTTCACTCCAGAAGTCTATATATCTGGAATCTTATAATGCTCTTGGGGGTAAATTAGCTTGTATTGATGTGAAATAAACAATACAAAGATTAGGGAATTAAGCCAGAATTTAAAATGCAGATTAACTGAAAGATGAACCATAATCTGTTTCTTCTCCCTTTAAGCAGATGGCCATATCTAATTCTGGAAAGGGCACGTCATAGAAATAGAGATTCACGATAAAGATATGCTTACCATAGTCAAGCCAGATGGGTGTATTGTATATATTGAAAAAGAAGGAAACTTAGGGAGTAAATCACCATTTTATTTCCTCTTTGTCAGGACTCTACCAGTGAGATGACCATTGCCATTTCCTTGCTAACCTAGTCTTTATCTCCAATTGAAGGGATGGAGTCATCAGTCCTTACTAAGTATGGCTCTCATTATTTTGATCTCCTTTTGTTTCCCTTACAGAAAGCCGATATTGCAATTGCTCCGTTAACTATTACATTGGTGAGAGAAGAGGTGATTGACTTTTCCAAGCCCTTTATGAGCCTCGGGATCTCAATTATGATCAAGAAGCCTCAGAAGTCCAAACCAGGAGTCTTTTCATTTCTCGATCCCTTAGCCTATGAAATCTGGATGTGCATTGTCTTTGCCTACATTGGGGTCAGTGTAGTTTTATTCCTGGTCAGCAGATTCAGCCCCTACGAGTGGCACACTGAGGAGTTTGAAGATGGACGAGAAACACAAAGTAACGAGTCAACTAATGAATTTGGGATATTTAATAGTCTCTGGTTTTCCCTGGGTGCCTTTATGCAGCAAGGATGCGATATTTCGCCAAGGTTGGTTACATGCCTATTTCAACTTTGTGCATTTTAGGTCTCAAAAAGATGTTCATGGTACCTATAGATTTACTCCAAAGATGAAACCAAATGCCAACTTCTTGTCCAAGCAATTTCAAACTCCTGGAAGGACCGACTGTTGGCCATGGGCAGTGAAATACATGATCAACACTCACCAAGTGTTGATCATGTATTTCTCTGGTGAATTTGTAAGTACCATGGAGAGGCTATAAAATGCATAAGGTCTCTGTCATTCCATGCCTTCTTGGAGGGGTACCGTGTTTTTGCTGCATATTCCTATTTTACAGTTATCTGTGTAGCTAAAACACAGAACTGTATATGGGAACAACAGGTAACTTGATTCAAGAACTTCAGAAGCAGCAGGTCACCCCCAAAACCTACTTTGCTTGTTCCTTAACCCATTCTTCACCCACAACAAATAATAAAATGAAATAGGATCATGAATGTCACTTGGCAGATTTATGGCATTATTGAAAAAAAAAAGTGGTAATTCCAATAATTTCCAAGAATCTAGGAAAATTGTCTAGGACTACAATATGGGTGATTTATTAAAATATTGGGAAGTAAATGAATGGTATATGGAATCAGTTCAGACACTTGTACTCTCAATAGTATTTTTACTAAATCTGGTAATATTGGATGCACACACACACACACGCAGAATTAAATGACTGAAGTTACACTATAAACAAATAAATAAATTAGCAGTGTGTACACCTAAATAAGAAATAGAGCAGAGTAATAATCTTCTCTTATGGAGGAATGATTCAGGATCCTTCCAGTTTTAGTTACGTGATATAACAATTTTGTAGCTGGTATATTTTTATTTTACCTTGACCTGTTTCAGTGCTTGGTTGATTAGTTAAATCACTTACCTAAAGAGAAATTCTATGTCTTCTTTAATCATCATTTGTATATGTCTTCATTATAAGGATATAATATATCTTTAATAAGATGCATATTTATTCATTATTCCTGAGACCTTAAGATTATAATGATACCTGTGTCTTAAAATAATAAAGGTAGGAACAAGTGACCTCTTTGATTTCTTCAAGCTCTAAATCTCTGGTCCTAATATATACCAGTGTATTAGATTCTAGGACAGTATGTCTCAGGAATGGTTTGGGATCTAGGAGTTGATGAAGTATCTTTGGATTATGACAGTCTGACATTATGCCTTATGTAATGAGTGTTAATTCTGTGGTCAAGTGTGGATATGGAATTTTTTAAAAATATAACAGTATGATGGAAATAACCCTGGGTGACAAATAGTTTTACTAGATGACCTCTGAAATGCTATCCAACTCTAAGATTCCTTGATTGTGTAGCAATAACAATGGTAAAATGAAATACCTCATGAAGTAAAAGTAAAAAGGATCAGTGAATATTTCCTTAACAATAAGGCAATAACAATAGATACTACCTTGTTCAATTAGTGTTAATAAGGATGAAGCAGAAAGGATTGGAATCTTTTGTCCAATGTCTACATAATTTCTTATCTATATGGTTGCATCAGAATTCAGGGACTAGGAAATATTGCTTGACCACGGTGTGGCATTTGATACACCTTTGGTGTATCAAGCAAATTAATAATTTCATTTCCAAATTTCATTTACCTAGGTTTTTAATAGAAAGAAGTGATTTAAATTGAGGAAGAGGAAAAAAAGAAATACCCAGTTCAGATAATTGCAATCAACTATTCAAATAGGTTTTATGAACCTTCCTTTTAGGGAATCACTGACTTTAATATTTCTTGAATAATTTATGCCTTGGAGAAGGGTCCCTGAAAAGTAAGGGTTTCATGAACTTGAGATAGGTCAGCTTTTGTTTTTTTGAGTAGTCAAATCTTTTAGCTTTCCTCCATAGGAAATCCTTTCCTTTGGATGGATTTTTCAAATTATTATTACATTCCTAGGTTGTTGTTTTTCTTACTACTTGAGGAGGCTGATTAGCTCTAACATAGATATGCTTGGATTTCAAATACAAGAAGAAAAAGTGATAGAAATACAGAGATGATGCCTGGCCATACTTTAATTTTCCAGGGCAGTGGAAAATTGTAAATATATAGTAAAAAAATATGAAAGGAAGAATTCTATCCAATTTCAAAAAGTCAGGTATCCCGTGGCTTGATGCCTCTAAAATAGTATGGTTGTTGAAAATACTTCTGCCTATCTTAAAACTATGAAGAAATACATTTGTGATTTCCACAGCAGTTCCTTTGATTCATTTAATATAAGATGATGTTTTAGTATATGAACTCCTTAAGAACTTACAAGGAAAATAAACGAGTGTCCTACATCGATGAAATTTTTGATGTTTGAGGATTATGATACACCTTTTGCTTATCAGAAAAGCATTATGATACTTTGAGTTTATTAAAGGACTACATATGGTGGATAGGTCCTGGTATTAAAGCCTGGCCTTTATCCTGGGGCACTAAGCCATGGCTGGTAGTTGTCTTGGCTCCTACTTCTTCTTAGGGGTGATGACACTGAGCTGAAATCTTAAACGGAGCAGAAATCTTAAACATACCTGTAGAGAAATGGTGTATGAGGTGAACCCTGCTTCATGCTACAGAAATGTTCCCTTTTCTTTGATAAATATTCATTTATCTGATAGTGCCTGTGGTAAATGGGTATTTGAAAATATATATATATATATATATATATATATATATATATATATATACACATATATATATATTTGTGTGTATACATAATCTATGTGTGCGTTCACCTTTTACAAAGAGTGGAGACTTCTTGTTACCATCAATGACAAGGAGTATCTCGAAACCAAGCAAACTATGTTAGGGCTAAAAATTGTTTCTTGAGAAAATGTCTCCAAAAGCCCATTGTTGGCAATGTAGAAATGGAATTCATATTACAGAGAGTCAATTTACAGGCATATTTTCCAGGAACCCATATATATTTTTGTGTACCTCTGCACAACTATGTGTGTGTGTGTGATGTAATTGTATGTGATGTAAAGACAAGGACAAATGTAACTACAGGTAGAAATAGTCTAAATAAGTCAAAACTTTTGTCTTTTAAGTGTGAAATGAGGATTCAGAAGCTGTTCAATGAATTCTCTGAATCCAGGAAGAAAGATCATGATGGAATATCATCAATAGTAAAAAGGTGTATAAAATTGCTAATATTTGAGATGATAAATTCTTTATCATCTCTTTCACCAAAAGATTTCTAACATACATTCTATTTGTGAACAAGTAAAATGCAATATAAAATAGATATTACCCAATTTATTATTTAATGGGGCATGCTAAAAGCTAATCATATCTGAATGATCTGTTGAATTAGCTAAATTAAAGCTTTTCCCTCAGTTTAATATTAGGTTTTCCTTTACCCTTTGGAAGAATTAAAATATAGAAATGAAAGAAAAGATTCCCTGAAGGTATTCCATTATTCCTGCGTTTCCATGTATTTTGTTTTGCTTTATTTTTGTATTGGTTTTTCATACTGGGTTTCCTTATTTTGTCCAAGATAGAAATGCAGCTGCCATTTACAGGCCTGATCCCACTGTGGATTGGCATAAGAGTTTTGACCAGCTCCATTTCTGACCTGGGTAGATTTGCCTCATTTTAGGCAGAAGGGTGGTTCCTTACTCCCTGTGATTTACTGTATTAATGCTAGCCTTACTGTAGACACCAAATCAGACTAATCTACTGCAACTCAGTATTTCCAAATTTGTCATCTACCAGTCTTAGTCTTGATGGTAGTGAAGAGGGAAAGGTGATAAGGAAGGGGGAGGGTAAGAGGTTCTTCCAGGGACCCGGATCGCTCTCAGTGACCAGAAACCCTGCAATTCAGTCTGGAAGGAATTCACCAGGCTCAAGCAAACTTGGAGTCGAGATTGTAAAGTTTATTGTTACGCTGCACAAGGACAGCAGGCTAGATTCTTATGGAACCTGCAAACTTCCAGAGGTCACAGGCATAGTTTTATGGAGTCAAGATAGTAAATCAGGTGCCAATTATGCTAAGTAGGTGAGTAGGGGTGGGATCAGGGAGGAGTTTAGGAGTGGTCAGGGCTTAAAGGACCATGCACTTTTAATATCAACTGCGCAGGCGTATTGCCCATGATTCACTGGGAAATAGCCCAAGGAGGGGCTACCTGGAGGTGTGGTTTTAGGCCTGACATGTCACTAAAGTCTATCCTCCATCAGGGCCACTAAGGAGTGCCCAGTCTGCCACCCATCAATGTCAGGCTTGACAAGATACATGTTGGGAACCAAGGCCATCAGAGACGCAGTGTGGGTATAATTGGCTAAGGAATTACCCTATAGATAGGGTACTGAAGAATTCATGGTGCAGCTGGCCACTCCAACTAAGGGAGATAACGTTTGCCTAAGCTAAAAATGTTTATAGATAGTTTTGTGAAGGATTCATAAGTAGCTTATTGTTTCAAGCAGAGATAAACAGTTCATGAGTTGTTGCTGGGCAGAGTGCTGGCAGGGGGAAGGGGCAGAGTTAATGCTTTGAGACTGGGGGAGGGGAAAGTGTGATTTTACAGACTGCTTTTACAAATTGATTTTACAGACATAGATCCCAAAGCACCCCATTTACAAACTGATGTTACAGATTGATATTACAAACTGATGTTACATAGATTGATGTTACAAACATATATGCATCCCAAGGGCCCCATCAGTAGTAAGTATTATAGTTGTGCAACACCATTCCTATAATAGCAAACATCATAGATATACATCACCATTCCAGGTTTACATACACAGAGCCTTTGAAAAGCATATACATGTATATAGATACACACATATATATACGCACATATATAAGCAGTATATATAATTATCTATATCTGCTTTTGAAATATAAATTATGAGTAAATTACATACACACATGCATATATACATATGTACATAATTTTGCATATAATTTACACACAATACACATGCATATAACTATATATGCATGTGCACATTCATGTTCCCTTAGAATAAATATTGAATCATCCAATCAATAAGCATTTATTAAGTGCCTAATAAGTTTTTGGGTACTGTGCTAGGCACTGGGGATACAAAATCTCTGAACAAAACAAGCTCTACTTGCCAGGAGTTTCTGTTCTAATGGAGGAAATTCAAAAGAAAGCATATCACACATATATTTATGCTATTTTTTACATTTAGTGCAAATTCATATAATGATATTTATTTTAGAGACTAAGTACAATATTGCTTTAATTTTATTTCACATTGACCACTATTCTAAAATGATAGTCTATTTTCTCCACCACATAACATTCATATGTTGAGAATTAATAGACTTCGTAGCTGAATAGAACTAATGGGTGAACGAGGAAAATGAGAAAATAAATTATTTTAAATAATCAAACCCTCAATTTTTCCTGAAGTATTTTGGAAGCTGTTTACATCAAGGCAGAATATATCACTCTAATGCATATGACACACAAATACCCCACTGTAAGAGGCAAGTGTGATGTCTTAAAGCATTTCATGATGGAAACAGAACCAAATATTTTCATTCTGTAATATATTACCTATTACACATGGTGTTATAAAGTCAAAAGCAATTACCTTATACTTTGAGCTTTGTTTTAAGGGATGCTAATAACCAGGTATTGTATTTGCCCTCTTAAGTACAAGGTACTTGCCATATAATTAAATCTTCAGTTGTTAAGGGCCTAATAATGGTCTCAAAAACAAAAAAGTAACTCCTTCCAAATTAGGGGTTTCCCAAAATTTAGAGCATAAATAGAACAACTCCAAGGACTGCCCTATTTCTTTTCTTTTGTTTTTCTATCATTGTTACTTTATCTTCTCATTCTTTATACCTTAATCGTAAAGTTAATTTAGGGTGATTTCTGGGTAATTTTCCTTTTATTTTTCTTCTTCCCATCATGTGTTGTTACGTAGTTTTTCTTCCTTTCTAAATCCCGTTCCTATAATTTACCTGATAAAATCACTGATTATTTGCAAGGGCTTTCACCAAGGGAGTTGATAAGTAAGAACATGCCCTCCATTAATTTGTTCACAAAGGGGGTTAAAGAATGATAATTTGAAGAATTTATATTTTTTTATTTCTAAGGGTCTTCAACTGAAAAAAAAAAATCAAAGAATGGCTTAATTGTGTGACAAAGCAGAGTTCCTAAAAACAGAGATACAAGTTGCTATAGCAGTGATCAAGGCATACCACATACCTCAAATGCATTCATATTTCTATCTAATTTTTGCACTTATATTTTGCAACACACTGCCATGTTTGTATAAGCTTTCTTCTAATAGAGACAATTTCAAAGCCCATTAAGAATGTGAAAAGCTTAATTGTGTTATTAAGAATTGATTTATCATTAAAGCAGTTTGGATTTTTATTGTATTTTAAAATGATTTATTTTCTCTGCAAATTTGTTTTACCTTGAGTTTTCTGTTTTCTTTTTTTTCTCAAGCAGGAAGTACAAAGTTTTGTTTGTTTTTTAAAGCTCAAAATCACTTATGTGCTGAATTAAAGCAACAGATACTTCACAGGAATTACATTTTCCCCCTAATCCTTTGTAATGACAAGTTACCTTCATTTCCTATCTCACATTGTTTTTAGTGGCTACATTTCACAATACTTGGTGGTTTGGGAGCATTCTTCTAGCCACTGAAGTAGGGTACTCTTTGGTCAAATGGTACTTTTCTCAGTAAGGTGAAAGACTGCTTCACTGATTGATTCTATTCTTTCCCTGTCTCCAAAAGAAAGACTGATTGAAGTCACCAGACATTGTGTATATGTTTGTATGTATATTTACTGATTTTAGTTCTTAGTGTTGATCTGAATTTTCCCATCTCTGATTCTCCCATTCATATTTCTTGGAATTGTACATAGACAGCTGGATGAGAAAAATGTCAACATTTGGCGTTTTAATTTCATGCAGTTTTAAAAAGGTTTCTTTTCAGGTTCTTAAAATACTGATGAATTGGACACTATCACCTTGCAAAGCAAACTGATGTCTGAAGTCTGGGTATTGGCCATTTTCAGAAAAAGCTCATTTAGCTATTTACCTCCCATCCCTCAAAGCCTTAAGATTTCTGGTTTCATTAACAAGCAGAGATTTTAAAAAATAGATCTGACATTGTCTCTGATATTATAATTCAGTATTTGCATAAAACTGGTAACTTGTGTTCTTCTTAGGCCATTCATTTCCTTTTTATAAATCCATTTCATACTTGTTATTAGATCCCTGTCTGGGCGCATTGTTGGCGGTGTGTGGTGGTTCTTTACCCTCATCATAATCTCATCCTACACGGCTAACTTAGCTGCCTTCCTGACTGTAGAGAGGATGGTGTCTCCTATTGAAAGTGCCGAGGATCTTTCTAAGCAAACAGAAATTGCTTATGGAACATTAGACTCTGGCTCCACAAAAGAATTTTTTAGGGTAAGATACTATTTTATAGTTTCTTATATTGGTTTTAAATTATTAATTGCTTGCATTTTTTCCCTCTTTTCATCTGTTAAAAGGTTGTTGTAAAAAGGGAATGAGTAACAACTATAAGTGTAGAAATGTACTACATTTGAAGTTGCCTGGGGAAGTCTCCTCATGTTGACTTGAGCTTTATTGTTTCATGTCTAGAACATAATTTAGAAAAGAAATGCTTAAATTGGGGTGTTTTCTTAATTATCTTTTTTATAAAATGCTGCTTCCTCTTGAAGTAGATGTCTCAATCTTTGGGTTAACTCTACAAGTCATAAGGAATTTTCTTGGAAAGTGCTATTTAAAGTTGGGAAACTTTTTCTAATTAGTGTTGTTGGATAATCTTGTGTCTGAATCAAATTTTAACTCCATGATAATACTGAGTTTACAATTACAGCACTCCAGAAGAAATACTATAATGGTCTTAAAGTACTAGATGCAAAATGGATAGTAAAGTTATAATCTATCTAACATGTGTAGTATCATAAGAATATTGCTTCTTCTTTGTTTGGTATTTTGTCATTTTCACTTCTGCATGAGGAGGTACTAGGGAGCTGATGATTCGAATTTAATTTGCTATAACTAATTTTGTCATGTGAGTTCTTTCCATTAAAATCATGGAAGAGAACTGGTTAGTCTGTTTCATAAGCTTGACTCTAAGCTGAGACTGAAAGAATACATGAAATCCAGGTGGCAATTCTATTATGTCTAGGCCTAGGTCATGTTAGTCCTCTATTAAGTTCAAGAAAAAAAATTGGTCAGTCCTGAAGAATGGAGTCTCATTAAAGTCATGACTTGCACATACCTGCTGCACCATTGTCTATAGCTCCCTATTAGACTTCTTTCTAAACATTTGCAGTTAGAGAACTTTTACAATGGGTTCAGAGAAGGATAGAAGACCCTAGGTGGGCATGGTGGAGAGGTTAAGGTTCTCAACATTTTATTCTTCATGTGTCTAAAGCACACATAGAAACTTATAGTTAATCTACGATTCAGAGAGCTTTTGACTTCAAAATAATTCCAACTCTTGCTATTAAGCTATCAATTATTATCAATGAAAAAGTATACTATATGGGGGTTGACAAAGTGCTCTAAATGAGTTAGATCATCATGTGTTGTTCTTTGTTTGTCTTATGATATTGAGATGCAGTGTGGTAGATGGTTTTGAAGTCAAGAGGAACTGGGTTCTGATACATGCTGCCTGTGAGTGGCCCAGAGCAAGTCCCTTAGTTTCTCAGCTCCAGGCAACTCTGTAAGACTATAAGTTATGTTACTGACCTTCATTAAAAGATAGATTATTCTTATATGAGAGTTCCCTATGTCAACAAAATCAAAAGTTCAGCCACTACCCTTCTTGTGATATTGGTTATAACAGTAATTAGCTCTACAGCAACCTTTTTGAGGGTGATGGGATAGTGATGTACATCTGTTTCTTTTGAAATAATATTAGTGGGGGGGTTTTGTGCTTGTAGAAGTAACCATAATTATTATTACTTTTTTTTTTCTAAGAGATCAGGATTTTAAGAGTATGCTAGCATTTCTCTTGATTAGTACTGTCTGTACTCTTGGCAGAAATTATTGGCCCAAGCTGGAAGATTTCAGGGCAATTTTAGTTGGGAAATTTACAAAGACCCATATCCTTAATTCCTTGCCCACATGGAGCCAATAGCTCAGTATTCAATAATCTTCACAGGCTGGGAGTTTGCTTACCAGTATAATACAAAATACACCATATGATTATAGCAGGGGAGCTAATGAGTATTCTCCAGAGAATCACAGACAGAGTATGCTGCTGGCTGTCTCCCTCTGCTCTCTTTCATTGCTCTGGGTCACACTAACTTTTCTTATAGGTGATCGTGGGTAGGAAGGAAGGCTGGAGAGATCATTGGTGGAAACAGTGTGGTAGAGAAAGTGGACCTTTTTCTACTAGGTAAATGTGTTTCAGGAATTCATTGTGTGTTTGTGATAGTCTATTTCCCTTTTGCTATAGGGAGGACATACTGGGCATATAAACTACTAAAATTCAATATTGCCCAATCCTTAGTTACTAATTCAGAGCTCAGTAAGAAGATCTCACAGATCCTCTAATGGTTCTATGACTCTTGGATGGGAATGGGACTTCTATATCAGTAGCTTCAAGTCTTATCTTTCTCATCTTATTTCACTTACTCTTCCTGGCTCCTTTCACTTTATATGTCAGCTAAAGTTGCTTACTACTTATTCTCTATACTCCTTATTTCATTTCTCACACCATTTAATTGATTTCAGTGGTCCATCTCTATCTCCCACGCAACCCTGGAATGCATACCTTCTCTTCTCTGTCTTTTCACATTCTTGTTTTCATTCAAGCCTCGGCGTGGGTGCTACCTCCTCTACAAAGCTTCCCTTGATCACCTTTGCTGTTCTCTCTATTCTCAGAGAACTTCAGATTTATTCATATGCACATTTATTATGTCTAATCCCTGATCATCTGCAAAATTGAAATAATATCTCAATGAGATGTTTCCTTTGTAATTTTATGCATTTTATTTTAAGCATTTAAATACATTATTCTGAGTAGCCCTTCAACTTCACTGCCAAATGACATAGAACAGGTTACGAATTCCTGATCTAGTCCAACCTATGTGCAATGTATATAGATATGGATATATTATCATTAAAATGGCAATTGATAAGCAAAATCCACACTTCAAGCAGCCTTTTCTTGTAGACCTCTTTATTATTATTGTTCAGTCATCTCAGTCATGTCTGACTTTCAGTGATCCTATTTGGGATTTTCTTGACAAAGATACTGGGGTGGTTTGCCATTTCCTTCTCAAGCTCATTTTACAGAGGAGGAAACTGAGGCAAACAGAGTTGATTTGCCCAGGGTCACAGAGGTAGTA
Source organism: Gymnobelideus leadbeateri (assembly GCA_011680675.1). Classification (NCBI taxonomy): domain Eukaryota; kingdom Metazoa; phylum Chordata; class Mammalia; order Diprotodontia; family Petauridae; genus Gymnobelideus; species Gymnobelideus leadbeateri. Next base: position 90,208 of record WOXC01010622.1, read on the forward strand.
AGTATGTAAGGACAGATTTGAACTCATCTGAACTTCCTCATTCCAGAACTGGTGGTCTATCCATTGCACCATCTAGCTGTAGACAAAACCTCTATTGAGAAAGAATTCATTATCTCTTGAGATAGTCCATAACGCTTTTACATAGCCACATTATATTAGCAATGATGATGATGATGTAATAATAAAATATATTCTTAGAATATTTATAGATAGAATTTGCATTGTGCTTTGAGCTTTACAATGTGCTGTTAAGAATACTTTATGACCATCTCCTCAGTTGATTATACCTGAAGAGATGAATTTTTAGTAACAAAGAAACAAAATTTTGAGTAACTAGAAATTAAACTCCCAGGTGTTAGATTAAGATGCCTGCACTTTCTCTCACTCCCATTGTCTGTGGATCCTTGGGTCCTAAATGGACTGAGAACTGGTTAAACTAGTGCTTAGTTTGTGGATATGGGCAGATGGTTCATCTGGGAACCAGCCTGATGCCAGTGAATAAATGGCTTGAGTGGGTTGAAGATAGAGCTGAAGGGGCAAACTCTATGTTCTCTGTCTTTCTGCCAGCTTGCTAACAGGCCCACAACTGCTAATTATACAGAGAAGAAAAATTTCCCATCTGCTGTTTAAGCTCCATCTCTCTCTCTCTCTCTCTCTCTCTCTCTCTCTCTCTCTCTCAGGTTTCTCTGCTCTCCTCCTCTCCTTTCTCTCTTTTTGTTTAGCTTTTTCTCTCTTTATTATTCTCAGTCAGGTGAGTAGGTCTGTATTTTACTTCCTTGTCCACATACACTTTAAATCCTAGGAAGCAAATTATTTCCTGAGTACACAGTCTTTTCGCATTTCATCTTCCTACTTTCAACCATACCAAAAAACATTAAATGTTAAGGTGGTACCAGAATGAGAAGTTGATTTATTGTACCAATTTAAAACATGAGACAGCATAGTATAGCAGGTCTGGGATCAAATACCCTATCAACAGTACCTATGTGCCCCTGGATAAGTCATTTGACCTCTCAGAGCTCCATTTTCCTCATCTATTAAATGGAGATGAAAATAACACATCTCAAAGGGTAGATACAAAGTCCAAATAAAATAATATATAGAAGATGCTTTATAAATTTTAAAGTTATGTTTGTTTATTAATTATATTTATTTGGAGCAGTTATATTTATTAATATTACACATTCTTCAGGTTCAGTTACTGAGAGAAGTGTTCAGGAATGGTAAATAATAGATTTAAGGTCAGGCAGAATTCAACTAGCATACTTGAAAAATAGAAATCAGTGCTCTGTTCTAAATTTTAATTAAGCTGTCTTATAAATTGGTACCTTTCTTTAGAAGAAAAAGTGATTTCCGTGAACTATAAGAAAAATACTTGACCTGATATTTTATGTACCCTCCTCCTTCTAATGCCATATTAAATTACCAAGTTGAAATGTACTTTCAAATTCCTAGGCGGAGAATAGAGAAATGACTACTGCATACTGAATTTGATTGAGGGAAGTAATGAGTGGGTACTAGCCTCAAAATCTACTTGTGGGAATAGGTTGTCAGATCAATATAGTTATCTTTATTTAAGAGTTTATCAGCAAATGAACACACATTTCCTTCTTCTAGCCAGAGGTGGAAGAATGCAAGTAGAGGGTGAGTCTGTCACCCTAAGTAATGCTGAAAGGGCAGAGTCTGAATCTTCATTTTCAAGGGTTCTCTGTTCCTAAAGTCCTATCATTTCCTTAGGGAGTCAGAAAATGATAGAGTCTGACTCATTTCAGATCTGCTGATTTCCACTAATTATAGCGGCACTGTAGCATACCTATAATTAAGAGAGAATTAGGCTTTCAATTATAAACTGCTATTTTGGGTGTTGCACATCTTAGCAATTTCTTTTCTCTATTAAATAGGACAAAAATTGAAACATCTAGGATGTTTTCCTGGATGATGTTTCTAGAGGACATATATACATTATACACATGCATAGACTCATAGACCTCTTAGAACTGTAAAGTGCCTTCAATTACAATTAAGTTTCTTTCATTGCAATGTGTGATGTAGCAATGTGAAAAGAGCTCTGGAAATGGAGTCAGGAACCTTTGATAGAGTTTTTCCACTCCCATTCACTTTTTTTTTTTAATTTTTTTTTTTAGCTCTTTTTTTTTTTTTTTTGCTTTTTTTTTTGAAGGGCTATTGGGGTTAAGCAACTTGCCCAAGGTCACACGGCTAGGTTTTTATTTGTGTGTGCGTTAAGTGTCTGAGGTCGGATCCGAACTCAGGTCCTTCTGACTTCAGGGCCAGCACTCTACTCACTGTGCCACCTAGCCGCCCCCACTCCCATTCACTTTGTAACCATTGGTAAACTACTTCATCATTCTCAGTCTCAGTTTCCTCATCTATAAAATGAGAATCTTAAAATGCATCCTTCCTACACCAGGGAGTTGAGGTGAGGATCACAAATAATAATGTAAATAACATACTTTTAAATAATAAAGTAATATACAAAAGGAACTATTATTATTAATTTTTACTATTACTGCTAGCATTTATATATTATTTTGAGGCTTGGAAAGTACTTTGCCAATATCTAATTTGATTCTCACAACAATCCTGGTGATAGGTGCTATTTTTATCCTCATTTTACTCATATGGAAACTGAAGCAGACAGAGATTAAGTGACTTGCCCAAGGTCACACGGTTAGTTAACATCTCAGGCAATTCTGACTTCAAGTCTTCCTGTCCCCAGTTCCTATGCTCTATCTACTGTGCCACCAAAATGCTTATAATAATAATAATTGTTATTATTATTACAATAATAATGACTATAGGACTATAATAACTACTAGTTACTAATAGGACTATAATAACTACTAATAAAATTATTAGATTTTAATACTTGACAAAATATCTTAGAGAATTTCTTGTCCAATTTCCTTATAATTAACAATTCTCAGGGAAACTGAGGCCCAAAGAGATGGAATGATTTGTCAAGTTTCACAAAGAGTAAAAGTCGGAATTCACTTTTAGATTTTCACATGCTTAATCTAGTGGTTTCTCTATTATGACACTTTTCCTTCTAGTCATATTTTGGACATTCCTATATGTCCTTGATGGTATGTTTTATGCAATTTCTCTCTCCTATTCCCTTAAGCCTACAATGGTTGGGTTGCCTCTAATTTTTATTCCTTTTAAATAATGTTTCTCCATCATTTCCAACCATGTAGTTGTCATGTGTCCCAAATGTTGTAGAGTATTTACATTTATATGTTAGGTATAGAATTCCCAAGTTTTCTCTTATTATTTTCTTCATTTGACCTATACTCTGAAGTTAGAAGCCAGATCTGAAATTATTTTTAAATATGTGACTGAGTTTGTGAAGACCTTGAGTAAAGAAAGTATTGTTCAGTCAGGGATTGTCAGGTTTATCTATGTTATGTTACAATAAGGTAAAAATTATCTTTTATTTTTGTTTTATTCCCTCCTGACATCTTAATTCTACTTCCTAATTCATATAACAGAGAACAATTATAAAGAAGAGAAAGATGGCACTAACAAATGAAGAGGGAATTTCACCCTAGTTTTCAGAGTATTTTTCTTTGGTGATATCAGCAGGTCTCTGAGAATTTCTATAGCAAGGGAAGGCAAAGTATTGGAGATTTCAGATGCCCATTTCACTGTTTTTGTCTTCTCACAATGTGGTTTAACATGGTTGAAAAATTAAAAAAAAAATCCATTGAAGAAACATTTCACTCATTCCGCTGTTTTTTACTTCATGCACATGAGCTTGCTCATCCATCACCATCTGCATGATGGCTGAATCTCTTGACTACATACGATGAATAGAAGAGGAAATGAATAAGTAAAAGGCCATGCTGTATCCTGTGCATTGTGAGCTAAAGCTGCTGCCGACGGAAATATGAGTGGGAGTAACTAACAGCTCCCTAGCTTAACTATAAAGATTATACCCTTTAGCAGTTTATGAAATTCAGGGAAAGTATCTTGCTTTTCCCAGTTAAAACTAGGACAGAGAAATTGGAAACCAGAGCTTTGTCCAAGGCATACAATTAACAGCATTTGTAGTCCTTTGGTATAGAAAAGATGGAACTTAGAATCTAATGAGAAATAACAAATACTTTAAATAGGAGGTGACTAGATCATAGACTGTGTGAGTACATTGCCTATATATGACAACTTTGCAGAAGTTGCCTTTCTTCTCTCTCTTCCAACCCATTTAAATGAGGATGTACTTGATTCCATTGACCCAAGTGCATTGAGACTTGCCTCAGGAGCAAAAGTTTCTAGTTTTGTTGTTGTTCAGTTGTTGAGTCATGCCAGACTTTTCTTGACCCCATGGACCATATTACAGTAGGCCCTTCTATCCTCCACTCTCGCTTAATGTTCAAGTTTATGTTTGTGGTTTCCATAATTCTATCTTCCCATTTCATCCTCTGCTGTCCTCTTTTCCTTTTGCCTTTAGTCTTTCCAATCATCAGGGTCTTTTCCAATGAGTCCCATCTCATTATATGACCAAAGTATTTAAGCTTCAATTTTTGACCTTCCAGTGAACAGCCTGAATTAATTTCTTTAAGTGTTAACTGATTTGATCTCCTTGCTGTCCAAGGAACTCTCAAAGTCTTCTCCAATCCCACAATTCAAATTTTAGGATCCTAGTTCGTACAAGCTCTTCTCTTCTTTTCAAAAACAAATTCTGAAATCACACATCCTCCTTTTAATCAATTGTCTAGGGAGAATATTAGATGGTAGGAGAAAGGTGCCTTTAGAAGGGAAAGGCACTGATTATTCTTCATGAATGATCAACAGAGTACCCACATTTTTTTTAATATTTGAAACATTTAATTTTAAAACGTCAAATTCCAGATTCATTCCCTTCCTCCCTTGTCACCCACTCTTGCTGGGAAGATAAGCAATTCAGTATATGTTGTACATGTATAGCTATGCAAAACATTACCATAGTAGATATATTGTAAAAGACTGGCTGTATTTCCCTCCCACCTATCCCACCCCCCACTTGGTCCATTCCCTTCTTTGATCCTGTCCCTTTTCAAAAGTGGGTGCTTACAACCACCCTTCCCCCAGCATGCCCTCTCTTCCATCATGCCCGCTCTTATCTCCCTCCCCCCTACTCTCCTGCAGGGTGAGATATCCCATTTGGTATGTATGTCATTCTCTCCCTGAGCTAAATTCAAGGAGAACATGGTTTTGCCTTTTTCCCTTCCTGGTCTTCCCCTCCCTTGCAACCACTTCCCCTTGCTCCTTCTGTATGAGATAATTTACCCCTTTCTTTTCTCCCCATTTCCTCTCATTATATTCCTCTCTAACCTCTTAATTTCACCTTTTAAGTATCATCCCTTCCTATTAAATTCAACCTGTGCCCTCTATGTATACCTGTAAACATATACACACATTCACATATGTATTCATATGCCCATATACCCTTCTTTAACTCTTTTTATACTGATAAAGGTTTCATCAGTCACAGTTATTATTTTCCATGTAGGAATGTAAATAGTTCAACTTTGATAAGTTCCTTTTGATTTCTTTTCCTTAATTACCTTCTCAAGCATCTCTTGTGTCTGAATGTCAGATTTTCTATTCAACTCTGGTTTTTTCCTCAAGAATGCTTGAAAGTCCTCTATTCCACTGAATGACCATATTTTCCCCTGAAACAAGACACTCAGTTTTGCTGGGTAGGTGATTCTTGGTTTTAATCCCAGCTCTTTTGCCCTCCAAAATATCATATTCCATGCCCTCTGGTCCCTCAGTGTAGAAGCTGCCAGGTCCTGCGCTATTCTGATTGTGTTTCCACAATATTGAAATTGTTTCTTCCTGGTTGCTTGTAGTATTTTCTCCTTGATCTGGGAATTCTAGAACCTGGCTAAAATATTCCAAGTAGTTTTCTATTTGGGATCTTTTTCAGGAGGTGATCTGTGGATTCTTTCAACCTCTATTTTGCCCTCTGGGTCTAAAACATCAGGGCAATTTTCCTTGAGAATTTCTTGAAGGATCATTTCTAGGTCCTTTCTTTGATCATGGTTTTCAGGTAGTCAAATAATTTTTAAATTATCTCTCCTGGATCTATTTTTCAGGTCAGTGGTTTTTCCCATGAGATATTTCACATTGCCTTCTATTCTTTCATTTGTTTGGGTCTGCTTAACAGCATCTTGATTTCTCATAAAGTCACTAGCTTCCATTTGCTCCAGTCTGGTTCTGAAGAAATGGATTTCCTCAGTGAGCTTTTGAGATTCTTTTTCCATCTGGCAAAGTCGGCTTTTTAAGGCATTCTTCTCCTCATTGACTTTTTGAGCCTCTTTTGCCATTTGAGTTAGTTTATTTTTTAAGGTGTTATTTTCCTCAGTCAGGCTGTTGGCTCTCATTTCATACTTTTCTTGCATCTTTCTCATTTCTCTTCCCACTTTTTCCTCCACTTCTCTTATTTGGTTTTTAAAATCCTTCTTAAGGTTCCCTATGGCCTGTAACCCGCTTGTGTTTTCATTTGGGGCTTTTGGTGCAGGAGTTCTGACCTCCCAGTCCTCCTTCTGTTCCATGCTTCAATCCTCTTTGCCCCCAAAATAGGTGTCTAATGTTGAATTTTTCTGTTTATTGTGTTTCCTTTGCCTAGGCATGTTGCCACTTAATTACTTGACTTTTGGGCTTGTTGCCACAGTAGGACTCTGACACCAAACAAGGGAGCTTCCCTCCCAAACTTTGGAGTTTTCTCAACTGCCAGAGGTATTGGTTAGGTGCCCTCCCTGAAGCCCCCACACACTCTGCAAGCTGGTCACACACCCCAAGACCTCCACCCCAGATTGCAATCCAGATCCAAGAGGGTTAAAGCAAGAGTGATTACCCCCCAGACTGATTGCTGGATCCCCCTACAGTCTGCAGGCCAGGAGCAGAAGCTGCAACTAAAGCTGCAAAGCCACAGCTGTGCTGTGGCTCTTCAGTATCTTCTCACCCCCAGGGGAAGAAGCTGACGTGCTCCTGAACACTGGTCCCAAGTCCATAGGGCACTAACCTCTCATTTTGTCCTGGGTGTCTATGTGTTGGTAATTGTAGAAACACCATAGCTGCTGGTATTCTAGGGTCCCTCCAGCTGGCTGCTGGTCTGGCCACCTTGGGGCTAAAACCTCAGACTCATGAGGTTCTGCGCTCAGCTCCCAGAGCACTGTGCTGGCCACTCCCTACCAGGCTGCTGGGATGTCCTCAGAGGGAGGTTAGCTTCTCTGTGTCGTTCTGTGGGTTCTGGAACTCCAGAGGTTGTTTAGAGTGTCCTTTTGCATAATTTTGAAATGGTGTGAGCTGGAGCGCTGTGAAAGTGCTGTGTTTACTCCACCATCTAGAGTACTCACATTTTTATCTGGTGACTTAATGACTGGTCAACAAGGCCTAGCACCAGACTTGGAGTCAGAAAAACCTAGGTTCAATTCTCATTGTTGACATTTACCACTTCTGTGATCACAGGCAAATTGCAACTTTTATGAGTCACAGTTTCTTCATCTGTAAAACAAAGAGATTGGAGTAGATGGTCTCTTTGATCTCTCCCATCTCTAAATCTAAATCCAGCTCTCAGCCTACAATAATTTTGTTTAGCATCTGGCTATACCACAGGTGCAGTGGCCTTAGCCTGTTTTCAGAAAGCTGTAGAGAGATGATCCTGTTTTTCAAAGATACCATTACTTCCAGATAATGTTTATCCCGGGTGACAGAGACAAAACAAGTAGAGAAGATTTAAGAGTTTTCTGTAGTCTCAAAAGCCTCTCTTAATTCACATGTTTGTGATGTCTTGAAGGGGATGAGAATCACATTGGAAATATACAGGATCTTTAAGTGGCTTGGTGCTCAATTTAAAAAAAAAGTGAAATTATCTGCTTTAAGTACTGCCTGTCTCTACCCATTTTTATCACAACAGTTACCAGGGTAATAGTCTCAATTCCAGAGCTCTGAAGAAAAGTGAAATAGAAATTTCAGATTTTCTCCAAATGCTTGTAAAGTAATTGCAAAAGGTTAGGTGCTGAATTGCTACTAACTATGAAAAATGACTAAAAGCATTTGTATTAGCTTCAGCTGAATAGTGTCAGGTTGAATAAAAAGTTATTGCTAAGTAACTTGACAACCACTCCTCTGGAGGATAATTTTGCTGCAATGCCTTTTTATTTACTGCCAAAAGCAAGCTGGCCAGTGAAACTGATTGTTAATTTCCACCTGGAGGTGAACAATGGGCATTTATTTTTCAATATTCCCCAACCCAAAGGCCTTTGGACAAGTACAAATGTGTATCACTGTCATGATTGAGAAGCAAGTAATCTTGAGAATTTGTAAATGCATTTAAACCATAAAGAAACAATGGAATCCTACTTATCGGTAGGATTTACTTTAGTGTATTTTTTTTCCCAACCTTCAACTTACACCTTATAGGAAGTTCGTTTATTCACCCCTTCATTCATCCAACAAACACATATGGAAGACCTATTGAACAGACACTCTGACAGATATAAGACGATTATAAAGATAAATAAAACCCAAATGTCCTGGGGACATCTCAATTTCAAAATAGCCAAAATTGAACTAAATATCTTTTCCCCAAATCCCTTCCCTCTCCCAAATTTCACTATTTCTTTTTAACCAAAGATACCACCATCCTTTACAGGTTCCCTGGTACATAACCTTGCCATTATTCTGGACTTCTTTGTTTCTCTCACTTCACTTCACATATTCAATCAATTGCCAAATATTGAAGTTTCTACCTTTATGTCTCTGGCATAGGACCCCTTCTCTTCACTAACAAAGCTACTACATTAATCTAGACTCTCATCATCTCTCTCCTAGGTAATTGCAATAATCGTTTAATTAGCCTCCATGCTTCAAGTCTTTCTCTACTCCAGACCATCTCACTCACTATGCCGAAGTATTTTTGCTGAACTACAGATCTGACCCTGTGACTCCCTCAGACAATCAACTGTAGTGACTTGTAGCCTTTAAGGATAACATCTGTATTTTTCTTATTAGCTTTTAAAGCCTTGAACAGTGCTTCCCCAAACTATCCAGTCTCATTGGAAATTACTCCATTTCTTGTCCTCTTTGATCTAAGAAACTTCTCTCAGTTCCTAAACATATGGTTTTGTTTCAAGAATGCATACCTTTGAATTGACCATCTCATTGTCTAGTATACACTCCTTCCTCACCTCAGTAAGATGGATTTCTCTCTTCTGCATTGTCATTTCTGATTTCCCTTCTTATAACTGCTAGTGCCATCTCTCTCAAACTATCTTGTGTTTAAGTACCTTGTATTATTTTAATTTATTCATGCATATATCTATGTGTTGTTACCTCCCTTCTTAGAATGTAAACTATTCAACAATAAGTATTATTTCATTCTTTATGCTTCTATCTCCACCATTTGGTACAGTATGTAGCACATAGTGGGAGCATTATACATATTTGTTGATTGTTTATTGCTTTCAAGGAGCTTACATTCTTATAGCCCTATAAAATTATCAGAGTGCAAATGTAACGATAAAGAGAAAACACTGTGTATGAACTGGAAAACATTAACTAAACAGAAGAAAAATGTAGACAGATAGTGCTTTGGTTCCAAAGACAAACCATTGAGAAGCAGAATGGGCATATATGCTCAGTATTTTAAACTGTAGCCAGCATATTACATATTGAAATACTGAATATTCTGAATAAGTTATTCTATAGAAAAATAAAAGCATTTTACTAAAACATATACATTTTCACAGTGTTCTGTTGCCCCGAATCATCTTCTTCTAGTTTTATATTATACATGTTATGCATCAAAGTAATAGAGGCTAGAAGAGCCAGCATGCTGTTGCATGGAGGGCAGAGTCAGTGGTAAGATACTTCTGACCAACTCCATTTATGTTAAAGCTTTAGATCAGTCTTGAAGGAATTAGTCCTATTAGGAAACAAAGGGAATCTTTGGAATTCAGAGATTTAATGGTAAGCAAAGGCCTAAAGGACTATACTATGTAGGCTTTAAGACTAACCCTATAGCCACTGCTATCCCCCGAAAGAGAGATCAAATGTAAAAAAAGCTAGAGTAGGGAAAATGTGATTTTTTTTTCTTTTTTCCCATCCTTTTGGAGGGGGGAAGGCAGAGCAATTGGGGTTAAGTGACTTACCCAAGGTCACAGGGATAATAGGTGTTAAGTCTCAGAGGTTGTATTTGAACTCAGGTCCTCCTGACTCTAGGGGTGGTGCTCTATTCATTTTGCCACCTAACTGCCCCAAAATGTGGCTTTTGCAGGTGACATTTTTATCTTACTCTTTTATTTCTCCTTTTTTTCCTCATCTCTCAACTCAAAAGTTCACATTCCATTCACTGTCTTGCCCTTGACTTTAAAGTTTATTCACATTTAAGCCCTATGCTGGTCATGTTTTCCTCCCCTATTTATTAATCCTTTGGAATATTAAAATGTATCTCCATGGCCCAGGGACTAGATATGTCAAGTAACAAAGTCAAGTACCAGGAAGCTATGCAGGTGGTCTCTTATGGTGACTCCATGGTGTCATTAATAGCCTTAGATTGGACAATGAGTCCCAGCCCTCCTGGCACAAAATTAAAGTAAATACTAAATAGTGACTGTTTCTCTTTTGGCCTGGAACCCTGAGGGTCTTCCCCTCCCAGTTTTTATTTTATTTTATTTTATTTTTTTTATTAAAGGGGCCATCCCTTGAGTAACTACTTAAAGAGGCCTATTTACTGAATTGGTGTTTTCTCACTCAAAGTGAGAACCTGAAAAACGTTAGGCTAAAAGGGCCAGGGTCTCCCATAGCATCCTGGGTCTTCTTTAGTTATCCAGATAAATATATGGCCACTGGACCCAGATGACTCTGGAGAAGAAAGTGAGGTTGGTGACTTTATCCAGCCCTCCCTCACTCAAATCAAAGTCAAATGAAAGTCAGGTCATTATCTCCCTGATGTCTTGGTCCTCTTCAAGAAGAAAAAACAAACACAACAATCCCTTTAAAATGTCCTCAGCTACAACCAAACAGATTTCCAGTGAATATCGATTGCCAACTAAACCAGTTTTCCTGGGATAACATTTCCTTCTGCAGCCACATGTAGTATTCTTACTCTTAAGAAAGCTGAGTTTGCCTAGCCGTGTAACCTTGGGCAAGTTATTTAACCCCAATTGCCCTAAAGGGGCGGCTAGGTGGCGCAGTGAGTAAGAGTGCAGGCCTCGGAGTTGGGATGACCCGAGATCAGATCCGGCCTCAGAAAATGAGCACCCACGCATAAACAATGACTAGCCGTGTAACCTTGAGCAAGTTACTTAACCCCAATTGCTTTTAAAAAAAAAAAAAAAAAGCTGAGTTTGAGTATCCTTCCCACATTCTCTAAAGAGGCATTGTCTGTTGACTTAAAAGTCACAGAAATTTTGAATTAAAAGAGGAATTTTGAAGTTATTTTTCCATCCTTCTTCACTATTGCAGATATTGTTCCTATCAAATCCTTGAAAGATCATTCATACCATCCCTGCATTAATGCTTTTTGTAATGTACAACTTGCCGCTTTGCAGGCCATTACCTTCTTGGTAAACTCTAATTTTTAGTGGATTTCCCCATGTATTGAGTTGGGTTTTATGTCCCTGTAACTTCTACTTATGGTCCCAATTCTGCCTTTTGGAAAGACAAACTCTCCCAATGATAGGGTGGCTCTCAGAACTGGACTCTATGAATATCATCTGATCTTTTGGACAGTATATTGTTGATTAAACCTAAGCTTTCATTGACTCTTTTTTTCAACAAGTATTTTATATAATTTACTAAAATTTATCTTAGACCCAAGGAAATACTAATGTTTTATTTTCATATAAATTGATGTATAGCTATCCTACACTCATGAATTTCATTATTCTGACTTAAATGAAGGACTTCATATTTATCACCATTAACTCAATAATCTTTTTTTTTCCAATTTACCAAAATAAATTTGAATTAACTAAACTTTGTAACTTTGTATCAACAGGAACTTTTTAAGAATGTGCTTTCTGCATCAGCAATGTAAAATGCTGAGAGAAATGTATTTCTATATTTGTTTCACTAGAACCCTATCTCCACATTTACCAGGATCATCATTTTTAGGTGTCATTATTCAACCAACTCCAAATCCACCTAACAATTCTTCTCTCATTGAAATACACTCTTTCCTTCCTCTTCCCCCTTCCCTAGCCATGCCTACCCACACCAAAACTCACATGCTTTTATGGCTGGAAATAAGGATTCCTTATCATCCTCATAAGGACAAATCTATTGAACTTTCAAGTCCTTATCTCCACTTAAGGATTTGATACTGTAAACAACCCTTCCTTTTTAATGCCTAATCTGCTTTTGACTTCCAAGATACTAGACTTCTTTGCAGTCAAGGCTATGAAATCAGCCTTTCTTTCAGCCCCTCTACAGTCTAGCAACTGCTTATCTTTCCAGTTTTATTTTAGAGCACTGCCCTTTTTGTACACTTCCAGGAAGTAGGGATTGTTTAATTCCATGTGCTCCTGTCCCAGCCAAATTCTTATCTTGCCCACTTCCATTTCTATACTTTTTCTCATATTTTCTCATAAGATTGCACTATTTCTAACTCAATACATCCCCTTCCTTTGAGAATTGACTCAAATATCATATCATATTCTAATATTTTCCTGATCTCCTCCCACCCATATGACAAGAATTTGTTTTCCTTCAAATTTCCCATAAAACATTCCCTGGACTTAGACTATTCCTTTGTACATATCCCACAGTAATCTAGGTAAATACATCACCAACTCCTACTGTTTGGTTCATAGTTATTAGGTGGCGCAGTGAATAGAGCGCCGGCCCTGGAGTCAGAAGGACCTGAGTTCAGAGCCGGCCTCCGACACTTAATCCACACAAACAAAAACCTAGCCGTGTAACCTTGGGCAAGTTACTTAACCCCAATTGCCCTAAAGGGGCGGCTAGGTGGCGCAGTGAATAAGAGTGCGGGCCTCAGAGTTGGGATGAACCGAGATCAGATCCGGCCTCAGAAAATGATCACCCACGCATAAATAATGACTAGCCTTGTAACCTTGAGCAAGTTACTTAACCCCAATTGCTTTAAAAAAAAAAAGTATGCATATGTATATGTATGTATTTATATGTGAATGTATATGCATATATATGCATATGTGTATACACATATAGATACAACTACAGAGATGCATGTTTATCTGCATATAATTCCATGTGATTATAAATGCTATGGAAGTAGGCATTGTGTTTTATGTATTTTTATTACCAGAACCCATCATAATGCCTTTCAGTTTTTGGGGTGGTGATGGTAGTGGTCTAGATCTATGACATAAACTGTGTCAGGGCCTCCTTCTATGTAAACTCCCTCTACTGAAGCTATCTTATCCCTAACTTCTAGTTTTAGAGAATTACCTGAATCATCAAGAGTTGACATTTTTTTGTCCATAGAATACACCAGAAGTAGCACTTAGTCTTACTAATCCCAAGGCCAATTTTCTAGTCATTATGCCATATGGCCCCTAGGACCTACTGCATGTAGGAATTAAAGAAAAGTTTGCTAAATTGAATTGACCTGTCTATCCAAATGGCTTGATCTTGCCCACAAAAATAAAATGAGAGCTATACAATGTGCTCTGATCTATCAAATAACTTTATTTAAAAGGAAATGACCCCAAAAGGCTACTGATCACAAATCAAGACTTTAATTTTTCATTTGAGTGCTAATTCATATTATCATAAATTATATTTCTCTCTTTTTCTGTTTCTGTCTTTGTCTCTTTCTTTGTCTCTGTATCTCTCTAAACAAATCAATGCAACAAATTGTGTATGTGTGAGCCAAGTTTCCAATAGGATACCTCCACAATACGTTAGGAAGGGAAAAGAGAGATAAAGTCAAAGTACTTAAGGGCAGCTTAAACGAATGACTAACTAACAAAAAAATCATATACAGCAAATTCTCATATAAATAGCATATATAGTATTGATTCAAAAATCTCTCTGTAGAGTAGCAGTCACAGAGATTTAAAGATGGTAAGATTATTTTGTGAAACAAACAAAACCCAACAATCACATTTTCGCTCAATTATTAGGTGGTTATATCTATAAACAAGCAACTTGATAACTTTAGCCTTTATTTTACAAATCTTTAAATTTAGACAAATGTACCTGTCTATACTTATTTTGCTAAAACATTCCAAGACTCAATAAGATAATATTTGCAAAGTTATTTTGTTTCGCTTTTTCAAATTGATGATCTATGAAAACGTAGTGCCATTTCATTTTCTTATGTCTAAAACTTAATTTTAATAATTAATATTATTAAGGACTTGAAAGTTCAATAGGACTTCTTTTGGGGGGAAAAGTCCTTGAAAATCTGAAAATGCCCCTTTTCTCATCATTTAATAAGTGATCATCTTTTAAAATACATTATTTTAGTTTTAGTTTAATGGGAAAATGTCATGAAACAAAGAGAGGAAGAATACAAGAGAATATGAGCCAACTTTAAATCTTTCTTGCCAAAAGAATTTGACTAAAGTGGCTAAAGATTAAATAGCAAGTATGTTAAACAGGAAAACTAAATCAATTGAATCATAGGTACCTTTTTTTTATTGATGGTATGTAAATGATAATTAAAATGGAATATTGTGAGGTCTCCAAGTTAATACATATATGTGATTCAATGGGTTTTAATGAATATTTTTCCACCAAATTCTATTATACATGAATGTAGTAAAAGATGCTCTTTCATTTTAAAGGAAATTAGTTTGCTTGCCATATATCCAGCTTTATAGTTGTAAGAGAAAGGAATACTAAAAGATTTTTTTAATTGTGCACATTCAATGAATCTAATATTAATTAATTTTATGTATAATTAATGAATTATAGTATGAAAATATTGATTAAAAAATTAAGTATTCTTTAAGCCAAAATATGGGTTTTTATGTAGTGTTGGGCCCCAAACTAGGTACATTGACTGAAAAAAATTATTTTAGGGATATTGTTTTTACTATTGCAGCTTTCTTCTTTATTGAATTTCCCCCATCCACTTAGTTACAATTTTAAAAAGTCATAATTCATTTCTGCCTTGCATTTTGCAGGCTGCATTTTTCTTCCAGTATGATAATAAACAGAGCACTTTTCAATTATAATAATAATTATTTTAAAAAAGTAAACAAGAAAACAAAAACCTCTTTGTTTTCCATAACTTTTTGGAATCACTACTGAATAAATGGACTTTGCTAAAATTCATCATGTTTGTATCTTTTCCCTATCTGTTTATCTGATCTTCACCCAAAATGACCCATTTATTGATTAATTTAACTAAATTGACTAAGTGTCTGCTGTGTATGAGGTACCATGATATCCACTTTTGGAGGAAACAAGTAAAGAATAAAACAGGGTCCTGAAAAAAATCTTATTTTCTTGTAAAGGTAAAATTTAATTTTATACTTTTAACTATAATGTTGTTGTTGTTCAGTCATTTTAGCCATATCTGATTATTTGTGACTCCATTTGGGGTCTCCTTGGTGAAGATATTGGAGCAGTTTACCATTTCCTTCTCTTGCTCATTGTACAGATGAGGAAAATGAGGTAAACAGGGTTTAGTGACTTGCCCAGGATCACTAATAAATGTCTGAGGTCATATTTGAACTCTGGTCTTCCTGACTCCAGGCCTGGAACACTATCTACTGTTCTACCTAGCTGTCCATAACTAAAATATGAAATGCAAGGAAATAACCGCCATAATACTGACTATTCAGAGTAGAAAAAAGCTTGGATCTAACTGGGAAAGATCATGGGAGGTATCATGGAGAAAATAGTATTTGAACTGAACCTTGAATGAAAACAGAAATTTTATCAGTGGAGCAGGAATATCCCAAGCAGATGGGAAGAACATAAGCTAAGTGACTGAGGCAGGAAACATGAGGCATGTTCAGGGAATGTTAATTGTCAAATTTGCCTGGAGCTCTGTGAAGGGAAAGTGATGGAAGTGATGAAAAGAAGATTGGAGCTAAATTTTGGAAGCTCTTGTATAACATGCTAAGGAGTTTGGACTTTTTTTCTGGAAGCAATAGAGCATCATTGTAAATTTGAGTACTTTTGATGGTTATTTAGTCATTTAATTCTACTTTTCCAATTCATTTAATTGAATTATTGTAGTTCTAATTGTATAGAATACAGCTGATCAGAATACAAACTTTTATACTCCTGCCATGTCAAAAAAAGAAAATCCAGTAGAGGAATTCCTGTATGATAAACGATATTGTTACTGATAATGTAATATTATATTAATTTTGAAAAACTGTGCTTTGGAAACATTACTTTAGCAGTGAGATATAGAAAAGATTTGATAACAGAAAAGTTTCTCCTCTCTTTCACAAGGGAATGGGAATAATATATCCTGACTTGAATTGTAAATATACAGCAATTTATTGGAGTTGGGAAACACGAGAGATTGTGGGTTAGAGATATAGAGACACCCTAGTTATGGACCACCTTACAAGACTTCCCCCAAATCCCAATCTCTGCCCTAAGATCTTGAGGATATAGTCCTTAGAAAAGTCATATGGTCACCAATCACAGGTTATTTGGATGATGGGGTAGGCCAAGGAGTAGCCCTGGACTGCAAATTGACTAGTTTTGGGTGGGGTCTTGCCAATGCCAAGTCCTCTCTTTTTAGATATTGGTACCAGACTTTTCCAATTATGGGCTTACTTCTTTCTTAATGGTTTAGCTTCTGTTCTTAAAGCTGTAGAGGGTATATAATTCTGGCGATTTTGAGGCTTAGGTTCTAGTGCTAGCTACCCAACTAATGAGGTAACCCTAGGCAAGCCACTTAGCAACAACATTTATTATCTGCTCTTTAGGACTTCCCTATAACAATATCCTTCTGATGATTTAGCAGCTTTGAATGAAATGCCTTTGAAGAAATTCCTAGGTATGGTTTCTGTCTACCTTATTCTCACCCCTAAACAAGTTCCATGAATATCATACTTATAATATTTAGGGAAGATACATTCTAAATACACAGTACTCTAAGTGGATTTCACTATCAGTATCCCATTAAATAAGTTCTCTCTGGAATTCTAAGCATAAGTGACTTGCCCAACGTCACAGAGGTAAGTGAGCAAATACAACTCTTTCCACGGCACCATTCTCCAAAGCACCTTCTAAATGCTTTAAGTGACTTAAACACAGAAATGAATGTGGTACAAATATGTTCTTCCTCCCCAATCTTAGGACATCTCTTTATCTAAACTTCTCTCATTCTTCCCTCAAAGTTCAGAAAAAGAAATGTTATTATTCTCTAAAGTTAACTTCTTGAAAGCTACCCTTGTAGATTCTTGTCTTCAACATTTTAATTCTCCTTCCCTCTATGGATTTCTTCATGGATATATGAAATATGTTCTGATGTTCCCTACCTTGGACAAAAGCTCACTTGTCCCTGCTATGATTTGTAATTATTATCTTCCTTTCACCATGGAGTGATGAACCCAGGCTGCTGTTAATACCTATGCTTTATCAGCCTCCATAACCACTAGCATCTAGATTTCATGCTGCTACCCTACTGAAACTGTTTTCTTTGAGATTAGTGGTAGTTTTATTTTCATTTACTCTAATAAACATTCACCCATCATCCTTCTCTTTGGCCACTTTGAATGATTTGACATAACTGGAAAACTTCCATCTTGAAATTGTCTTACTTTGGTTTCATGATGGAACAGTTCTGTCTTTTTAACATTTTGACTTGTTCCTTATATGTTTAATATATTGAATCCTTCTGCTCCTCCTTTTCTTTAACTGTAGTCTCAGGTCTATTCTCTAGCCTTTCTATAATTTCTCTTCAAGAACTCATCCATTCTTATGACTTTATCCAGAATCTATATGCTAATGACTCCCAAATCTATATTTCCATTTATCTACTAGATATTTTCATTTGATATACTGTTATCACTTGACATTCTTTAGGCTAAAATTATGTAAAAAATTCATCACCTTCCATATACCCAAACTACTTCCTCCCTTGATACCTGCTTCTGCCAGCAACATGACCCTAAGGTTAAAACACTTGGAATCATCTTTGATTCATCTCTCTCCTCCATTTTTCATATCCAAATGTTAACTTCATTTGCTCGGTTTTTCCTGTATTTCTCCCTTTCTCTCTATTCTCATTGTTTCTAGCATTTTATGCCTTAATTGTTATGATATCATTCTAGCTGACTGCACTGACCAGGCTCTTCTTTCTTTGATACATATTAAACACTGACCCCAGTCTAGCTCTCACACTTATTGGCTGAAAAATATTTTAAAAGTAACAATCTCTCCAGGTTTCTTTCTGTTCGTCTATAAAATGAAAGGTTTGGACTAGATAGCTTGTCTGGTCTTTTTTAGATTTGAATTTATAAATCTACGCACCTCACAATTACTTGTACTGTAGACCTTTAGCAATGAATATGTACATTCCCATTACTGTGTGCATGTACTTCAGAAAAACAAACAAATAGACAAACATGAAGGGTGTTTATTTTTAGTCGTTTTTTGCGGGGAGTTGCACTGATTTTTCCTTCTTCAGAAGGACCACATGACAGAATGAGACTACTGTGACATTGTGCCCTTTGGCTTCCAAGAATGGTAGCTTCCAGGGTGTTATTTGAGTCTATCATAACATTCATAATACAGCAGAAGACCCTACCCTAAGTCAAACCCCGATGAGCCCTGGTAGTCCTTGTTCTACCAAGGTTCCTTGTCTAGAACTTCAAATTAAAATAATGCATAAGGGCAAAAATCATTTTTCAAAGAGCACTGGATTTCAGGTTAGGCATTCAGATTCTGCTTCTTAGGGCCTGGGTGACTGTGAACAATTTACATAAGTCATGTCAACAATCTCTCTGAGTCAGTTTCATCTTGTGAAGTGGGATAGTGAAATTTGTATTACTCAGCAGAGGGAATTATAGTGTGGTACGTGCTTTTAAAATTGTTACATACATATAAACAATTCCTATTTTATTAGTAATATTATTGACAGAGAAAAACTTAGAAGGTTATATAAAGTTCTGAAAGTCTTATATAAAACACTCCCAATGCACATCATACTGTGGGTTCATCTCCTTCCTAATCATTCTATTTCTTATTTGCCTATGAAAATGTAGTTCTACATGCTATAACAGAAAATAATGGGAAATAGGATTTGTTCAGTAGAGATTTATTACAACTATTTATATTTATTCTAAAAACTAGGTTTATGTGAAACAGAAGCAAGGTATCTTTGATCCTAAATGAAATAATTTTCTATAACATCAGACTTAGGTAATTGCTAAATTACATAAATAGAGGTGTTCTGTTTGACTCAAGAGACAGAACTAGGAATAGTGAGTGGATGTTGCAAAAAGGCAAATTTAGGTTTGACATAAGGCAAAAAAGAAAAAAAATTCTAGCAATTACAGCTATCAAAAGGGTTGCTTCAGAAGATGATCATAATAATAGTATTTTAAAAGTGCTTTAAGATTTGCAAAACACTTTACAATGTAACCTTATTTTATCTTCATGACAATCTTGGAGAGTAAGTGCTATTATACTGTTTTATAGATAAGGAAACTGAGGCAGACAACAGTTAAGTGACTTCCCCAGGGTCATACTTTCTGAGGCTAGTTTTGAATTTACATCTTCCCTACTCCCTATCCAAAACTCTATACACTGCAGTTGTTTTCAGTGGTGGTATTCAAGCAAAAGTGAGATTGCCACTTATCGAGTATATTGTAGAAGGGATTCTTGGTCCAAGTGTGGGTTTGCAGAGTTCCATTAGCCATTCAATCAATAACCAGTTATTAAACACCTCATGAAATGAACTGGTTTGATGGCAATGAGCTGGTTTGATCTCATTAATAGAAAGAAACTGGTAGTAATAGCACTAAATTGTAGGGACCTGTACCTTTAAGTGTTCTGAATTTAGAAAAGTGTTCTGAATTTAGAAAAACAAATTTAGAAAGCTGGTCACTCTTCTGTAATACTAATCAGTTGTTTCTCTGGTAACTAGTTAACTGTTCTACTTCTTAGTTTTGCCATCATTCTTTTGTCAACATTCCATGCCTGTCCTGTGTCACAGTTGTATACTTTAAATGGATATGGGGGTGGGTGGGATATACTTTATCCATAAAACAAAAACAATTTTTCCTTGAATGGCAGCCAGATGGCTCAGTGAATAGAGTTCTGGACCTGGACCCAGGAAGATCTAAGTTCAAATCTAGCCTCAAATTCTTATTAGCTATTTAACCCTGGGTATGTCATTTAACCTCTGTTTGCCTCAGTCCACTGGAGAAGGAAATGGTAAAGCACTCCAGTGTCTTTGTCAAGAAAACCCCATGGATGGTATAGTCCATGAGGTAATGAAGAGTAGATATGACTGAACTACTGAGCATCAACAGTTTCATTGAAGGAGACAAACTGCATCCTTAAAGCTTCATGCTTCCCCACCTCAATGACATTTTCCCAGTTCTGCCCTCTGAGGAATCTCACAGCTTTGTACCTGTGAGCTTGAGGATTCATTTCACAACATTCAGCTTTGTCCTCTGGGGAGTTCACCTTTATAAACCTCTTGTTTTGACCTTGGACCAGGCAGTTCAATAATGACAGCAGTTAGCATTTATAGAGATGTTTTTTGCGAAGCATTTTATATGTCTTATTTGATCCTTGAAAAACCCCACCACCTGTGTGCTGTGATTATTTCAGAGGTGAGAAAACTGAGACTAGGAGGTTATCTGAGCTGTCTGGCATCATATAACTAGTAAGTATCTTAGACTGGATTTGATCTCAGGTTTCCCTGATCTCACTTCAATACCATCAATTGCATCACTTGACTATCTAGCTCTAACAGATAAGTTGTTGAGTTTTAATTTAGGGACTACTTCCCAGGATTGTTCTCCATATGTAGTTCTAAATCTGCGGATCTTTGAATCTGACTCTTTTCCTCTGCCTCTTGATGCCTTCCTGCTCAGGGAAAATTTCTTTCACTTTGCCTTAACTGAAAGATAATTAGATTTAAAACACTGAAAGGCTGAAATGAATACATAAGTGAACAGCCCTGGTGAAATAAGAATTCTGCCCACCTGGGATCAGTCTGTCAAACAATGGCCTGACAGCATCCATCCTGAGGTACTGGAAAACTCTAGAGACTTATCAGTTGCTATAGGAATACATAGGGACAACTCAGCCATAATGATTGTTAAAGGGAGAATTATGATTGTAGATATTAAAAGCTGAGCTAGGGAGATGTGATGGCAGTCACTGAAACAGCTTAGTGGCCCTCCAGGCCCTCTCTGCCTGAAAAGCAGGCTCACTTTCTTTCACAATATGCTCATTGAAGCTTTGACCCCTTTTGTTGCTTTTGACAGCTGTCTTCCAATCACAGAAGTTACTGTTATTGGAGTTTTAGTATCTTAGACTAGCATTGAACATTTTTGCATAGAACTAGAGGTTCACAAAGAGAGGGCCTCCTCTCAACTTAGCCAGTAAAGAAGGTGGAAGAGGGAAAATGAGAGGAGCTCATAGCTAAAGCAATAGCAGGACCTCTGCATTAGAAGGAGTGGGAGAAAAGAAGAAACCTTTTCAAATATGTGACTCTGCTTGTGGGAAATATACCAATCCATTAGTACTGCTCAAGCATCAAAATAATAATAAAAAGATTTACCGAATGAAGATAATGTTTTAGTTTACTAAAATGCCTTTCTTATTAAAAAAAAAGAGTAGGTTGTGTTTTATTTTGTTTTGCGAGAGAGTGTAAATATTGTCATTTTATAGATGAACAAACTGACACTCAATTATTAAGTGATGGATCTTGGACTTGAATCTAGATATTTTGACTCCAAGTCAAGTGTCCTTCCCTTTATACATCATTGTACACTTTAGTATCCTTGACCTGTCTGAATCTCAGTTTCCTCCTCGCTAAATGAGGAATTGAATACCATGATCTCTTTTAAGTCTACACAAGTTATGATCTTATGATCATGAGGCATAGTAGCATTTGCGGAATGGGTGGGTTGCACAATAGAAACATTGGTTCAGTTCTTTTATACTTCATAAGCAGACCATTGGTGTTAAATTGGTGTTTCTTAGTGCTTGGGTTAGGAAACTGAAGGGATGGGTTGGGAGGTGAAGTTCAGGATATCATTCTGATATATTTTGGTAATAACAGAATGAAACCAACTATCATGACCTTTCAAAGAGAGGTAAAACAATGAATGTTCCATGGAAATGACAGATTTAATCAAGGTTGAAACAAATAGAACAGTTTTACATCATAGGTGAAGAGCTAGACAAGGTCTTAGAAATTATTAGACCATCTAACCCACTTTGTTTTTTACAGATGAGGAAACGGAGACCCTAATAAGTAAAATAGCTTGCCCAAGGCTATATTGCTAGTAAATTGACAGGGTTGCTACAAAACCTAATCCTCTGACTTCAAAGGCTATATATGTTTATGTATAGGTGTATGAATGTATGTATAACGTATATGTATGCATATATGTATACTTATACACACATACATATATGTGTGTGTTCATATAATTTTTTCCATTATACATATGAATATTTTGGTATCCTGTATCTATATTACAATTTAGTCCATTCCAGGCCATTTCTTCAGTTTACAGATCCATAAGTATAATTTCATTATTTTTTCAGAAGATACCCTTTGTATAGTAAAAATTATATTATGTACAGGATTTAACAATAATGTAAACTTTTTCTTTTTTTTTAAGCCAAATATACCTAAATACTCATAATTATTTTAGTGTTGTCTTCATTTAAAGCCTTAATTTAGAAGAGTTTCATTTTTTTTCAAGTATTGTAATGATATTTCTATGGTTCAAAACATTTTGGCAAGTACTATTTTACATTTGCTTTTGGAAACTATGGTGTGTGTGTGTATATATATATATATATATATATATATATATATATATACACATATAAAATATATATGTGTGTATATATACATATCATTTATTAGTATATTACCACATAACATATATATATATATATATATATATATATATAAATATTAAAGGTCAGTAGTAACCATTTTTCATCCTTTGGAGGTGAATATTTTTTTCTTTTTTTCCTTCGAGGGATTGAAAAGTTCTATCAAGTCAAGCCTGAGGCATAAAATGAATAATTAAATTGGTGATTTTTTATAGCAAAAGATGAATTGTAACAATGTTTTCTTATGTGATCCTTAAGCTATTTTGTATGATGACAACATACTTTACACCTCTGGAGTCAGGAAGAGGTGGGTTAGAGGCTAGGCAGTGTGTGTCAGTGCCTTTGTAGTAAGAGAACTACAAAGTCAATTGCTTGTAGATACAGATTGTAAAATTATTCAAATACTATGGGGAAAAAGCATGGACTTTATAACCATGAGCAATGTTATAAACTTAAGCAACTCTCTGAGATAATAGGTTGAAAAGTCTAAGTAGGGTAGGTATATGTCTATGTGGTGGGTGGGAGGGAACATTCAGCATCCACTGAGAGCTAAATAGGAGAGACTTCATTACTAGATGATGATTTATAAAGTTCATGAGCTTTCTCAGTGTAGCTGCTTTTGTGATATTCATTAGAATTTGGTTAATTTCTATGCAGGCGCCAACCTATGAAAGATAGGTGCATTACATAATAATTCAACCGAACAAAACTTGATGACATATCAACAATTAATAGACTAGTTCTATGATTCCTATACTTTGATCTAGAGTCCCTCCAAAGTAGAGTTACCTAATATAGGAATAATATTAAAGTTATTTGAATCCTAAGAGTATCATTTTATAACTTACATATAGTTATTTCTATAGCTCTGGTTATGAAGAGGGAATTGATTTAATTTTCTATAAAGAAACCATGCTCAGTTCCCATTTTAAATTTTAAATCTCTCCATAGATTCTGAATCTTGGTGACTACTTTAGTTGTTTTTGGTTTTAGGTCAATGAAGAAATCTTTATTTTTTTTATTAAGCAATTGGGATTAAGTAACTTGCTCAAGGTTACATGGCTAGTTATTTCTGTGTGGGTGCTAAGTAACTGAGGCTGGAAACTGATCCCGGGTCCTCCCGACTCCAGGGCCACTGCTCTTACTCACTGCACCACCTAGCCACCCCTCTGAAGAAATCTTAATACAAAAATAAACTTTCCAATGTCTTGAAATCTTACCATGGGGTACTTGTTTATTTTCACTTTCCACTCATTTGATGGAATAAAGTGACATGTCATCTAACTGTTTTGTTTAGGAGTATATTTATTTTTAAGAGAAATATTAATTCATCAACATTTCGAAATTTAAGCACTTCTGTTTTCCTTCAGCTCTCTGAGACTCAAAAGAAAGCAGACTTTCAAAAGCATATTGGATGGCAAGCTCAGTTTAGTCAACAGTGTCATATAGAAGCCAAGAAAATTAGAACAATCTTAGGATATATTCAGAGTTGTCTTGTCCAAAAGGAAGGCAGTGATAATTGTGCTTTGCTTTTCTCTTCTGGGCCACATTTAGAGGACATGTTTTGTTCTTGGTGCTCCATTTTGGGAATGATAACCTGATTCACATATTGTTGAGCATCCTGAGGAAGGCAAAGTAGGATAATGAGGGACCTCAAGTTCATGCCATGTAAGGGTTTGGTCAAGCAAATTGAGGAATGTTTAGACTGAAGAAGAGAAACTTTGGAGTAGGAGGATCATGATTCTTTTCTTCAAGTATTTGAAGCAATATCATTAAGAAGAGGGGTTAG